>OW387025.1:44617913-45217913 GCA_936439885.1 Nowickia ferox
TGCAAGTATACGCAATTTTATTGTAAATCCAGGGAAAAACCAAGATATCGTTATCTCTTTGTTAAAGAAATTCAATACACAAATTGTTTTCTTTGAACTATTACATCTATTACTTACACTATACCCAATATCATTCTTGGTTCCCAAAAGTATTGCTAGTATACTATTGGTCGAATTATCTGAAAAGATAAACTTCCGATATTCTAAGTCCGAATAATGCTAACAATTATTTGACACACTAAAAATTATAGATATTTGGATAAAGAATAACTAATTTGTAAAATACTCAGCTATATGTATGGAAAAAAATAAGTTGTATATAGCCAATCAAATTTAATATATAAATGTTTTCGCACGTATATAGTAAATTTTGTGGGCCCCACGTTGGGCGCCAATTAATGTAATGTACAATCTTAAAGTTAGCTATATAGTTAATTATTTGTAAAGACAAAATAAAAAAAAAATGGTGAAAGCTAAATTTGTCCTCCTGGCATTGGTGCTCTAACAAAGATGAACATGAGAACGAATGGGAGCCATTGATACCACTAGCGGTCAGTCGGATGGGTGGGTTCTTGTTCCCCGAATTCATCACGCCAATAGAGGACTGAGTTTAGATAAATATTATTGTAGACTAACGTCATAATTATGACAAAACAAAATAATGAAGAACCGGAAGTTGATCTCGATCAATTGAGATGTTGCTTTACCCTGTTTGGATCCACTAAATAAACTGAATACGGAAAATGTCAACTCGGAAAAGCTTTGGGGAAATCTATCGTAGATGTAATTGGATTGAATCGCACGTCTGTGCCGTTGATTTTAGGAGTGCGGCCTTTATTCCCTAAAATCCCACAAGGTGCGCTACCTTCTACCTTCTGCTTACATCACCTCAAGTAAGAAACGTCGTGATTAATTGATCTTTCCATAATTCAAATTCTCATTTTCTTTACAATTATACTAGTATTCATTCTGTACAATACATACGTCAAAAAAAATATAAATATATATATAAATTTGTATGCTCGTACAATCCAGGGTGATGAAACTATCTTTTATTAACATGCTTAATACTTAGTTCAAATAATGTTACGATTTTGAGTTCAAAATTGGATAAGAAAAAAAATTAAATAACCTTATCAAAATGACCCGTTATTATGAAGTAAATTCGAATTTATCTTGATTTATCTTTTTAAGAAGGTTTCGAACTCTGATATGTTTTAATAAATCTATGGCAATAAATTTTAAGAATTTTGTGTTTTTTGGTGTTTAGTTTTTACATAAAATGTTTCCATGTACAGACCAAATGGCTGACCGGATTTTGATTAAGTTTGTTCTGTTTGAAAGGTGACTTGATCGAGGGCGTTCTTAGCTATGTTTTAAGAAAATCGGTCCAACCGTTTAGAAGATATCAGATCTTTTCTAGATATATCGGGGGTTTTTAATACTTTAATTTTTGTTATTAATAATAACATTTTATAATTGAAATTTAGCTGAGTGTTAGATCTTGAAGTAGAGAGTAAGAATATGTAATAAAATGAAAAAACACTTATGTTAACTTAAGCTATTATTATTTATTGCCACATAAATATACATATGTATAGAAGCATGGTAATATCTATTTTATTTATTTTTGGTTTGGTTTTATTATTTCATAATGACATTTTACAAAGAACTACTGGCAACATGTGTATAAAATATTTTGGTTAAGCAACTAACCAGGACCTTTCAAAGCTCAATGTGAAGGTAGAACCAGTGTTGTCAGATATGGCAATATCTCGCCAAACGTGGTGACGAAATTTTGTTTTTGGCGATGAAAATTTTGAAATGGCGATTGGCGATTTACTTGACGATATTTGAACTCCTTGGCGATATTTTTGGCTATATTTTTACGATTTCAATAAAATAGAATAATCTTAAAAATATTAATCTTTTTTGTAAGGAATTGTTTCTACAACATAAAATATTTCGTGCATGAAATTCTAAATGTTGTAACTCTTTGTCTCAAACAAAATTATCTGAAATTCAAGAAGTTTGAAAAAATATGACCCACTAAACATCATTTGGTGTTTATGAAACAAAGTGGGGAAACTTTCTTTTATTAAATAGAACCAATATTTTGATAATGAAGCACCAAAAAGCCTGCACGAGTTCCCGCGTAGAGTGTATGAATACGACGATGATGCTGGTACTTATATATGTACTTATCTACAATTTTTATGTTCGGGTACTTAAATGGGGTTTCTTTAATTTTCTCTTGTAAGCTTAGATAGTCTTTGTCGTTAAAACAAGGTGAGCTTAAATCAATTTCCGGTTCTGCTATGTCAATTGATGCCGTTTCTTCATAAGGAATTCTAGATAACGCATCTGGAACGACATGATGTTTCCCTTTTCGATGGCTAATTGAAAATTGGTAACCTTGAAGTTTCCATATCCATCTTGCTAATCTTCCTGTCACATCCTGCTGTTTTAATAACCATACTAAAGATGAGTGGTTGGTGATCACCTGAAATTCTTAAAGTTCAAGGTAACACTTAAACTTTTTAATGGCTTGTAGCGCTGCTAAGCATTCACGTTCGGTGACACTATAATTGCGTTGAGTAGAATTCAGTTTGTTTGCACCAAGACAGCACCCACCGATGCCAAAGTCGCTAGCGTCGCATTGTAAATAGAATTTTTTTTTTTAAGTCAGGATTGGGCAGGATAGGTGCAGATGTCAGTAGATTTTTAACTAACTCGAACGATAGTTTCTAATCGGAACCGGCCAGTTTCAAATCGAAGCGACTTTTTCGGGGTCTATTTTTATACCACCTTTCCCTATTATATATCCGAGATAATTTACTTCAGTAACACAAAATTTAGATTTAGAAAGATTTAAGGTAAGGTTGGCTTTATTGAATTGTTCGGCTATTCGCACTAGTACAGACAAATGTGAGCTAAAATCTTCTGAGACGATAATCAAATCATCTAGATATCTAAAGACAGAATGACATAGATCAGGAGGTATTAAACTATCTATCAACCGACACATAGTGGACGGCGCATTGCAGAGGTCGAAAGGCATTACAACAAACTGATACAGGGGCCTTCCTGGGATCGTAAAGGCGGTAAGTACTTTTGACTCTGGCGACAAGGCGATTTGCCAGTAAGCGTCTTTTAGGTCTAGTTTTGAAATTATATTAGCCTTGGGTAATCTTGAAAATATACCATTAATGTTAGGTAGTAGATATGCATTTTACTCGCACCTGGTTCAGTTTTCGCGCATCTCAGCATAACCTGATTTTGTTGGGTTTAATCACCAGACGCATATGAGACCTTCAAGCAGACGTAGATGATTCTACAACTCCTAATTCTATTATGCGATCAATTACCTTAAACATTAATTGTTCCACAGCCCGTGAAACTGTGTAAAGCCGTTGTTTTACGGGCTTACCGTTACCAACGTCAATGATATGTTCAATTAAGCTTGTTCGTCCTAAACCTTTTTCTTCGAAGTCTGCAAAGAGGGCCATAATCGCAGTCAGTTGTTGTTTTTGATTGAGTTTCAATGGATATTCCAGACTGTTGTTACTAGATTCGGACTGAATTTTAGAGAGTTCTTGGAGAGAAGAGGTTACTTCTTGTAATGTTTTAAAGAGACATTCCCCGGAGAGGATGAAATTATACTACCAAAGAGCTCTGGTGACAGGTTAAACGTGGTCCAAAAATCCAAACCTAAAATAAGTCGTTGGGTAATAGAGGGCACTATAAAAATTTCTAATTTTTTCACTAATTCATTAAATGTAACATCAACATCCAAAAAACCATGAACCTTTTGCTTATTTCCATCAGCCGTTCTTACAAAAGTATTCATCTTGACAAATTCTCTACATTTTTTAAAATCATATTTGGCCAGTTCTGAACCAATACAAGATACATTAGCACCCGTGTCTAAAAGGCCAAATTCTGCAAAAGATAACAATTTAACAGAAGCATAATACACTGTGGAACATTTTTGGGATTATTGTCTGGGGGGTGAGAAATTCCAAGTCAGGGTGATGGTACTAGGTCAGTATAGTAAAACCCTCAAAGGGTTTGGCGTTCGTATGTGCCAGTGTTTTTTATGACCTTTTAAATTTTTTCTTTTTCACTTGTCCGATTTTGATGAAACAAATTTAGAAAAATTAAGAATTACAATTTCTCTAATCTGTTTCTATACCGTTTTCCTATATGTGCAACACATTCGAAGTTAAAAATAAATTTGTGGAGGCAAAAAAATATTTTTTTGTCTAAAAATAAAATTTTTTTTTTTAAATTCATAAAAAATCCAAAACGGAAAAAAAGGATCAAGTGTTATTAATTTCGTGTTTTTTGCTCATGAGTTATGTGACTTTACGCGAAAGTAATTAGTTTTGGCACTTTTTTCCATTTTGAATTTTTTATGAATTTAAAAAAAAAATATTTAAATTTTTAGGCAAAAAAATATTTTTAACTTCGAAAGTGTTGCACATATAGGAAAACGGTATAAAAACAGATTAGAGAAATTGTAATTCTTAATTTTTCTAAATTTGTTTCATCAAAATCGGACAAGTGAAAAAGAAAAAATTTAAAAGGTCATAAAAAAAACTGACACATACGAACGCCAAACCCTTTGAGGGTTTTACTATACTGACCTAGTACCATCACCCTGACTTGGAATTTCTCACCCCCTAGATTGGCTGTTGTACTGTGATATCGTTTGTCGAGGGGTTATTTACTATAGCAGACAAAATAAATCTTGACGTAATTTTTCTATTTTTAAAATAGGTACGCAATCGTTTAGTGGCGCGTTTGGTACACGTACAGAAAAATAATTTAAAGCATTGGTGGAAAAAATAGACCTTCGTTTTTCTATATAATTTTGCCATTAAACATCCACAGAAAAAAGTAAAAACAAGATTCAGTTAAAACAAACAAAGATTCAGTTTAAAAAATTAATTAGTTTCAACCAATCACGGGATTTGTACTATTAACTCATCCATTTTAATTGAAATTTATTTTTTATTTTTTCAATTCAAAAATATTACATTAACTAAAAACTTAATTGATGGTTTTTCAAAGATTCAATTAAAATTTAATTGAAATATTTTTAAAGACTCAATTAAAAAATCGATTGAAATGTTTTTTAAGATTCAATTAAAAAACGAATTAAAATGTTTCAAAGATTCAATTCAAATGGTAATTGAAATATAGAAAGAATCTAATAGTGTAAAAATATAAAAAAAAATTATGTTATGTACATATAAAAAATTTTCAAAAATGGAAACATTTGTCTTTTGTGCCAAAAGCCTAACTAATGCATCGTATAGCTTTTGAAGTTCGAATAGTGCAAAAAGTACAATGGCCGTATCCGGTGTTTGATATTCTTGCAGAATATCGTAGCTTTTCATTGAATTGTGTATGTATGTATTTTGTGATTGGATGTTAAAGAAAGGCTACGATATTTTCATTTGTACTTACGCAAGATCATTTGCATCGAACCCCAAATACCGCCAATGTACTAACTTTTTTGGTCTATAAACTTGTATTTATTTCTCAATAAAAGAGAACAAACTGAATTTATTTTTTTTTTCTTTAATTTAATATTTTACTTATATTCAACGCATGTCAAAATTACTACGAATCAAAATAAAAATTAAGCTGAGAAGTTTTTCCCCCATACAAAATATTAAACCCAATTAAAAGATTAATTGGGTATTTTAATTGAATTTTTTTTTTTTCAAAACAATGTGGCATACTATAAAAAAACAGTTCGATTTTCACACATAAAAACAAAAGTTACATTATTTTCATACAATTAATTTGTAAAAATTGTTAACCATTTCATAGTATTCTGGGTTGAGCTCTGTTGATAACACTTTTTTAATAAAGCAGTAAATTCAATTAATATAAACATACATATATCCAATTAAAATATTAATCAAAAATATTATTTTTTTTAAGCAATCACTTAATTCAAAAAAATTCAAGAATAATTTTTTGTGTGTGATAAGGTAATATTGGATAAGCGGTTTTCTCATTTTCTTTTTCATTAGTTTTTAATTCACAATTTTGACGTTTCGCCAGTCTAATAGTGTTTTCAGATTCTATATTATTATTATTGAGTAACAAAATTCCTAGGAAACGTTCAGGGAATTGTTCTTGTCTGGATAGTTTTTTGAACTTGACAGTTTTCGATTAGTACAGGTTATGCATTGGGGCTTATAAGTATTTTTCATACCGCACCCATAACAGAAAATATTCCACAACTCAAGACTATCTTCCCAGTGGTGTCCAGGTTGATCACAATTCCAACATGTACGAACTAGTGGAGCTTGATGAACTGCATGCACTGAGATTTCTCGTTCTGCTTGAGGTTCTTACGTTCTATATTACGCTCAATTTCTGACACTTGACCTAATACATTTGGAGGATATCTACAGTTCCAATTTTTACGAAAACTTTCCGAATCCATGAGCTGTTCTCTCATCTGTACTAACTTTCGTAGATGTGCAATAGACAATACGGGCACATAATTCGTGGCGGATTTCCGGCCACAGGTTACGTATTAATAGTTCAACTAACTCTGACTCGGGAATAGATGTGGAAAGTTTATCAGTAATGGTTGAAACTGCTTCATAAAATGATTCAAAAGTTTCATGTGGTTTCATTTTCCGATTTCTTATTTCCTCATGCAAGTCGAAACTCGATTTGAATTCTTTATATTGATATTGTACAGCCTCACAAAAATCGCCATTCCACAACTTCGACTTGTTTGTGGTATCGCCAATACCAATCCTTGCTTTACCAGTTACAATATATGTAAATTATTACATATTAACCTAAAATCGTTGTTAAAATTTTCCCTGGTCAAACTACGTATAATGGAGGTGATTTTGTCTGACCGTATAGCCTGGTACTCTGTTCACAATTTCGTGCGAAATGCTCTCAAACTACATATAAAAGTATTTGGTGTGAAATATTTGCGAAATAAATTCGCAAAAGTACTACTCTGTTCTTGTTGTGAAAAACACGTAAAATCATGTCTTTCCATGCAAAATTAGTCTGGCATCATTTAAGTTTAGCTGCGAAACAACATGAGCAGTGCTTTTTTCGCACGGAATTTTAACAATGTTGCATACTTTCAAGCAATAAAAGCAAGAAATTTATCAAAAAAACTGCGAGTTGGGCTACATTTAGTACATGTCAAACTTCTCACGCGAATAATCCATGGTGCTGGAAATTTTTCACAACTTTGAACAGAGTACCATCCTTATTGCAAAATTTTCTTCACAGTCTTGATGAGGTTGCGGACAATTTCGACTCATTTTGAGTTCGCAAATGTGGCGGTGGAAAGTGGCGATTATCATTAGTGTTTTTGGGAAGCTGATATAAATTCAAATTGTTTAATAGGCGCGTTACTGTGCTTTCAATGATAGAATTCAATTGCGTATGATCGATATTTAAACGATTATTAGCGGAGGTATTTCTGCCAATGATAAATTGTCTATTATTTTGGGGCAAATTATAATTATATGAAGGATAACGAGTGGAAATATTTCTACCAATTGTATGTTGTCTAGAATTTTGTGATGATGAATAATGATGCACATCTATTTGGTGTTTTTGAATAGAAGGAGAGTCTTTCAGTAATAGGTTTTGATTCACAGATTGTTTGTTCATTCAATAAAGATTTAGTGTTATTTCGAGTGTGTTATTGCTTTGCTATTTTTCACTGAGCAGTGGCGGATCTTGAACTTTCATAGTTTTTAGTTCAGATAAGAAAAAGGGCCTTTTGCAAGAGGGGCACTCAGTCGAGTTAGATAAATGATTTTCAATGCAATAGCGATGAAACGCATGATTACATTTCGTAATTATCAAACAGTCTTATCTTTCGGACAATTTTTCATTGCAAATTATACATACCAGATTATTAGTCTTCTGCCAAAGCAGAAGCTTGAGCTGGTGGTGGTGGGGATTGTTCCATTACAACGACACGAAAGAATTAGGGACTATTTCCTTGCAGATAAAAAAAAAGTAAAATCAGCTGTAGAAAGCAAAAACAATGTAAACATAATACACACTACAATAATACTTACATGTATGTACCAACGGTACATCGAATAAGTAAAAAATAATTAATGTAATGATCGTAAAAGATAAGCAAGAATAGTTAAACATACTAAGCTAGAGTGATATAACTTCGTGCTAAACTGAATAGAAAATGAAAAAAATGGATAAACAGAAAATGAATACTTACAAAAGTATTTACAAAAAGTAAATCAATAATTGTATACAGAATATAATCATTTGTCATATTCCATTTCATTGAAAATTTTCGTTCAATAGCTGATGTTAATAACAATCTCTACCCCAGTAGATAGACATTGGTTTTGATGAAGTGCGTGGCTGCACAGAAAAATATCGGTTTTTCCGATATTTTCATTCAACAAGAATTGAAATTATTGAACTGAAGCCCGACTAAGAAATTATTTCTGATTAAAATATATTATTGCAATGGCAATAAATAAAATTTATTTGTATTGCCAGTTTATGCAATATCAGTAAACAAATATTGCTAGAAAAAAATTTCCAATCAATGAAATTATTTGAAAATTTTAAACAGCAATCAACATTTAATTTAGCTTTCATGAAACTATTGGAATGAAATTGAAAAAAAAAGTATTTTTAGAATGTATCGTCAGCTTATACGTGATCTCATGTAACTTAATAAATATCAGGCAAATTAATGAATGAGTTAATAAAGCAGTTTGTAAAAATCAAAAAGGTTCTTCTTTGGGAGAGAGGATGCTAGGCCAGAAAAACTTCAGAAAGGTTGCCTACCTACCCGATGATGCCGGCGCTAATGAACGCCACTGGCTCTAAAGTGTTTGAAGGCAGTTGAATGCTTGGAAGCAATAAAATATGCCAAGTTTAGTAGAGCTCAAAGTGGAGCTCTTTTGAAAGCAGTTTATTGATTGAATTTTCATACAAATAATTTCGGCTTATATACTAATTATGTTAAGAATCTAGATTGTACAAATGAGTGATCTTATTTCTATTTTATATATATATGTATTTTGAGTATATTAAAAATATTTACATTTATAATATTCATGGGAAAATAAAATGTCACTTGATATATATAAAGTAATAAATTATTTTCCCATAAATATTGAAGTGCGCCACAAACAACAATAACCCACGGTATGCTTACAAATCACATTCATAGCACATGCATTGCACTTCAATTGCTATTGTATGCAGACCCCTAAAACAATGAATACATTAACTGATGTGTATGTAAAATAATTAAATCATTGTTTACTACAAGTTCAAGAATTAAATTTTTTTTATAAATTGCTGACAGTTTAAAATGTACATACATATATATGTTCTGACTGCTAAGAAAAATATATGTAAGTATTTTGATAAACATAGTGAGGCATACTCATATTTATCAAAAAAGTATACTTTAAGATTCTAATATTTAATGATTAATTCTTTTCTGTGTAATTGCCTGTAATATACTTCGTTATGAAAAAAAATTGTATACCACTATATCATTTCTTTTTATAATTTGAGTTGAAATAGCCAATTGCGTTTTAAAAAGTCAGTGAATATTATTATTAAACCATATTTCAAGTGCAAAAAATTGACAAGTAAGTATTTGGAATCGATAATTCAAATTTTGATAGCGATGATACTTTCCTGGACCCTACATATGACTTAAATGATGATACAGCAATGTCCTCATGCTTTTCAAATAAAACAATGTATAAGGATTTAATAGCAATTACTCGTGTATCACCAACTTCGTAATCAAATTTTGTTATCGAAAAAGATTAATCTCATAATATGATTCATGGTATTGAAAAAATATCCAATATGAAATTAAAAAACATTAAAACTTAATTTAGATTTGTAAAAAAATCCAATATATTAAATATTGCGCTTTTTTTTTGCTCCAATAAATAATTTTTGTTGAAAATATTTTTAAATCAATCAACAATCAAAATCTAAAAAATTATTGCAATCATATCAATCAGTAAATATTTCAGATTGCACTATATTGCAATACCCCATCTATGTAAAAAATATTAGTAATGAACATCAAGTACTACGCATTTTTTTTGTAATTTTGTTTATTTGTAAATATGTATACGAGAAAAACTCTACTAAGACGAAGACGAAAGTTCAACGAGAACTCGAAAAGTAAAATATAACGGAATTTTTAAAGGTCCCATTATTTTATGTTAGATATATAAAAAAAATTTTCGTTTACATATCTTAATTATCTTATTTCTTACTTGTTTTATGCAACAGTTTTTCTATAACGTTAAAAGGCATTTCATTTTCGCAGTAATTACAAGTCCAACTCTGTGAATTCAGTTCCAAATCCATATTTAGAGACCACGGTTGATCATGCAAGCTGTAATGAATAATATGTATTTCATTAAATTAATTTTTGAGCTTTTAAAAAGTAGTAAACATAAAGTTAATCACCTTTATCGGGAATAAAAGTTCACGTGAAATGTGTTCGCTTTCCTTAAAATTGTGACCGCCAATATTTGCTTTGTTATTGTGTCACTATACTATTTCCTAATTTTGTTCACCATTTTTTGTTTATAGGAAATATTTCACGTGAACAAAATGTTCGCCTTTTATTCCCGAAAAGTATGAATATTGTATGTGGTGTATACATCGATGTTAGAATTGATTGCAAATTGTTGCTAACTCTTCGGTAAATCTGTTTATTTGTCAGGAAAGTTCTTCCAAAAATTGGCTAAATATACAATATTTCAGTTGTGTCGAATTCAAATACTTGACATTTATAAAAATAAAATAGTTTATTCAAAAATATAAAAGCAAATCAATTTATTTCTTAATATTTTTTTGCAAATTTTACTTTTTACGGGTTTAGTAACTTTTGCGCGTTTTTCCCCAAACTTTTTATATTTTTAACAGTTTTCGCGATTTTTAATAAATTTTAGGGCTTGCTTCCCATTTTGCGACTTCTCGCGAATTTTTGCAAACTTCACGATAAATCCGTCTTTTGCGTGTGTTCAGCTTCCTGGAAGTTTAGCCGTTTTTTAAGCAATATCAGAATGTGTTATTATCTCGCTGTTAGTAAGATTTTACAAATTTTCGCTGTTTCCGCGATTTTTACCAATTTTTTTTACATTCCTTACAGTTTTGACGATTTTTTAATAAATTTTATGGCTTATTTAAAATTTTGCAAATTCTCGCAATTTTTTTCAAAGTTAGCAATAAAAACGGATTTGTGAGTGTTTTTAGCTTCCTCACAGTATTGAATATTTTTCCACAATATTAGACTTTGTTATCACCACCGCTGTTGGTAACTTTGGCCTAATTCCCACATTCGATTGCGAGCGAGTTATTACTCGAACGTGCGAGTTTTTTAACTTTTGGGATTTTCTCATTCCATTTCGATTAACACATATCGAAATCTCTAATTGTAGCATTCGATAACGAGCAGCCATTCGAATGCAACCGTTCGTGTTTTTACTCGCAAGCGGCATTCGAAATAACGTTTAATATAGAAAAAGCGAAGGAAAAGAAAATATATGCTCAATATTTTACTTATTTATTTATGTATATATGAATGTATACATATATGCACAAATTTACATATAAAAAAATACAAATATAAAGAATTTATAGTTGACTTTATATATAACAAAATACACTGATTTGGCAAAAAATGTTTTGCCTAACAGTTGTCAGGGAAAATAAAAAAATCAACCAACTCTGGAAGCATCTACATAAATAACAAATTAACTGCTTCTGGTCAACCAATAAAAGAATCAGAAATGTGGCTAGTGCTATATTTTCTAACTTTACACTAATTATATAACTTAATTAAATAAAAATATTTATTTATTTATTTATTTACTTGATATTAAAATTATATAAAATATAACAATAATATATACATTGATAGCACTGGCTGCCAAGGCCATCGGCTAAAAATAAAAATACATTTATGTATTTATATTCCTTTCTTTTTTTTTGCATATACATACATTTGTATGTACGTACATACATATGTTTTTGCATCCAAAAGGCCGTAACAATCAAAAAATTCCAAATAGACGTTTTGATTGATTATGATGTGAATAAACAAAATACATCTTTCCTGAAAATTTTACTCACATAGGTATGTTCAAAAATACTGATTTATTCATTAAATCCAAAAGGCGGTAAGTAAAGTGTTAACAAATCGACGGTTGGTTATTGGTTTGCTGCAGACATAATCTATTTTGAATATACTATGCCGCAAGCCAATAACCAACCGACGAAATGTATAACGCAAAAAGCCGTAATGGCATTTGTTTCATGTTAGCGTTTTTTAAATTAAAATTTTTGCAAGATAAAACGCTTAGAATATTTGTTCCTTACCACAAAAATAATAAAATTAGTACTAATAGTGAATATGGTTCTACTAACGAAAGTTGAACAAATTAATAAAAAGTCTAATATAAAATAAACCGAATGAAAGGAAAACAAAAAGAAAAGGAATTATTTGTGAAAAATCAGCAAGACAACTTAAAGATTGGTGTACATCAAAATTATGTGCGAAAAGTCTATTGAGACATTGTGCTTTCTTTTCCGAAGAAAATCTCAAGGAAATATCTGATAGCTTCTGCAAAATGTCTTAATTAACTTAAATTTTTACTCCTGTCTGATTGCGATAAAATACCCTACTCAGATTAAATGCATCGTTTTCTTTCCATTTTGCAGTTGTTTATTTTATTAGTTTTTTGATTTCTGAAGATATTTTTTCGAATTTGCAAATGAATTTTTTATCTTTCATATTCAAAATATAAATAATACATTGAAAACCATAGTTTTACTAAATAGCCGTTTAATAATGGTTGAAAACCAATATTTTTCAACCTAATTATAACTTTTATTAAAAAACCTTAATGTACTTACGGCTTTTTGGTTTCAGAAAAAACGATTCCAAAAAGCCCTAAGAACCGTTACTAAAAACCTACTTTTATTTGATAACTTTTTTTATTAAACCAAATTCGCATTGCTTTTTTAATGATAATTCTGAAGTTTGGCACCTAAAAGCCTTAAATTTATAAGGTGTTTTGCTTCTCCTGTAAAAAAGTAAAAAGTGTAGTTACTGACTTTTGGATTTTAGGTGACGATATATACAAACAACTATTTTTGCTACAATTTATTCAGTGCTGTGAAATGAATTATTTGCCTTTTTGCAACACTGAAACAAAAACTCGATTCGTTTGGTACCCAGTGACATCATCGGAAAATTTCGTCTATCGAAATTAATTTCTACTCGAATGCAATTTCGATCACGAGGGCAGGAATTAGGCCCCAGAAATTAGTTCAATTATACTACAACGACAAATGCAGCACGGACAACAATCTGAAGGCTGGTGCCTTGTTGGAATCAAAATAATTATTACGCTCATAAAAGTCGTTGAGGGACGACCGAATGTAGTTTTTTTCTATGCATTATGCTTTATTTTTAATTTTTTTTAATATTTAATAAACATTTGTTAATTTTTTTTATTTTGAAAACGAATATCTAATTTTCTCATTAAGGGAAGGATCACTGTGGAAGGAACTGTGAGTATGATTTAGAACTTCGTGTCTATTTTAGCGAATGATTTCAAATTCAGAGTATTAAGTCTGTCCCAGGCAGTGTTGCCAGTAGATTTCTCGAAAAAATACCTACACATGGTAAAAAAATCAGATTTTTCCCTACAAGTTGAACAAATTTCCCCTACAAAAATCCCTACGCATTTTTGTCATTAAAATAGAGGAAACCATGAGTTATAAAAAAATATATATGCTTATTAAAGCTTTGGAAAAAAATAAGTAAAAAACTAAAAAAATAGCACATACATATGTACATGTACTTTTAATTAAATTCAATTAAAACAACAAAAAGTTTTTAAAAAATTAATATGAATAGTTCTTTTCAAATAAAATTTTAAAGGATAGATTCAATTTAGGTACAAAAACCGATTATTTTAAAATTAACATACATATGTAATTCATGTACCAGGTGGTGCTAAGTTAACAGCTGCTTGTTTCAGGAAGTTTGGCTTGTCAAATTTCATTTCAATAAAATTTGTAGGAAGTTTGATTTGTAAATTTTCATTGCAATAAAGTACTAGGCAGATTTTGTTGTTGCAGGCTTAACACCACCTGGTATATGAATTCGCCTTGGAATATACATACAAAATATATTAGTGTCGCCAACTTTTTAAACCACAAATATCTCTGGAAACATATTTTTAAGCGATTTTAACGAAAAGAAAATTTTTGAACCCTTTTGAAAAAGAAAATATTGCTAAAAAAAATCGTTATGTTTGAATTTATTTCATAAATAATGCGACATGACGAAAAAATCCCTACATTTTGGAGAATATAAATAATCTGTCCGATTTTCCCTACGCTTCTATTTTAGTATCAAAAATACCTACATGTAGGGATTTTCCCCTACTTCTGACAACGTTGGTCCCTGGTAGTAGTAGGGGATTGCCAATACTGCATCAATTAAAATTGTGAAATTTTGAAATTTTAATTACCCAAATTTTAAAATTCTTGGAAATTTGTGAAATTTGATACCTACGAGGGTGGTTCAATAAGTTCGTCCGATTTTTTATTTACATAAGGAGTTTTTTGTTTACATAAGGAGTTTTTGTTTACATTAACTTTGTGTGAACGGGTGATTCTTTTTGGGGTGACATTAATTGCGTGAACGGGTGATTTTTTTGTGGGGGTTTAAGGGGTTTCATAAGATTAAGATTTCATAAGTATATATGCCGACTGGAAAATCATGAAAATGATTTTTCCTAATACCAACGGCAATGCATGATAATTTTTCCTAATGCCTACGGCAATGCATATTAATTTTTTCAAATGCCGACGGCAATGTATGATTATTTTTTTCAAATGCCGACGGCAAAACATGATTATTTTTTTCAAATGCCGACGGCAAAACATGATTACTATATTTCTTAATGCCGAAGGGAAAATTGCCGGTGTTGCCAGACTGTAGAAATTTGTTATCGTAATACTATATCAGTAATATCAGAGAAAATAGATTTGATGACTACTAGGTGATTCTCATATGAATCGTATGAATGTGTATGTGCGATTTCCTAACGCTATAAATTGTTTATAAATAAAATAAATTGTTTATAAATAAAATAAATTGTTTATAAATAAAATGATCTCATGTATGTGAACGCCCCTAATGATTTTGTGTGGGTGGTCCAGCTTGATTGTCGCTGGTAATTGTATATTATGTTTATTTGTTTAAGAAATATTTATTTCATAACAGTATGAAATTCTCGAATGTGTATGTATGTACATTTGTGCGATCGTGAGAACTTGTGCGTGGAATATTTTATTGAATACATTTATATTTTGCAACGCAGACATTTCTTTGACTACGATTATTTTAAAGCAGAGGATTTTCAACTAAGTACACTCATCAGCAGAGAAACAAAAAGCAAACATTTGCAAGTAAGCAAAAAATTTAACTTCTCCTCCTCTCCACCTCCTTCTATTCCCTTTATGTAGTTTGTATTTGAAATAAGAAAACACTTGTACATTCCTTTATTTTGTATACATTTATTGTTAAAAATTTTTTTAAATTTTATAATAATACATACATTAATATTTTAAAAAGTAAAATGATCATTTAAAGCAAGACATTTCTTTTGTTAGTAAAATAGCATTTTTTAATGCGCATACACCAAATTTATGATAATTACAATAAAAATATTCTGGATACTTGATTTCCATTTGTTTAAAGTTTATGCAGCCTATATCCTCAACGTTAGAAATTTTTCGGTGTAACATTTTTTCCAACCATAGTCTTTTTTCTTCACCTTTTACGTAAATTTTAGAACATCTTGCGTTGGCTTTTAAAAAATTTCAAACGCTATGAAATGACACTGATCCAGCAGTCCAGCTTAGGTGATGATAGTTTTTTGTTAGCCACTTTGCTTCTCTTTGCTTTTTTATTGATAAGCATTTAAAATCAAATGGTGGTTTTATAATGAAATTGTTATATTCATAATTGTTGAAAACAATCGCTACTTCTTTTGCGATGAAATCATTTGAATTAGTTTTGAAACCTTGTACGTCTATAAAAATTATGTTATTTTCCATATTATTCAATTTATAACACTTTTCGAACTTGTCCTTTGATGGGTATATATTCTATTATACGATCATGAATAAGAATGCAGTAAGCTGATGTCTTTGCTGCAATATTAGTTGCTGTTTCAAATTCTATTTTTATATCAATCGGTCCATTATTGAGTGATTCATTCTGATGACTGACATCTACTACAATAATAGGAGCTTTTGTCTTAAACTCTGATGCAGTTAGAAGCGGTTGAGATTCTTTCATATAGTAGCTTTATTGGAATCTTAGATACATATCATATAGAATTGCATAACGTTCATTTTTTAACTTTATGTTAAGATCATCGTATGGATATGAGACTGAATTTAAATGTACTTTTAAATTAGTTAAATCACAATGAACAAACTTATTTTCTTGTTGAAAAGCAATCAACACAAAACGGGGGCGTTCTCTATTTGCAGCCAGTTTAACATTCCAAATATGGCTAGTTCCTGTATTTAATTCTGGATTAATATGGCAATCCCAACTGCGAAATACCATGGGTATAGAAGCACCATTATTAATAATTTTAATCATATTCAATTTGCTAAGGTCAGATAATTGAACATGAGGTATTCTCCATGAGATGAGTGAAATTGTAAGTTTAGCTTTTTCAGTAGAAACACTCGAGCGGACAGGATCTTCATCGTTTTTATTACGCAAGAGTATCAGTTCATGTTTTCCATTTAATATAACTTTGTTGTAGTCTTCAGCGAATCCTAGAAGCATTTTTAGAGGTACATATAAATTGAAAAATTCATTTGCAAGAGTGACATCGTCAATTTTGTTCCATCCAGCATTTTGCATCACATTGCTTTCGTTTGGTGATAGAGAAACCAAGTTTTTTATGGTGCTCGTGGCTCCTAAATATCTTTTTTTTTTTTTTTTATAATACATATATTTATTTATTGTATCTTCAAATATGAACTAACAATAATTATTCAAATCTTAAATCTAAATATAATTAATTAGGCCCGACCAGTGTCGGACATAAACTTAGTGATAGTTATTAATAATACATAAGTAGTGATAAGCAAAAATAAAAGTATTTTCAAGCATTTTCTTCTGGAGTGTTGAGTATTAGAGCCCTTGTGTCCCTCTTTTTTAAGCGGATGTGACCATTAAAATTCAAGATATTACGAGCAAGCGGATTAGGATGAGACTCGAGTTTTGTAAGATATTTGCCTGCGTATTTTGCAATTTCTACAGTTACTTGTGGCATATTCAAATCACGATGTAAATTTGAATTTCTTATGTACCATGGAGCCGATGTTATTATCCGTAAAATTTTGTTTTGCCTTCGTTGAATTTTTTCTATATTTGAAGCTGAAGCAGTACCCCATAGCTGAATTCCGTAGCACCATATAGGTTTTAAAAGCGACTTGTATATCAAAAGTTTACAATCTAGACTAGGGTTGAATTTCTACCAATCAGCCAATGTATCTGAGTTAGTTTAAGTTTCATTTGCGTTAGCTTAGAGTCAATGTGGTGTTTCCATGTAAGCCTTCGATCAAGGTGTATACCTAGGTATTTCACTTGTAAATTTTGAGGAACAATTTGATTATTGATTGTAATGGGGGAACAAGTGTCTTTTCGTAGGGTAAATGTTACCTGAGCACACTTTTGTCCGTTTACCTTTATTCTCCACCTGTTTAACCATAGTTCTAGCTGGGTAATATGTTGCTGAAGATATCGGGAAGCCTCGTGAGGGTTTTCGTGCATACTAAGGCAGGCTGTATCATCGGCAAATGTAGATGTGTGAATATTACTGCTCAAAGGCATATCACAACTAAAAATCAAATACAAAACTGGCCCCAGTATACTCCCCTGTGGCACACCGGATGAGATTTTTTCAGGCATACTCATAAAGTCTCCTTCCACAACAGTGAATTTCCGGGCAATAATGTAACTTTCCAAAAGATTTAGAATGTTTATCGGTAAATAAGTCTTTAATTTTAAAATTAGGCCGTCATGCCACACTTTATCAAATGCCTGAGAAACGTCAATAAACAGCGCAGAGCAATACTTCTTTTCTTCAAAAGTTTTTCGTATAAATTGAACCAATCTATGAGTTTGTTCAATGGTGCTATGCTGACTTCTAAAACCAAATTGATGGTCCGGTATGCACTCATTATCAGTTAGAATTGGGGACAATTTTATCATGAGTAACTTTTCAAAGAGCTTTGACATTGTTGACAGTAAACTTATTGGCCTATATGACTCAGCCTTGGTAAGATCTTTGCCCGGCTTTGGAATCATTTTGACCTTGGCAAGCTTCCAGCTATTTGGATAATATTCCAGACGTAAAATGGCATTAAAAATGAATAACAGGATTCTAATTGCAATACGAGGCAACTTCATCAGCATCTGGTTCTAATTTTATCAATACCAGGAATATCTTGTATGATCAATTTCAATTCCATTGAGCTCATAGCGAATTTCATCAAATAGATATGCTACAAAGTGGTTTTTTTATTTAAAGTTCTCTGAAGAAGAAGATTTAGGGGCATTATCATCGGCCACAAACCCCTCTACATAAATGTAGCTCTCACTGGGTAGCACGTATAAATCTTGATTTTGTATTGAAATTCTGATTTCATCATTATTGTTGTAAGATTGTAAGTATCGTACATATGTATGATAATCCTTTTTGATTATATTCTTATCAGAGTAAGGTTTATCTAAGACATCTATTATTGAACTCATTTTGTCTTCAATTTAAAATTCAAGGACTTTAGAAATTTTTTATTTGATGTTGTTAGTGCTTTCTGTTGAAGTGGTCGGTGGTCGCTTTAATGTTCTTTTTGTTGTTACTGTTTTATTTTTCAATGTATTTGTGTTGTATATTAGCATTATTTAGTTGACCTCAAATGTATTCGTATTGTAATTTCCTCTCCTCGAAAATTAATTAAATCACAGTGTTGATCAACTACGCGCAGCGCTAGTGAACTTATCTCTCTGGTGTTCACAGGTAAATAGATGAGATTTCTTGGAACCTCATCTATTTTATAGCCTGGAGGCACATTAAGCGGAAATTCATGAATTGTATGCGATTTTGAGTTATTCATATATGTGTTAATAGCGATACTACTTTCAATTCGCAAGAGATTCACTTTAAAAATATTAACTGGAAGATCTGAGTAATAATATTTGTTTGGTGTTAGGATTTTGCTATTGAATCCTAAAAGTCTTCCAATTGTGCTGTCTTTATTAAAATATACAGGATCTTTGGAACTATTAACTTTAACTTGCATTGTATTGTTATTGGCTTCAATAAAAATCTTATTTTCTGGACAGAGTCTTCTGTATTGCTCTTGTATAAAATCTACAATATCATTCAATTCGTAAGATCCAATTGGTATTTCAATTGTTGAAGGTGCCTACATTTGGAATGCTATTGTATGAATGAAAATCAGTTAGAGCACACTCATATGCACCATGTAATTCAATAGGAGGAAAGTAACTAGCAGATAATTCTGATGAGTTAGAGGTCAGAGTAAGTATTATTGACATTATAACTGTCTGATTACAATTAAATAAAGTTTAGTACAACATATGGTTTATAAGCATGATTTACATATTTATTTCATTTTATTATTTTAAAATTAACATTAGTTTCTTAATATTACTGCTATTGTTATTGATGGTGGTGGTGTTCAGCTATAATATTTCATTCTTACTTATCCAAGAATTGTGTTGATTAGAAAATCCCAGCCATTTAACGTATACCTCCTTTCCTTTAGTTTTAAGAACCTTTTCAACTAGATATGTATTTGGATATCTAGTTTTCGAAAGTTCTTCAGTATAGAATTCACCTTTAATAGGATTACCAAGATAATCTTCTAATATGAATGTTGTAGGATTTGTATTTTGAACTCTTCTAGTTGTGAAAATTTCTGTGGTCCAATTTGGAGTATAACCTTTTTCAAATGTATGCTTATATTTGCTTATGCGTACATGATCTCCTACATTAAATTTCGACATTTTATACATTTTCAAATGACTGTATACTGTATTTAGTAGCTTTTCCTCATTTGTTGAGTTAACTTTAATCGGAGACATTTTAATGGTGCGATTAACTTTTCTATTGTATGCATTAATTAAATCTTTGTATATATCAATCCACTTATATGAACCATTAAAGCTAAATTCTTTCCACATCATTCCTTTCAATGTTCTGTTAAATCGTTCTACTATTGATGCTTTCATACTGCTATATGTTGAGTAGTGATTAATGTTGTATTTATCCATTAATTTTCCAAAGTGTTTGTTGAAAAATTCCTTACCATCATCTGTTTGTAAGTTTTTTTGGTACTCGTCCTAATTCAAAAATATTTTCCATCGCCTTGGTTGTTTCGAGTGCAGTTTTAGTTTTTAGGGGTACTGCCCATGCAAATTTTGAAAATGTGTCAATTACAGTTAACAAAAATCGATAATTTCTGTTTTCTCTAGAATAGATCCCCATTTCAACTAAATCAGCTTGCCAAAGATCAACTATTCCTTTCATTACAACTCTACGAATCATGAAAACTTTGCGAGCTTGCTTATGCAGTTCGTTTACTTGACGCACTTTCAGCTATTGATACAAACATGTAATTTTCCAATCTATAAATTTTTTCATTAAGCTGTTCAATTTGTTCTTCAAAAGAAGATTTAATTTGTAGAATATCTTTTTTAATTTTATAATTTTCTTCTATATCTAATTTTATTTCGCGTTGTAGCTCCTCAATTTGCATTTGAATATCTTCTCGAATTATAGTATTATCTTCCTTAAAGTATGTTAATAATTTCTCTTCTAATTTTTCGATTTGAGTTTGCAGAAACAATTTATTGATAACATCGTTTTCCTCCAGAGCTTTTGCAACATTTTTGATTCTTTTGTTTTGGACATCAATGTTGTTGTTCGTATCCATAAAGAACCCCAGCAGTTTAGGTGCATTTTTCAAAGAAATTATGCTGCTAGTATCGTTTAAATAGTGTCCAAATTTATCAACAGACATGCTTTATATACTTTATTAAAGTTAATGTATTATATTTGCTTCACGTAGTTCTTCAATAATTGATACAATCTCGTTATTGTGATTAGTATGACCTGCACCTTGTGATGCAAGCAGTAGTCATTTGGATCGTTCCAGTATATATAGTTTGGCTTATGGGCGTTAAATTCCATCATTCCATCACCTAAATAACTACCTTTTGGCTTAAATCCTGTTGATTCGGCTAAATTCTTTTGATTTTTCTCGTCAATAAATTTCTTAATAACATGTTTGTATTTATATCCTCTAGTACCCTTAATTTGACCATCAGGTTTATAGTCCCATCTATATGCATTAGTAGTAATTAAAATCTTTTTATAGATTTCGAGTTCAAATTTATCATAATTTTTTGGTATTTTATGAAACATTAGAGAAAATAGTCCTGGTGTTAGAGCCCATATTTGACCAATAACTTGTATTTTGTCTTCATTAAGTTTAAGGTTACTATCACCAAATTTCCATTCATTATTGAAATCTTTATGTGGACAATAGTTTGTATCTAAATCATTTCTTCCTTCCAAGACTGATAAGTCAGTATAAGTATCTTCTGTATTGGAAGTCTGTGAGTAAAAATCATCTTCATCATCGTCATCATCATTCACAGTATTAGCATCATTAAACAATATGGTATTATCGAATATTGTTCCTTCTGCTAGTTTCTTTGGTGTACTTGTCTCTATCTTGACTGATGTTTTTTCAGGTTTAAAACTTGTACTATTTTCAACTTCTGTCTTCATTTTACTTTCTTCTTTCATGGGAATGCTTTCATTACTTTTAGAACTATTTATGAATTTTTTAAGTGGTTCTGTTATAGGTTTAAATGTATCTCTTAGTTGTTCACGTGTATCTATTTCACCAGTTTTTATACTACGAAGCTTTTTCTTCAAGACATTTCTTGTCAACAGCAACTGTTTTAAAATTTTCTCATCCATGTTTAGCAAATAAGAGGTATCAGCTATTAGATCAGGTATCAGCTATCAGACCAGGTTATCAGGACCTGGTCTGGTTTTCAGATCAGCTTATTAGGACCTGGTCGGGTTTTCAGATCAGCTTATTAGGACCTGGTCTGGTTTTCAGATCAGCTTATCAGGACCTGGTCTTTTTTTCAGATCAGCTTATCAGGACCTGATCTGGTTTTCAGATCAGCTTATCAGGACCTGGTCTGGTTTTCAGATCAGCTTATCAGGTATCAGATGAGGTTAAAGCAAATAGATGTATCAAGTTTAATGTTAGATTAATAACTAAAGGTAATTTTTTATGAGTAGTTGCTTATATAGTTATGAAATAGTCAAATTGCTTTCTGTAGCGACCATCGTTTAATTCGTTATCTTTGCTTATCATCAAAAATGAATATTTATCCTTCCAACATTCTCGACAAATTTCTTGAAACTGTTCATAGCTCATATCGCTGGCAACATGATCCTTATAAACATGCTTCATATTTGTTTTATCTTGCTTAAACATTATAATAATAATTGCATTGTCTCTTATTAAATGCTTGGGAATTCTGGTATAAGTTTGACACAGGTAGAATGAATCAACATCCCTATGTCGCCCCATACAAAAATATGTACGTATATTATTCTGCTTTCACATGCAACATCATCAAATATAACAATTGAATTAGTTTTAGCTTCGTCAGGTGGAATAACTGATTCATTTCGGTGAATGTATAATACCCCATACCTTTAATTGGTGAAATTAGTTTCTCTAGGTATTCATATTTAGGTTGATGGAGAGATTTTGAGTATAAATAGATGTTTTCAAACTTGAGTCCATTAGGACTTTCTAGCAAGCCAATCATAACATTAGTCTTTCCACAATTTGATGGTCCCACTATTAGAGCACGAATAGAATTTGGTAAGAGAGGACTATGCTTGATTTTTGAACTGATGTTCGCTGAATCATCAATATTACGAACTAAAATATTTTTATGTTGTTTTACTAACTGCATTTTTGTAACTAAATGCATTTCATATATATTACCTCTTATATAGGAAAAATTAGATAATATGGTTATACGGTATCAGAAAACTTTTAGTCATAAAAACACCGTCGTTGGAGGAGGTCTAGTAGACAAAATAATAAACTCTCTACCTGTTGAACTTCATCTACCTGGATATCAGTACTATGGACCTGGAACAAAACTACAAAAACGTTTAAATCGAGGTGATAAAGGAATTAATTTATTGGACTCTGCGTGTAAAAATCACGATATTGTTTATTCCAAAAATAAGGATTTAAGTACCAGACATAAAGCTGATAAAATACTTGAAAACTCCGCTTGGGATCGAGTTTTATCAAACGATAGTCTTGCTGAAAAATCATTTGCATATATGGTTACTAACGCAATGAAAGCCAAAACAAAATTTGGTATGGGTGTGAAGAAAAAGAAAAATGTTAAAAAGAACAAACTAAATGTTAAAACACTATTAAGAACATCAATTAGAGCTGCAACAAAAATACTAAAAAAAGAAAAACCATTAGATATTAACTCAGCTATTAAAATTGCACGAAAAACTATTAACAAGTCATTAAAAGGAAGAAAGTCTCAAATTATAGTACCACGTGTAATATGTGTTTCAAAAATTGGTGTTTTTTTACCTCTAATACCGATTTTAACTACTCTGGGTGCAATTGGTAGTCTAACAACTGGAGGTGCTGCCATAGCTAAAGCTGTAAATGCAGCAAAGAATGCTAAAAATCAACTTGATGAAGCACCTAGACATAATAGAGCGATGGAGTCTATAGCAGTTGGAAAAGGACTTTACTTAAAACCATATAAAAAGAGTTATGGTTTAGTTCATAAAGAGGAATCAAAAAACTCTTATAGATGCTGCCCAACATACCACTTTCTGATGTGGACCTAAACCGTTTCTCTATAAATATTCCATATTTTAGAGGAGTTTTCATGTTGAATACTCTACCAAAACGAACAAAGAAAATTGAATGTGGAATAATCAATTTAGATGCATCAACAGGACCTGGTACACATTGGGTAGCATATTATAAAAACATCAATGAAAAAGAATATTTCGACAGCTTTGGAAACTTACAACCTCCTTCAGAAGTAGTCAAATATCTTGGTACAAATATAAAATACAACTATAATCAACATCAGAATTTTAATACATTTACCTGTGGACATTTATGTCTTAAATTTCTTTATGAAATAACTGAAAATATTAAATAAAAACACAAACATTTATATTTAAGAAATTTATTATTCGACATATTGTCATAAGTTTATTTTAATTTGAAATTTATTTGCTAAAGGTCAAGCATTGTCTATATATTTCATTGGTGCTTAGCCAAATCATCAGTAGACTTTAACCACATTTTGAACAGTCACAAACCTCTTATCTTATGCACAGACTTTCAAAAACTATTTGAGAATTCACAAATAATAATCACAAATAATAATATTTCTGAAAATCACAAGCGAAACACAAGCAATTGGCATAGAAACTATAACAAAATCCCAGCAAATAATTTATATTCGATATGAATCTATTTTATTTTTCTACACCTTTATACAATTAGAAATCCATTGGATAACAATAAAAGTATTTATAAGGCAAAATGAAAAATAAAATCTAAATTTAACATTTGAGAAATTTATTATTCGATATATTGTCATAAGTTTATTTTAATTTGAAATTTATTTGCTGGAGGTCAAGCATTGTCTATATATTTCATTGGTGCTTAGCCAAATCATCAGTAGACTTTAACCACATTTTGAACAGTCACAAACCTCTTATCTTATGCACAGACTTTCAAAAACTATTTGAGAATTCACAAATAATAATCACAAATAATAATATTTCTGAAAATCACAAGCGAAACACAAGCAATAGGCATAGATTTTATTTTTCATTTTGCCTTATAAATACTTTTATTGTTATCCAATGGATTTCTAATTGTATAAAGGTGTAGAAAAATAAAATAGATTCATATCGAATATAAATTATTTGCTGGGATTTTGTTATAGTTTCTATGCCTATTGCTTGTGTTTCGCTTGTGATTTTCAGAACTATTATTATTTGTGATTATTATTTGTGAATTCTCAAATAGTTTTTGAAAGTCTGTGCATAAGATAAGAGGTTTGTGACTGTTCAAAATGTGGTTAAAGTCTACTGATGATTTGGCTAAGCACCAATGAAATATATAGACAATGCTTGACCTCCAGCAAATAAATTTCAAATTAAAACAAACATTTATATTTTACAAAACTCTTTAATGTCTTTTTATTCATAATTTAAAAAACGTAATTAATATAATTTATTGCCAGACAGGATATTGGGAATTTTGAATTAGAAATTCACTCAGCTCATTCTCAACGATTAGGTTTTCTTCACTTTCTCTACTTAGGCAATATGATCCGCTCGAGAGATCTTTAATATCGTCATCTGTTAAAGTATTATATCGTTTAGGCAGGAACATTATATGTTTATCCATTTCAACTGTTAGTGTTGCTCCATATTTTGTTGTTACACGTGTCACATTTCGAATAGTATATTTCATGGACGTGTCAAGCTCCTTTACGTGGATTAAGGTTTTGTTGTTTAGAGAATTAAATTTTGAAATTAGATTTGTTGTGGAGTCCATTTTTTTTTATTTAGTTCTTCTCACTTTGAATGTTTAACTGGAAATGATCTTAAAAGTAGCGATGATGACTTCAAGAAGGCTAATCGAAAATAATTATGGTGAAATAGTGAATAAGTGGGGGATAGTGATAGAGAGAAAGAGATAGTTATAGAGAGAAAAGGGTTAGAAAGAGATAGAGTGCTAAAAATAAATATGGAATAGAGATGATAGCATAGATATTTGAAAAATTTAAAGAACAAATTAGTCTTAAAAAATCCTTCCAACATTCATCATCATTCATTTATCAGCAAATCAAATGAGCCAAATTAGACGTACTCTAAACCAATTTATAAGAGATTTTGAAAGCTTCAGGCTTTTTGATCATTGGGAGATGATAAAATTTTTCCAAAATATGCTGGATGAGAACGAAGAATATGGCATAATAGAAGATGAAGACAACACAGAAGGGCATTTTGGAAACTGCCCATGGTACGATCCGAACTGTGAGGAAGGACCTGTTACTTGTAGATGTACAATATATTTTTTACGGAAAAGTATATTAGAACATCTAATAATTGGATACTATGAAATGTTTCCATCATTATAAATAAAATATTTAAGAAATTAAATTAAATGGTATTATTAACATAAACAAAATAAAATATAATAAAATAAAATTGTATTATTAAAATATTCCTTGTTTTGTAATATTTTTTCTAAAGGAAAATTAGGAATCATCTGTTCGAATAGAAAATAACAGAAACTTGTATGTAGTGAAAAATATAAGGACTTATCCGATTATCTAAATTTTTGGTCTTTATGAAAATATCTAATGAAATTTAATGGAATTTCATAATATTGTGAAATTCAATTTTTCTTGTGCAGAACCTCTCAAAGAAAACAAGACTGTGCGATATGAGAACAAGAATTTGCGAATAAGCAAAAATAAAAATTTTTTTGATCCAACGAAGTAAAGCCAATAAAAAAATAAACACCATTCACATTTTCATTCTTTTTTCAATATTTTATTTAAAATTTTTTCTTAAAAATTCATTTACATATGTACAATAGTTTTTCTTAATAAATAAATAGGATTTTATTTACAATAATTTTTCTTAATAACTAAGATTTTATGTACAATAATTTTTATAATAAAAGAATTTTTCTTAATAACTAAGATTTTAACAATAATATAATTTTTCTTAATAACTAAAATTGTATACATTAATTTTTAATTAATTTTAACAATTTTCTTGCATTCTAGCAATCTCATCTAGCAACATGTCAAGTTCGTATTCAGGGTTAGTTTCCTTAATACGAAAATGATACCATGCATATGTGTTAATGTTATTTGATCTAATTTTTCTCTTATCGTCTCCATAACTTAAGACTACCTTACTTAATTCACTAGTATATATTTGATGCAGCTTAGATTTAAATGTTAACATATTATCATATACATTAGTCTTATTGAATAAACAATTTTTATAAGTAGCTAAACTAACTATATTTATCTAATATGGCTCTCTTTACCCCCTTCGATTTTTTAGTGTCATTTTGGTTCTGTACACTAAATGAGTACATTTTTGATCGCAGCCCAACAAACTCTGTCATTATCTTACCGCAATTCTCATTCTTCATCATACCAATTACTTTTTTATTTACTAGTGGAACATTATAAATATTGTCTGTAGGATAGTCCGATGTATCAAATTGTTCTTGCATGTCATTTTTTATGTCAGCGTAAAAGTCGTCCGTCTTTATTGAATATATAAAAGAGTCCGTATCCATATAATTTAATGAGAGTTTTGTCTTAAACTTAGGTTGCATGTACCCGTAATGGAAATTATACATTTTCCATTTGGAAAGCTCCAGTACACAAAATCCTAAGTAAATTGGTTTATTGTAGCAGGTTTTGACTCTATGTATTTCGATAGCTACCAGATCTTCACAAAATATAGATAAACTATAAAAATTTGGTTTTGATATCCAATCTTGTGCCTCCAAATAGTTCCGATTTAATCTGGCCGAACTATTGACAATTTTAACATCTCTCCTCTTATCCACATTTCCATTGTTTTACCATACACTGCATTATTGAGTAGTTTGAAAAAGTTTTTTTCAAAAGCATTTTTAGCAGTGGCCCTATATCTGGTATTTAGGTAAATATAGCCTTTTAATCATGGAGATTGTTTAAATGCTAGAATACGATGAGTTTTCTTTAAAACTAAGCCATATTCTAAGCACTGTTTGAGAACTCTAAAGTGTATCACTTATGATTGCTTTGTAGAGAAATCGGTTATCAACTTGTTATACTTCGCTTGCATAGGTTTCTTATATTCAGCGCAAAAAGGAAGATCATTATGCAAGTCATGTAAATGAGAGGGATAATCCAACGTGACCTCATATACATAACCGTCTGTTCCATTATCAGCTATGCTGTGTGGATCCAGATTCAGCTCGTCTTGCGATAACCATCTGAACCCACCATGAGGAAGATATTCCGACATCGCCCAACCATACAATATGTTAGCGTCTAAATAGACGAGAAATTCTGAGCGCTTCTCTTTATCGAAATCTTCCAAGTATTTGTTATTCGCTTTCGAATATCTTTGGCTACACTGTACGATTCCCCCACGTATACCTTTTTTCATAAAATTGTACATGTCTATGTCTGTCAATAATTCTAATTCAATTTTTGTGTATTTGAGCATTGCATCCCAGGAAAGTTCAGGTGCTGTATAATATTGACTTGCTCCAGCTCATAAATACCTTTACAAACTTTTCTAAAGCTCTCGAAAATATCTGTCAGTAAGAGGACATCTGTTTTTAAGTAAAATTCCATGTAACCTTTCATAGTTTTGCAACCAAAAGTATTCCATACCTCTACAGCATGTGAGTATTCCTCTAAAGAACACTCTTTATTGTTCAACTTAGTAAAGAAATCACTGCGTGAAGGCAGCTGACATTCATCTAATTTTTGGAATGAAATTAGGTACTCATAGGGGAAAATACCTTTTTTCTTAATAAGCTGAAATTCTTTTTCTGACTGAAATAAGGACCTTATAGTGCTGAAATCATTATCCGACAAATTGAAGGCTAATGATTCCAAACTCTCAGCCATAAACCGTATTGTATCAAGAAATCTTATTTCAAGCTTATGACCGTCGCTCATTTCTGTAAATTGGGAGAGGGATATATAAAGTTCCTTATTGAGAGGGAGTACTTTCAGTTGCATTGAAATTTCACCTAGTTCTTTAATAAAAAGATGTGAGTCATAATTTGAGTAATTGTGAAAGTAAACTGGTATAAACTTGGGGATTTGGTAATTTAAATTACAGTTATTGTGGGCTGCACCTCTAAATTTACCACTAATATGACAATGATCTCTAACGCGATCTTTACCTAGACATTTTTGACAAATGTGACAATTCATCGCACTATAAAAATTATAAATATCAGAAGGGGATAAAGTATCCATTTGCCTATTATTTACTAAATAATTATTATAAATATCCTCACAATCTTTAATTAAATATGTCACGAATTTTTTTGAGGCATCTTTCCCTGTGTAAATCCTTAACTTATCTAACTTACTGCTATGGAGACACTTAATATAATAGCTAAATGCACAAGGAGTGTGCTTTTTGATAAGACTGATTTTACTACTTACACTATCACTAATGTCTTCTAATATGCATTCGAAGTCCGCATATACTACGAAGGGCACATCCATTTTTCTCTGATGCCGCTTAAACTGTAGGATAGCATCCGCACCTGTTGGCATAGTTGTAACGATTTTGCCGCATTCCCCCTTATGGTTAGTCATTCCACTCTCGCTATGAGTGTACTGGAGACAGCTATTGCAGAAAATAGGTTTGTGTCCATTCCTGGTAGTCTGCTTCTGTAAAAGTCTGTGAATAATAAAAAATAAAAATAGAAAAAAGTTTATAAATAAAACGTTCATATTTTATAAAAAGTATACAGCAAGTATATGTATTCTTAAAATAAAGAGTTGAATAATTTTTTAACTTACCTTGATATGTTCTTTATCAATATGTAGTGATGACATTCACCATTCTCTAAAAGCAGTAAGTTCACATGATTTATTTTCTCATCTTTGGTCACATAATAAGGACCAATGATCAATTTGCTCCCTCATCATACCCAAATACGTTCACACTTATTGCTGGATTATTCACCTCGAACTCCTTGATTTTGTTTAGTGCTAATGGGTACGTTAAATTTTTGAAATTTAACGCTACACCATTTCGCGTAACAATCGTCTCTGCAGCAATGTCAGGGATATTGTACGAACTGTAACGTTTTGGGTTATCGTATTTTGTGGTATCCATTGCAGCAATCAGATACCACTTGAAACAATATGCATCGCTGTTTTGTATATTGATGCAAGCTTTTCTTCCTTCTAATTTTTGAGGTGTGGATATCCAATTCGAGCCTTTGACGAGCGACGATTTGTTGATGTTGATTTCTGCTCGGACTATGCGTGACAAGGTCCAACCAGAATCTCGCTCTTCAAATTCGGACATTTTGGTTGAAATCTCCTCAACCTGTTTACGGAATAACTCTTCTATGTTATCTGCCTTCGTCAGCAAACTCATTTTGGCTACATGTGATATTATGCACAACTCCAATTCTTCTTCAACAATTTTGATGTACTCCGCCGCAATACTCACATGAAATTTAATAATTATATGCTTAGTTAAATTCATTTGAAGCCTCTGAATAAAAATATTTTTGTTTTCCTTAATGAATTCTTCCAAGAGAAGTTAATCTTTTTTATTGAGAATTGCGTATGTGGCGATATCATTTTTGAAGGCTTTCTAAATTTTGTAATATTTCACATTCTCTTCGACTTCTTCTGTTCTAGCTTGCGAAGTACTCATTGGAGTTGGCAGAGTTTCTTCTCTTCTACTTCTAATTCTCTAGCACTTTCCGGTAAACTTATATCCATAGCATCGTTGTATAAAATCCCTCCAGGGATATCCACACCTTGTTGTTGAGCTTGTTGTTGTTGTTGCTGCTGCTCTTGTTGATAATAATTAAGAGGTTGCCATTGCATCAAATTGGGATTATAATTGTAATTTGAATGCTCATATTGCATTGGCACTCCTGATCCCAAAAACTGATTATTTCATGACATTGGTGTAGGATAACAGTTAGGCATAACGTATTGCTGATAACTCATTGGTAGTTGATATTGCTGATGATGATAATGAAGAGATGTGTCCTCGCTTACCACAGCTTGATTCAGCACACTGTGCGTCTTAAGATGATCCAAAAAGGATTTTTGATATTTGTAAACTTTGTTACATATATTACACATATAACCTGAATAACTCATTTTTAATTATTTTATTATTATTATTTCACTTTAACACAACTGATGATGCTGCTAAATACAATAAAGTACTGATGTGTTGATTAGAAAAGTTGGAGTATTTATATGAAAATTAGTAGCAGTAGCTCTGCTTACTTGCAAATTTCTACTTTTTGTTTCTCTGCTGATGACTGTACTTAGTTGAAAATCCTCTGCTTTAAAATAATCGTAGTCAAAGAAATGTCTGCGTTGCAAAATATAAATGTATTCAATAAAATATTCCACGCACAAGTTCTCACGATCGCACAAATGTACATACATACATATGTATGTACATACATACATACATACACATTCAAGAATTTCATAATGTTATGAAATAAATATTTCTTAAACATATAAACACAATATACAATTACCAGCGACAATCAAGCTGGACCACCCACACAAAAGCATTAGGGTGTTCACATACATGAGAACATTTTATTTATAAACAATTTATTGTATTTATAAACAATTTATTTTATTTATAAACAATTTATAGCTTTAGGAAATCGCACATACACATTCATACGATTCATATGAGAATCACCTAGTAGTCATCAAATCTATTTTCTCTGATATTACTGATATAGTATTACGATAACAAATTTCTACAGTCTGGCAACACCGGCAATTTTCCCTTCGGCATTAAGAAATATAGTAATCATGTTTTGCCGTCGGCATTTTAAAAAAAGAATCATGTTTTGCCGTCGGCATTTGAAAAATATAATCATACATTGCCGTCGGCATTTGAAAAAATTAATATGCATTGCCGTAGGCATTAGGAAAAATTATCATGCATTGCCGTCGGCATTAGGAAAAATTAATTTTCACAACTCCCCCCCATATATACTTATGAAATCTTAATCTTATGAAACCCCTTAATCCACCCCCACAAAAAAATCACCCGTTCACGCAATTAATGTCACCCAAAAAAAATTACCCGTTCACACAAAGTTAATGTAAACAAAAACTCCTTATGTAAACAAAAAACTCCTTATGTAAATAAAAAATCGGACGGACTTATTGAACCACCCTCGTAGGTATCAAATTTCACAAATTTCCAAGAATTTTAAAATTTGGGTAATTAAAATTTCAAAATTTCACAATTTTAATTGATGCAGTATTGTCAATCCCCTACTACTTCTGGTGTCTTTTTAAGGTGTTAGTAGAGGAAACAACCCTCTAGTTAGCCTAGAACCATATGTCTCTATGTCAACACTCTTTTCTATAGCGACAATTGCACTAGTTGAAATGTTGACAACTTTCCTGTTATGCGCGAGTTACGTTAGAGACATTGTCAATGAACGCATCAATAGTTTGGTTTTCTTTTTTATTATGTTGTGCAATACTGTAAAAATACACATGTATGTATGTGTTTAAGTTTGTTGCCCTAACATTATGAAATTGTAGAAGAGGGTCACTAAAATGTACTACTGAATCTTTGGTGCCAATGTCTCCATGTGGTCACAAAAGAACTACTTAGTCAGTAGTGCTACAGTCTAGTGGTGGATTTTCAATGACAAGTTAATGTTAAATGTCAATAGGCGATTACATAGGCTGGGGTACACCTGATCAGTAGTGCTACTGAAAATGTCACTAGTAAATCACTACATTTTCACTATTCGCATTTTCTGCAGGGAACTTACTCTACGTGACACACTATCTGGCCATCGTTTCAATTGTATACATAGATATTTATTTTTTTTGTTAATACTTTGTGAGTATGAGAGTATGGTATGTGTTTACACGACATAATACGGGTTAAGAACCAACGACACATAGACTTGAGCTAGTTGACCAACATTTTCATGCCTCTTAACCATGTTTTTTGAGCGGTTATTTTCTTTGAATAATAAATTGAAACAGATTTATATTAGAAAAACTTAACCGGCGTATAACACACCACAAAATGACGACAAAAGAAATGACAAATTTGTATAGTGGAGCCCCAAAAATTGTCAGGACTGACATATTCATCTTTCGCAGAAATCCTATTTGTAACAAGTAGTAATAAAAAAATAAAAAAACCCGACTCCTACCAACTTTGAACGGTTAAATATTCTAAATGGTCATTCGAAATGAAAAATCATATAAGAACCATAGAGATGATTTTAAAACACCTGTCGAATAATACCCATTTTTACATAATTCGCCGACTTTTTATTTTTATCGTATGTATTTACAAAATGGCATCTGTTATGCCGACTGCACATATGGAACACATGAACCCAAAAAAGCGTAAACAGTAATTACTAGTTAAAAGCTGCTTGATTCATACACGTATTTATTAAGTTAAACAGTTTCATACATAACTAACAGATAATTTTATAGAATCCAGAATTTTTTTAAATACGTATATTCTTTTATTGTATCTTCAAAAATGAACTAACAATAAGAATTCTAATCTTAAATCTAAATATAATTATTAGGCCCTAGTAGTGTCGGACATAAACCAGTGATAGTACACAGAAAAAAGTATTCACCAATTAATGTTTTCAATTAATAATTTAATTGATTCAATTAAATTTTTAATTGTATTATTGAGTGGAAAAACTTAATTGATATTATCAAATTGTTTATAGGTGAAAATTTAATTAATTTTTTAATTAATATTACAAATATTTTAATTAATATTACACACTCATTCATATTACTTTTTTGTGTGTAGTAATATTATTAACTCAGATAATAATATAAATAAAACTTTGCTTTTCTATTGACAATAATATGATTTGACTGCAACCATATAATTCAATGATAGTATGTTGCTGTTTGATTATGGTTACTGCAACCATATTTTTTCTTTGCGTGTAGGCTAGTAAATGACGTCTAAGCCCATTTTTGAAATTGTGTTGAACAACGCTCTTCCTTTAGGTGTAATAAGACGCTAACCCTAGAACGTATGTTTTGCATTGTAGTCTCCATCTGCTACAAAACTAGGTCCAAGCGATTTGTAGCAATCCTCGTATTGTAGAAAAATTTTCAACACAAATATTAGTTGCTTGTAGATGTTCTGCACAAATGTTGTCAAGAATATAGTGGTTGAGTCTTGACCTTATTAGAATTGCTGATCCATCGAATGCTCTTCCTCTCGGGCCCTTTGTATCATATAAGGTGTAGCCATACATTTTAAAAAGGCTTCTCGAAGTCAAATGAGTCTCAGAAACCAACATTATATAAATTTTTTCCGTAAGGAAGTTCTCGAGTTAATTTTTGTATTGGCGAATGCCGTTTGCGTTCCAGAAACATATTTTTAACATGTTCATGGCTTGTTAATTAATGCTTAAAGCAGAGTATTATGCAGAATCCAACATGATTGGAAATTGTTTAAATCAATAAATACATGTTTGAATCAAACAGTTTTTCGTTAGTAATTAGTGGTTACGCTTTTTGTGGGTACGTTTGTGCCAGATGTGTAATCGGCATTAGGCGCCATATTTTTTAGTTTTGACTACTGTCATATCGTTAGTGATATTCCCAGGATTAAGACAAACGTTATGATGTAAGAATCATTCAAATCGGCCCACGCGTTTAGTTTATATAGTGCCGCAAATTAACACACATATATACATACATATGGCAGAAACCATTGCAAATGTAAATGGGTATTTTTATAGAGTGTCACAACTTTGAGTTTGCATAGTTGCTTTTTGTTTAGTTTGCTTTGAAATTTCATTATGAATCGACTTACACTAGACCCACGCGTGCAAATTGTTGTTTCGTCAAACCCATCGTGCATCGTTCCGATCAAGCCCAGTTCTGGTTGAATAGGTACGTAAATACGCAACACTGACAAAAAATCCTGTTCGTTATCCACCTTAGTTTGAACCATGTTAGATGATCGACGTCATTTGCTTTCCGTTTTTCCGTCATATAGTTTGCTATAGTTTTCCGTATTAATGAATTTAAAATTTTTTTTTCATGCGTATATTTATTTATTGTATCTTCAAAAAATGAACTAACAATAAGTTTTCAAATCTTAAATCTAGATATAATAATTAGGCCCAACCAGTGTCAGGCATAAACTTAGTGATAGTAATCAATAATACATAAATATCGTATTAAGCACAAAAATATTTTCAAGCTGTTTCACCTGGAGTGTTGCGTATTAGAGCCATAGTGTCCCTTTTTTTTATGCGGATGTGTCCAGTAAAATTCAAGATGTTACGAGCAAGTGGATTAGGATGAGACTCGAGTTTTGTTAAGTATTTGCCTGCGTATTTTTTAATTTCTTCTGTCACTAGTGGCATATTTAAATCACGATGTAAATATGAATTTTTGATGTACCATGGAGCCGATGGTATTAGTCTTAAAATCTTGTTTTGTCTTCGTTGGATTTTCTCAACATTTGAAGCTGAAGCAGTGCCCCATAGCTGTATTCCGTAGCACTATATGGGTTTCAAAAGCGACATGTATATTAAAAGTTTACAATCTAGACGGAGTTTTGAATTTCTACCAATCAGCCAATGTATCTGAGTTAATTTAAGTTTCATTTGTGTTAGCTTTGGGTCAATTGGTGTTTCCATGTAAGGCGTCGACCAATGTGTATACCAAGGTATTTTATATGTGAATGTTGAGGAACAACTTGATTGTTGATTCGAATTGGGGAACAAGTATCCCTTCGCAGGGTAAATGTTAGCTGAACACACTTTTGTTCGTTAACTTTAATTCTCCATAAGTTTAACCATAGTTCCAGCTGTGTAATATGTTCTTGTAGATATAGGGAAGCTGAAGCAGTGCCCCATGGCTTTCAAAAGCGACTTGTATATTAAAAGTTTAAAGGCTGTATCATCGGCAAATGTAGATGTATGGATATTGCTGCTCCAAGGAATATCACAAGTATAAATCAAATACAAAACTGGCCCCAATATGATCCCCTGTGACACACCGGATGATATAGATTCGGGCACACTCATGAAGTCTCCTGCAACAACCGTGAACTTCCGGGTAGTAATATAACTTTCCAATAGCTTCAGAAAATTTATTGGTAGATATGATTTCAATTTTAAAATAAGGCCTTCATGCCATACTTTATCAAATGTCAATGAAGAGGGCAGAACAATATTTCTTTTCTTCAAATGTTCTTCTTATAAATTGAACCAATCTATGCGTTTGTTCAATGGTGCTATGCTGACTCCTAAAACCAAACTTATGGTCTGGTATGCACCCACTACCAATTAGAATTGGGGACAATTTTATCATAAGCAGTTTTTCGAAAAGTATAAACATTGTTGATAGTAGACTTATTGGCCTGTACGATTCAGCCTTGCTAAGGTGTTTGCCCGGCTTTGGAATCATTTTGACCTTGGCAAGCTTCCAGAGATGTGGATAATACTCTAGTCATAATATGGAATTAAAAATAAATAGAAGGATTCTAATTGTAATACGTGGCAAATTCATCAGCATCTTGTTACTAATTCCATCAATACCTGGAGCTTTCTTCGGGTTGAGTTCAGTAATTAGTTTCTGTACGTCACGCATCTTAAACTTTAAGGGTCGAGGGGGTGGAGCAACTACAATCGGTAAATCAATAGCAGCAGTACATCTGTTTGGGGTAAATACGGATTTTAAATGCTTTGCAAATTTGTTACCTTTTTCAGTATCACTTCTTGCCCAACCTCCGGTAGAAGTTCGCAGAAGTGGTTTAAACTCAACGGGTGTTTTAAGCTTTTTCGCAGCGCGCCAGAAAGAGTAATTAGATGCTGGTGTGACATCGAGGTTTTCCAGATAATTTTTAAGAGATGCAGTTTTTTCATATGCAAGCAACTCTTGGAGTCGTTTAGTGCACTCTTTAAATCTGATTTTATGCTGGGACGATCTGTGCTGTTACCATTCCCGTCTAGCTCTTCTTTTTTCACATATGAGACGTTCAATATCTGTAGAATAAATTCTATTGAAACCAGTCTGCGGGTGGGAGGTAGAAGCATGTTCAGCAGCCTGCTTTATATTTTCGCTAAGATTCGCAATGTTAGATTCAATATCATCGGATGTTCTTAGCATTATGTTTTCCGTGCAATGACTACTAAGATATTTTTTGAATCTCAGCCAATTAACACGATTGATCATCTTCACATATGGGTGAGGTAAATCAGTTCTTAGTGGGTTACAGATTGTAACGATAGTGGGAGAGTGATCGGAGGAGAGATCTAAGGAAGCTTCGACATGAACTAAATCTCTAGAAATATTTTTCATGACTCCAAAATCTATAACATCCCGAATTTTTTGTATGTCTGTAGGCCAGTAAGTGGGGTCCCCACTCGAAATGACGTCCAAGCCCATTTTTGAAATCGTATTGAACAACGCTCTTCCTCTAGGTGTAATAAGGCGTGAACCCCAGAACGTATGTTTTGCGTTGTAGTTGCCAGCTGCTACGAAACCCTCGTATTCGTCCTCAGTGATAGAGAATCTTGGAGGGGAGTAAATTGATGATATAACGAAATTTGTACAAAAATGTTCAACACAAATATTAGTCGCTTGTAAATGTTCTGCACAGATGTTATCAAGAATATAGTGCTTGAGTCTTGACTTTATTAAAATTGCTGATCCACCGCATGCTTTTCCTCTCGGGTCCTTAGTATCATATAAGGTGTAGCCATTCATTTTAAAAAGGCTTCTCGAAGTCAATGAGTCTCAGAACCTAACATTACATCAATATTTTTTTCCGAAAGGAAGTGCTCGAGCTCATTTTTATATTGGCGAATGCCGTTTGCGTTCAAGAAACATTTAAAAATAATCTTTTTATATTTCTGCGTTTTTAAGTATTGTAAACTTAGTAAGATTTAGGCTTGTTCTGTTATGATGGGGAATAATTGCCTATATGCATTAACAATTTCTTAAAAGGTATATATTAATTTTTTGCAACAGCTCACGTTGAAAGGGTAATTTTATAAATTTTCTAATATATATTCGTACATATCAATCAGAACTTCATCTAATTTTTAAGTATTCCAGAAAACGTCGGTGGTCTTACCAAACTGTTGTAGATAGAGTCTTTGAACAGTGGGATGCAATGATAAAACTTGATTTTTGTGAAATAGTTTGATGGATGATATAAGTAAGGTGTATTTTTATTTTTACCTTAGCTTTTTAATTTTTTTCTTTTTTTGTACATATATTTATTTATTGTATCTTCAAATATAAACTAATAATAAGTGTTCAAATCTTAAATCTAAATATAGTTATTAGGCCCGACCAATGTGGGACATAAACTTATTGATAATGATACATAAGAGTCATGATAAGCAAAATAAAAATATATAAATAAAAGCATATTCAAGTAATTACATCTGGAGTATACGGCTCGTAGTATCCCTCTTTTTTAAGCGGATGTGTCCAGTAAAATTCAAGATGTTACGAGCAAGGGGCTTAGGATGGGACTCAAGTTTTGTTAAGGACTTGCTTGCGTATTTTGCAATTCATTCAGTCACTAGTGGCATATTTAAATCACGATGTAAATTTGCATTTTTAATGTACCATGGAGCCGATGTTACCGTTTTTTTTTTAGTACATATATTTATTTATTGTATCTTAAATCTAAATATAATTAATTAGGCCCGACCAGTGTCGGACATAAACTTAGTGATAGTTATTAATAATACATAACTCGTGATAAGCAAAAACAAAAGTATTTTCAAGCAGTTTCTTCTGGAGTGTTGAGTATTAGAGCCCTTGTGTCCCTCTTTTTTAAGCGGATGTGTCCAGTAAAATTCAAGATATTACGAGCAAGCGGATTAGGATGAGACTCGAGTTTTGATATTTGCCTGCGTATTTTGCAATTTCTTCAGTTACTTATGGCATATTGAAATCACGATGTAAATTTGAATTTCTTATGTACCATGGAGCCGATGTTATTATCCGTAAAATTTTGTTTTGTCTTCGTTGAATTTTTTCTATATTTGAAGCTGAAGCAGTACCCCATAGCTGAATTCCGTAGCACCATATAGGTTTTAAAAGCGACTTGTATATCAAAAGTTTACAATCTAGACTAGGGTTGAATTTCTACCAATCAGCCAATGTATCTGATTTAAATTAAGCTTAATTTGCGTTAGCTTAGAGTCAATGTGGTGTTTCCATGTAAGCCTTCGATCAAGGTGTATGCCAAGGTATTTCACTTGTAAATTTTGAGGAATAATTTTATTATTGATTGTAATGGGGGAACAAGTGTCTTTTCGTAGGGTAAATGTTACCTGAGCACACTTCTGTTCGTTTACCTTTATTCTCCACCTGTTTAACCATAGTTCTAGCTGGGTAATATGTTGCTGAAGATATCGGGAAGCCTCGTGAGGGTTTTCGTGCATACTAAGGCAGGCTGTATCATCGGCAAATGTAGATGTGTGAATATTACTGCTCAAAGGCATATCACAAGTATAAATCAAATACAAAAATGGCCCCAGTATACTCCCCTGTGGCACACCGGATGAGATTGTTTCAGGCATACTCATAAAGTCTCCTTCTACAACATTGAATTTCCGGGCAATAATGTAACTTTCCAAAAGATTTAGAATGTTTATCGGTAAGTAAGTCTTTAATTTTAAAATTAGACCTTCATGCCATACTTTATCAAATGCCTGAGAAAAAACAGCGCAGAGCAATACTTTTTTTCTTCCGATGTTACCTAACGTAAAATTATGTTCAAAAGGGACTTGTATATTAACAGTTTGCAGTCTAGGCTGAGTGTTGAATTTCTACCAATCAACCAATGTATTTGAGTTAACTTAAGTTTCATTTGAATAAGCGTAGAGTCAACATGATGTTTCCATGTAAGATTTCGGTCAAGGTGTATACCAAGGTATTTCACTTGAGAATGTTGAGAAGTATTTTGATTATTAATTCGAATGGGGGAACAAGTATCTCTTCTTAAGGTAAAGGTTATATGGACACAATTTGCTCATTTACTTTAATTCTCCATAAGTTTAACCATATTTCCAGATGGGTAGTATGTTCCTAGAGATTGCGGGATGCCGTATAAGGATTTTTATGCATACTCATACAGGTTATATCGTCGGCAAATGTAAAGGTGTAATTATTATTGCTCACAGGCATAGCACAAATATATATTAAATACAAGACAGGGCCCTGTGGGACACCAGAAGATATAGATTCGAGCACACTCATGACGTCTCCTTCCACAACAGTGAACTTCCTAGCAGTAAAATAACTTTCCAAAATTTTTGTATGTTTATTGGCAGATGTCTTCACTTTTAAAACTAGGCCTTCGTTCCATACTTTGTGAAATGGCTGAGAAACATCTTTTCTTCAAATGTCTTCCGAATAACCTGAACCAATCTATGCGTCTACTCAATTGTGCTATGCTGACTTCTAAATCATTTTAATTAATTTTATGATAAAAAAAATTAGTCTCAATTATTATTGGAAAGGTATGACGAAAGATATTACTCGTTATGTGAAGAGTTGCAAACAATGTCATCTAAGTAAAGCAACTACAAAAATAAAAGAGCCATTTGTTATAACACCAACACCTATTAAACAATTCGATATAGTCATTATTGACACCATAGGCCCACTCCCAAAATCTTAATACCAAAATGAGTACGCAGTAACCTTAATGTGTGATCTTACAAAATATTTAATTGCCATACCAGTAGAGGACAAATCTGCAAAGAGTATTGCAAAAGCAATAACGGAAGGATTTGTCTTGACATATGGCCATATGAAAAAAATAATAACTGACATGAGTACCGAATATATGAACCGAATTCTACAAGAGCTTTGTTCAATGATGGGAATAGATAAAGTCAACTCTACACCCTATCATCATGAAACTTAAGGAACTGTGGAGAGATCTCACAGAACGTTTAATAAATACGTAAGGTCTTATATCGCATCTGACAAATCAGACTATGATACATGGTTTTTTTCTTTCTACTTAATTTTTCAAGTTTATATATATGCCGACTTTGATTACTTTGTGATTGTCGGATTATAGAACTATCCATTTAATGATGAAGTCTGGTAATGATATCACTGGGCAATTCCTGAAATTAAGTCAGATCGCTTCAGCCAGCTGGAAAGTACCCAATATAATTGCAATTTTAATTTTTTTTGTATCCCTTTATCTTGAAACTTTCAATCTCAAATAATTTTTTTTAATTTAATTATTATTATTCGAACTGCATTTGTTTCTATATTTAATGAAATGAACAGGCTAATGTTCGTATCGCCTTTTAAGCCAAATTACATGTGATAATTATTAATGAACCAATAACATAAAAGTTAGTTGTAAATATTCTGACAACACATAGTTGAACGGAACAGCCAGCCGTTTTCGAAGGCCACTAAACCTTCATCATCAGCGTTCTTCTGTGGTTCGTCCACTGTGTGTGATGTCAGTTGATGTAGATTTCTGCCTTATATACGAAACTTTCTTGCAAATGGAATATGTGAATTGGTTTGATTCATCGTATTTCAATTTGCTGAAATGTGTCTTGTAATGAAGGTCCAAATTTACCATCTCTAAATTTACAACAGTCTTACCATCGTATTTTTGACTAACCTTGAGTTATTTCGCCTTCAGCATGTAACTCAATACGCATGATTTTTTATGCGAATGACCAAATATACAGTGCAGGTGGCCTGCATGTAATTATGCAAGCCAAGCACTATCTCACGATAGTTTTAAGAATTCTACTAACACAATCATTTAGCATTAAGAGACAAGCCAATTTTAAAAAGAATATACAAGCGACGAGTCGCACAAGCGGCTGTTCGATGGAAATAAAAAAATTACATCTACAATAAATTAAATTCAGAACTGTGTTTTATTAGAAATATAATAATAGTAAGCTTATAGGCCTATATGACTCAGCATTGGTAGGATCTTTGCCCGGCTTTGGAATCATTTTGATCTTCGCAAGTTTCCAGTTATGTGGAAAATGCTGCATTCTTAAAATGGCATTAAAAATAAATAGCAGGATTCTTATTACAATTAGAGGCAAATTCATCAGCATCTTGTTACTTATTCAATCAATAACTGGAGCTTTCTTCGGCTTGAGTTCAGCAATTATTTTTTGTACTTCACACAGCTTAAACCTTAAGTCCCTTAGGGGGTAGATAAACTACACTCGGCAAATTAACAGCAACCGTACATGCATAGGGAGTGAATACAGATTTTAAATGCTCAGCAAATAAGTTACCTTTCTCACTATCGCTTCTGGCCCATCCCCCGTTCGAACTGCGCACTGGTGATTTAAGCTCAACGGGTCTTTTAAGATTTCTAGCAGCGCGCCATAAAGAGTAATTAGATGCTGACGTGACATCGTGACATTCTAGATATTTTTCCAGAAATGCAGGTTTTTCCGACGATAGCAACTCTTTGAGTCGTTTAGTACATTCTTTAAGTCTAATTTTATTTAGGGGTGATCTGTGTTGTTGCCATTCTCTTCTAGCTCTCCTTCTTGACATACCAGACATTCAATATCCGTAGAATAAATTCTATTAAAGCCAGTCTGCGGCTGGGAGGTAGTGGCATGTTCAGCAGCCTGTTTAATATTTACGTTAAGATTAGCAAAGTTAAATTCAATACCTTCGGATGTTCTTAGCTTAATGTTTTCCGTACAATGACTACTTTTTTTTCATATATTTATTTATTATATCTTCAAAAATGAACTAACAATAAGTAATCAAATATTAAAATAAATATAATTATTAGGCCCGACCAGTGTCGGACATAAATTTAGTGATAGTTATAAATATAACATAAGTAGTGATAATCAAAGAGAAAAAAAAAGTATTTTCAAGAAGTCCCATCTGGAGTGTAGAGAATAAGAGTCCTTGTATCCCTCTTTTTTAAGCGGATATGTCCAGTAAAGTTCAAGATATTACGAGCGAGCGGATTAGGATGTGACTCGAGTTTTGTTAAATATTTGCCTGCGTATTTTGTAATTTCTTTAGTCACTATTGGCATATTTAAATTGCGATGTATATTTGAATTTTTGATGTACCATGGAGCCGATATTATCAAACGTAAAATTTTGTTTTGCCTTCGTTGGATTTTCTCAACACTTGAAGCTGAAGCAGTGCCCCATAGCTGAATTCCATAGCACCATATTGGCTTCAAAAGCGACTTGTATATCAAAAGTTTGCAGTCTAGGCTGAGTGTTGAATTTCTGCCAATTAACCAATATATTTGAGTTAATTTAAGTTTCATTTGAGTTAACTTAGAGTCAATGTGATATTTCCATGTAAGCCTTCGATCAAGGTGTATGCCAAGGTATTTCACTTGAGAGTGTTGAGGAATACTTTGATTGTTGATTCGAATGGGACAGCAAGTATCTCTTCTTAGGGTAAACGTTCTGTGAATACACTTTTGTTCATTTACTTTAATTCTCCATAAGTTCAACCATATTTCAAGCTGGGTAATGTGTTCTTGGAGATTGCGGGATGCATCATTAGGGTTTTTGTGTATACTCATAAAGGCTGTATCATCGGCAAATGTAGAAGTGAGGATGTTATTGCTCACAGGCATATCACAAGTATATATTAGATACAAGACTGGCACCAGAATACTGCCCTGTGGCACACCGGAAGATATAGATTCGGGCACACTCGTGAACTCTCCTTCCACAACAGTGAACTTCCTATCAATAATATAACTTTCCAAAAGCTTTTGTATGTTTATTGGTAGGTATGTCTTCAATTTTAAAACTAGGCCTTCGTGCCATACTTTATCAATAAAGAGAGCAGAAAAATACTTCTTTTCGTCAAATGTTCTTCTTACAACTTGGACCAATCTATGCGTTTGTTCAATGGTGCTATGCTGACTTCAAAAACCAAATTGATGGTCCGGAATGCACCAATTATCAGCTAAAATTTTGGACAATTTAGTCATGAGCAGCTTTTCGAAAAGCTTTGAGATTGTTGATAGTACGCTTATAGGCCTATATAACTCAGCCTTGGTAAGATCTTTGCCCGACTTTGGAATCATTTTTATTTTGGCAATTTTCCAGTTATTTGGAAAATACTGCATTCGTTAAATAGCATAAAAAATAAGTAGCAAGATTCCTATTGCAATATGAGGCAAGTTCATCAGCATCTTGTTACTAATGCCATCAATGCCTGGAGCTTTTTTCGGGTCGAGTTCAGCAATTATTTTTTGTAGTTCACGCAACACTCGGTAAATCGGCAGCACCCGTACATGAATTGGGAGTAAACACAGATTTTAAATGCTCAGAAAATAAGTTACCTTTCTCAGTATCGTTTGTCGCCCGGCCTCCGGTCTAAGTACGCAGTACCCAGTTAACACCATTTATCATTTTCACATATGAGTTAGTTAAATCACTCCTTAGTGGGTTGAAAATTTTAACTATTGTGGGAGAGTGATCGGAGGACAGATCTAGAGAGTCCTCTACGTGAATTAAGTCTCTATGAATATTTTTCGTAACGCCAAAATATATAACATCTGGAATTTTTCTTACGTCAGTAGGCCAGTAAGTAGGCTCCCCGCTCGAAATGACATCTAAGCCCATTTTTGAAATTGTATTAAACAACGCTCGACTTCTAGGTGTAACAAGACGCGAGCCTAAGTACGTATGTTTTGCATTGTAGTCACCAGCTGCCAGGAAACAAGATCCAAGCGATTTGTAGAACTTCTCATACTGATCTTCGGTAACTGAAAATCTGGGAGGTGAGTAAATTGATGATATTACGAAATTCGCACAAAAATTGTCTACGAAAATATTCGTTGCTTGCATATATTCTTCAGTAACGTTGTCAAGGACATAGTGTTTGAGTCTTGACTTAATTAGAATTGCTGATCCACCGCATGCTCTCCCTCTATGGTCCTTTGTATCATATAAAGTGTAACCGTTTATTTTAAATAAGCTTTTTGAGGTCAAATGAGTCTCAGACCCCACATTATATCAATAGTTCTTTCCATGAGGAAGTGCTCAAGTTCATTTTTATGTTGGCGAATGCCGTATGCGTTCCAGAAACATACTTTTAACGTGTTCATGGTTTGTTAACTAATGCTTGAAGCAGTGTATTCTGCATTCGCAGCACTTCTTGCATCATATTAGTCATATTTGTAGTAAAGTTGTTTATAGTTAGCACCAGATTCTCAATAGTAGCTTCAAGGCGACTAAAGTTAAAGCTTGTGTTTGCATTCGTTGAATTATTTGGCGGTGGAACATTTTGTGTGCAAATAGAACTAGTCTTAGCAGCCTCAGCATACGATACTCGTGAAGTAACGGGTTGGCTCATTTGGTTCATCTGGAGTTAATTTGGGTTTTTGACCCATAGCCTGTTTAACGAAAAAAAAAATACAGGGCATCCTCTGTAGTTAGCGGTGTGATTACCTCCACAATTACTGCATTTTTTTTTCTGATTAAACTTTTGGCTTAGTACAGCTAGCAGTACCATGCAATTCACCGCAGATAACACAAACTGTAGGTAATTTGCAGTAAGTTTTAGTATGGCCATATTCTTGGCAGTTGTGGCACTGTACGGGACCTGAACGCTTACGTGGCTCTTCAACTGTGATTTTTCGGTGTAAGAGATACTTTACGCTATAAATTGGATGGGTTTAATTTTTTTTCAATTTTATGTCATTCGGCTCCAGTTCGACCCGAAATAGGGGTTGGGGGACCTTTTCTGTTAATTATGTTGGTAACATTTTTTACCTTAAATCCTTGGTCGACAAGTGCACATTTTACTTCTTCGGGGTCAACATATGAATCTATGCCCTTTAATACTATATGTAGGCCCTCAGCACTCTTAAATTGGTATGTGTAAAAATTTGTTTTATTTTTTTCGAATTCACTAACAATTTTTCGAAAATCTTTTTCATCATATATTTGGATTTTAGTTTCATCAATATTACCTCGTTTAATTGGAATGACGTGAAAAGTATTTTCACCAATGGTCGACAGTAGTTTTTTAGAAGGGCGTTAGAATTTTTCTCTCTCAGATAAATAGGTGGTGGCTTAAAAGACTTCTGCGATGATATCGGAGGCTTGTCGTTTTTGTCTTGCAATAGTGAAAAACGATTTTGACGATGCGCTGTTATCCCTAGACATCTTTGGAGCAGATGAAATTTTAGAAGAATTTGTGCTTCGCCCACTCTTTACCAAAGTTATATATCTGTCCATTCCGATTTGGACCTTGGTTTTTGAGCTACTGTTATCTGTAGTGATAACTTCGTTAATTGATGAACACGAGTCCGAAGGTGATGATATCGCTGACTTATATGAAGAAGTACTAGGCAACTGTAGTGTTAACGCATCACTATTTGGCATTGAACAAAGTGAAATTGATAGCTGACGAAAAAGTGGCTTCGCCGTTAAAAAAAAGACTATCATCAGGTTTTTTATTTGTATTGTTTTCATTAAGAGCTTCAGAACTCACAGTAAAATAGGCATTTCTGCCGTTAAAACTCACTTCACAATTTTTTTTATTTGAGGTACTCATATAGAGTATTCCTCAATGACACTCTGTTTGTGGGTTTTTTTTGTTGTTGTTATTTGTTGAAATTTAAAAATATTATTAAAGCAAATAAAGCTTATTTATCAAAGTAAATATGTATTACGAATATTGTTTTGTATGATTTTTGTTTTTGTTTCGTATGTATGCAAGAAAAACACCGCTATTACGTCTGTTCTCTATGAAGGTTCAACAAGAATTGAACTTAAAATAATAAATGATATTTATGTCGAAAAGCAATCAAAAGATGTAATGTACATTTAATTTTAAAGAAGCTTTCTTTTTTATTTCGTCGTTTGAGTCGACATTTCTTAAACAAAAAATACACTGATGATGATACTTTAGCTCTAAATTCACACCATCTTCCAACTGAAGAAATTTATAGCGGTGCTGAAGTTGAACTACTAATAACCAAAAACTCGGTCTTTTAACATAAAATTGTAGAATTCTAAAATAAAATAGTATTTTTAAATTTATTTCATGTCGTATTTGAAAACAAATTTTGTTTGTCATACAATTTTGTCAAGATTCTTGCTATATATTTTTAAATAAAATTGTCATGGTATTCTGTTGTATAATATGACAAGAAAAATATTAAAAAACTCAAAAAGCTTTCAACATACTATGCTGAGATTTATTTCAAATTGAAAACTATATGCACACAAAAAAGTAATATGAATAATTTTGTAATATCAATTAAAATATTTGTAATATCAATTAAAAAATTAATTAAATTTTCACCTATAAACAATTTGATAATATCAATTAAGTTTTTCCACTCAAATTAATTAATACAATTAAAAATTTAATTGAATCAATTAAATTCTTAATTGAAAATATTAATTGGTGAATACTTTTTTCTGTGTGTATTTATTTAAAAAATAATACAAAAATATATTTTAACGTAAAGAAAGGTATTTTTTTTATTACGTGAGCCGGAGTATCTTGCATTGACATGAGTAAAAAGTAAACGATGGTCACACACATTGAAATGTACTAATAATAACTCTATGCAACAAATTAAGACTTTTTGAAAAACACACGGACTGGACAGTATAGGTTCGTAGTTTCTCCAGAAAAAGGGTTACACATTCCTTGATTGTGAAATCTGTGAAAGAAAAATTGTAATAGTATAATGGTATGAGGGTAGTAAAACACTCTACCAAACAAATCTTGTTACAATATTATGCTAAAAAAATAATTTCTTGCACTTTTTTTTGGAAAAATTAAGGAAACAATTTTTTTTTTACTCTTTTCAGAATAACTTGCAGGGACTCCTAATTATTTTCTTGTGTTGCAGACAAATATATTGTTGCTTTGCCAAATATTGGTTGTGAAAAGTTATTAGTCCTTGTAAGTTATGCTGAAAAAAGTATAAACAAAATATTCTTTCTTCTATATAAAAAAAAAGTGCAAACAAAAATTGGGTTTGTTTGCACTAATTGTTACTGAAGCTCAGTAGAGATGCGTGCACTTGATTATACGATTTTGAAAAAAAAACAATGTTAGCGTCGGAAAATTCAAAAAAATTAAATTTTTAAGGTAAAATGTGATCTGTATGAGCTATTAGGGTACCTAGACACGTTCAAACTGTATTACTACTCGTATATTCGCAAAAGTTGTTACCGTGGCTACAACTTTGCAAATATTGTTGGCAAAAACTCAGGAGTCATGGAAGTTATTTTTTCAATAATCACGCTTTTTTCTCATTAATTCTCACAACTAAAAAGTAAATTCAAAGGAAAATTAATAAAATTTCATTTTGTTATGTGCTTTAAAAAATATACATTTGTAATTTTGTCACTATCACAGAGGTTAAAATACGGGTATTAGTGCCAACATTTAAATAAAAAAAAGGGTTTGGCACTATTCAAGTGATTTTGGCACTATTTAGAAAGAAATTCGGCACGAAATCAAGAATTCCAATTCCCATCACTGCTGTGGAGCACAACAACGACGAATTCACTAAGCTAATTCCTCTCTTATATTTGATAAAGTTGGTTATTGTATGTGCAAAGACAGAGAGAGAGAGAAAAAAAATAGTTTTTTCGTCGTTCGTCGGCGTACAAAATATACATAAATAAATCTGTCTCAGAGTTCGTCACGCAGGACGATTTTCGTTCAACGTCGGTGTTGTGTTCATTTTCATATGCACAAATGTGTTTTATTTTTTATGACGACAGTTCGCACCGAAAAATTCGTCGTTCGTCCAAGTTGTGTTCTTAGCATTATGCTCTTTTCTTTAGTCGACCATGAGACAGCAATGAATGAACGTACTTAGTGGCTGTATTGACATTTTTTAAATAAAGTGTAAAATAAATGATGGAATTAGGAAAATACTTTTCGATATACAATGCCATTAATAATGCCCAATGTCTTTAATGTTATCAAACATATGAGAGGCATTATAAAATGTTATTTAGAGGCATTATTATTCTTTTCATATCAACATGCTTAAGTATAATGATGAAAAAAAAATTAAGGAAATTATTAGGAAGAAATTAATGAAAGTAAATTAGATTAAAGAAACGAAATTTCAAACGTAGTGATCTTATGTATATAAGGTATAATAAACAATCTACCCATAGACTTTTTATTAAGGAATTTGCTATTTATTTACTTGATAAAGTCGGTAGATTTTCAATTAATTATGTTTTATAAAAATTTTAATTTTAAAACAGCAAAATGTATGAAAAACTCGCTCATTTTGTTAAGTCAACAAATAGCAAATTCAGTGTGAATTTCACTTTTTTCCTCTTATACAATCAAATCAAATTCTTGTGATTAATTTTTAATTAAAGCCTTTGAGCTTACTTTAAATTCTCTCACCAATACAGCTACATTTTTGAGTTTCCCTGGCGTAAAGCAACTGTGTACCGACTTTGATTTTTATGGTAGAACTAGTAAATTCGTATCGTGAGTTTACGAATCAGCTGACAAAATCTGTAACATAAATAAAACATTTTGCTGTTTATTTAATATGTATCGTAACGTATGTGAGGTAGAAATCTACAGAAAATAGATTTTTAGGTAGCAAACGTTAACTTCTCTCTCCCATACATAGACACACATGCATAAAGCAAATAGAAATACAGTAACAGCCGACACGTTCGCTTGCATCCTCACATATTTACTAACTAACATGCAGATTTAAACAATACGATAACTTCAAAAGTAACACGATAAGAATCGACTAATTCTACCATTACTCTTTTAATTTCTTGTTTTTTTTGTCGATAGTATCGATAGTGGAAAAAACTATCGAAATTTCATTTAAAACAAAATTATAGATACTATCGATAGGTTTGCAGCTCTACTGTGTAGCATTCAAAGGACATTTGAAAAGACAATTTCTAACAAAAACTATAAAGTTACATTTAAAATTTTTCCATTATTACAACTGTCTGATAAAACAATTCCTGTATTATGGCAATATTGTTATGAATACCGACTGCTTTTGATTGTTAAAAATGTCAAAGACTTTTTTTCCGCGAAGCGATTAGCCAGGGTATATGGTGGGAATCGAACCCACGACCTCTGGACTGAGAGGATACCATTGCTACCACTCAGCCACAGGGGCACCCTGGTTGTGTTTACTTGCTCAGTTATAAACAAAATGAAACCAATTGTCCTATCTTTTGTGTTGTTATTATTATATGTTTTGTTATATTTTAATTGTTTTGTATCATATTTTGTTCAAATAAATTAACTTCAACTTGGTTGTAATTTATCAAATAGAAATTATGACAACTTATGAAAATATGGCATCTTCAAATGAGTTAGTCTCAAGATAAAGATTACAAGTAGGGTGAACTTGCTCTTAACTTATCCAGAAAGAGTGTATCCATTATATCAAATTCTACCTTTAACTAAAGCTGTGTTCACATTATATGTATTTGTCTTGTGGAATGTCACTTTTTCACATGGTAAATTTGTACATATATAAGGAATTTACAATGAGTATAATAAAATTTTAATTTGGCAACATTGTGCCATCTTAATTTTTTATTGTGAGGAGGCAACGATATAAATGCACATACTGTGTATATTAAAGTCAGGCAAACACACATACATCTTTATATTATTTACAAATTAGTTTATAATATGTGAGAGAGTAAAATACATGTTTGTACGAATGCTTATGAGAGACTGAATTATTCTCTTCCGTACGTCCTAAAATAAGAAAATTTGTTAAACTAGAAATTATTGTTGGATAAATTTTTTTAAATAACTTTTGTTCTGCGAAATATGCAAATATTTTTTCACCAACTACAGCTGCACTGAAAATTTTAAAATGTTTAGTTTAACATTACCATATTGCCATATAGAAAATGACATGCTTTTTATAAATACTTTTAAATTTGCCACCTGGTAATAAATGTGATTTACACACAAACAAAAACAACAAACTTGCCAGACCATAGTAAAGTATTAAAGTTGAAACGTTGCAATATTAAGACACATTTTAATATGCTATTGTGAACTCCCTAATAGTCTGAACACCTTTAAACAATAGCATGTGCTATTTCTCTATGTACAGTGCAAACGAACATTTTGATTAAGAGTGTGTTCTATTTTCAAGTGACAAAGCATTTGACATCAGCTGGTTTTAAATAATGTATGTACATAAGTGCTTGTGGCTTTAAAAATAAAGTAAAATTTTAAGACAATTTATATTTAAATGAATTTAATTCATTAAAAACTAAAAATTAAAGAAAAAATTTAGAAGGCATTAACAAAAGTAAGCATTTGCTTACCTTTATAGGTTATGTCAAATGTACATAGCATACCAGCATGTGAACACAAAAATTATAAACCATATGTAAAACGCAGATTTTGACATACACAGAAAATATCATGTGTATAAAAAAGTAACATTCCATAAGGCAAATACATATAATGTTAACACAGCTTAACTCCAAGTTATAATAATACTATATTCAGACGGCAACATGAACCACTTGGTTCGCTCTCTGAACCACGATTGCGAATCATGCCGTTCAAAGTTAATTTATATAAAGTATTAATGCATGAATATTAACAGTTGTTTACAATTTTCGTAGGCCATTTTGTTTTGTTATACACAATTATGTGTTGTGAAAACGTATGTGAAAAAGTTTAAATAAATTTTTACTTAAAAAAGGTGTTACAGAACATTTAAAAATAATTATATTTAATTATTAAAATACATATGTATGTATTTTTGTTATACTTATTTCACGTATTAAAGGTTTATCAATTAATAAATTTACTTTGGTTTTTCCTATCCATACATTTCCAGATCTGGGAGTATTGCATTAAATAAGAAAATGCATTGACCATTTCCCCACACTAAACCAAATTAATGCAAATGCAAATTTATAGCATTAGCAATAACTTTGATAATTATAATTATATAATTTTTTCCATTAAACTAAAATCTCTTCAAAGTAATGCATGAATATTTCTCTGTTACTTTTAAAGCACTATTTTTAGCACTAAAATAAAATCTCACATATGATTAATATTGCACTAGCACCAAATCACATGGCGAAAAATGCGCTAATTTTGCATTACCACTACACAAATTATGAAGATTATTATTGCATTATAACTGAAACATATAGTGCAAAATATGACGCAAATGTGTACATACATAAAAACATACATCCATACGTATGTAAGTCACCTAAGACGCAAAATCATATCACTACGTTTTTTTTATAATTTTTCAAGAGCAAGACAAAACTTGATGAAATTGTTCCAAGCGGTAGTATTTTTCGTTTATAGAATCACCATTTTTTAAGATATAACTTTAAAATAAACAAAAATCTAAGTTCTGATATAAGTTCGAGATGCAATGTACTTGCAGTATGAAACTTATTAATATTTTTCTATTGGTTCTGAAATGTAGTTTGTATTTATATTGACAATTTTTCTTTTCTTTTATTTGTATGTACGTACTTACATGTACGTACAGTACACTTTTATATTTTTTACATGAGAAACCAAAAACGTTATAAAATCAATAATAATAAAGTACTTAATAAACTTTCCTTGAAACCCAGCTAAAAAAATATGTATAGAAATTATGGGGTTATATATGTCAAAAGTATTATGTATGAATTTATATATGGACTTATATATGAAATATATCACAATATATGAGTCCATATATGAAAATGAATGAATGAAGCCTTCATATGTGGATTCATATATAGAAATAAGATTTAATATATGGAGCCATATAAGTATATCAAAATGTATGCATTCATGATATCTCACATAAGATCGTATTTACAATCAAAACAAAGCTTGCATTTTATTTAGTAGATTTTTTTCTCTCTTTTTTTATCACCGGGGAATTGAAAATCTATTAGAAAATACATTCGGTATACCAAGTTTAAATGCGTAGAGCCTCAACGTTTAAGAAATAAAAGCTCTTGTAGCAAAAAAAAAACATTCTTGTACGATTTTATACAGTGTGGCCCTATTTAATAAATCAAATAATCAAAAGGATAATTCAGTCATTAATTTTATAGAAAATTACGGAATACTCTAGATATTTTTAAGAATCAATTTCATGTTATACATGAATACATGTTAATACATGAATGTATAAAAAATATATATGAATATGTATGAATTCATTTATGGAAATTTATGGGATTATACATGGCAAAACTATTATATAGGGTGTTTTTTTAGAGGTATAGAACTTCGAATCGAAATAAAACACAAGAAAATCGTTTTAATGTCCATCCATTTGGCTTTATTGGAAGGATAATTTTATGCCATTAACGTTTAAATATGATTTCGGGCATGTGGCCGCCGCGGCTGGTTCGAATAAAGCCAATTCTACAGGTCCAATTTTCAACCACTTTTTCGAGCATATGGGGCCGTATGTTGGCAATAACGCCACGAATGTTGGCTTCCAAGTCCCCTAACGTTTCTGGTTTGTTGGCGTAGACGAGCGACTTCAGCGGATGCGTATTATCACATAGAGTAAACGTAGTGCGAAAACGATCCATGGTTAACCGAATTAATTGCTCTATCGACCATAAAATGGACGGAGCTTGCGGTAAACTTCGCGAACTGAACCATTATTTTCGAAATAAATTTGCACGATTTGCGAGCGTTGTTCTTTTGTCAACCTGTTCATGATGAAATGGCAAACCAAACTAAATATTAATCACTTGACAGCTGACAAAATGGCCGCCAGTTAAAAAAGTGATGCCAACTTAAAGTTCTATACCTCAATAAAAACACCCTATATATTAATTAATATATGGACTAATATATAAAATGTATTATAATCAGGGACAAGGGCTCCATGCATTTAAAAACGTGTTTTAGGCGCCTAAAATATGACATCAAAAACACAAAATATGCACTAAAAACAATAAAATATCCAATATATTTAAAAAAATATTCATTCGAAAGAATATTTTTCAATTTACATACAACTAAATAAAGATACAAAAATATTTTCTTTTCTCAAGAGGTGCGTGTACAAGCCTTTCACATCAAATTTTTACACATGATTAAATATGATATAACGATTTTTTCTGCATTATTAACTCCAAAAAAAGGGGAGATACGTAAATATAAATAAAGAAAAGTCTTGTTATTGATTTATTTTCATTAATAAATTTTATATTTTCGACTGTGAGTCGAATCAATTTGTTCTTACAAAGCTTTTGTGTATTGAAAAAGGCCTTGTAACGTCTGTGGATGCAATCGGCTCAAATATAAATGATTCTTTTTATATATTTAATATATATAATTCTACTGTACGTGTGTATGTCACTGAACTCTTCATAAACGGCAGGACCGATTTGAATGATTTTTTGTATGCGTTTGGGTGGCGCCCCGAAATGTTTAGATTCATAATCAGCCTGACAGATGGCGCTGCAGTCGATATCTCGGTTATTTATCTATACGTCAACTAAACGGCTGGATCGACTTGATTGCATTCAAGTGGGGGCCTGAAAATTTTATATACTTAAATCAGCACTGTAAAAGGCGTTGCGTTTTTGTGCGCATACGAGTGGATCGGTTTTTGGATAAAACATTATATTAATTGCGGTGCTTCAGCTAGTAATCTCAACCATTACAATGAATTCAATACTAGCTATTAGATTTGCTTTTTAAATTCGTTATAATTTTTAAAAACAATATCAAGTTTCCGCAGAATTGCTTCTCTACTTTCGGCTTTAATAGCAGACAATTTCCTTTTGAAATCATCAAATGACAATTTGCTTTAAATTTGATATGTGTGTGCATGTACAATCGTTTTACATTTGAAGAGCTGGCGAACAAAACTGGACAAGTGCTCAGTTAATGTTTTTGTATTTTTTTCTGGCTCTCCAAGTTCACATCTATGAAGTCACGAAATTTTTCCTGTCAATACCAGTTTCATCCTAACTTAAAAATAACGAAAACTGGCTTTTCCTTGCTAGTCTCCCTCTAGGTATTTCAGTTATTTGCCTCTCCTGTAAAACTAGTCCCATTAAAGTTTGGTTTTGTTCGCCGGCAATTCTACAATAGTGCAAGCATTTATAATTTGTGCTTAATAATTTGTCAACAATAATATCTTTCGAAATATGAATTTTTGACAAAATATAACAAAAAACCATGCATTTATAGCAAAATATGAGACAAAAATATGCATTTATGCCTCAATTATGCAAAAATACGCATTTTCAGCAAAATATGCAAAAATATGCACTAACAAATCCATGCCATTTTTACGCAAATTCATTGTTTCGTAAAGATATTTCATTCTTGTCGTTATCAGGGTTAAAGGGAAAAACATGCATTTGCATTAAACCCCTGTCCCTGATTATAATATATGAGCTCATATATGAAAATTTAATTATGATGCTGTTTATATATGAATCCACATATAGAATTAAGATCTAATATTTGGAGCCATACAAAATATATATGCTGACTTGGAAGTCTATTAGAAAATACATACGGTATTTTAAAAAATAAAAATTCTTGTAACAAAAAAAACATTATTGTACGATTTCATACATTGTGGCCCTACTTAATAAATCAAATAATCAAAAGGATAAGTCAGTCATTAATTTGTACGGAATACTCTAGATATATTTAAAAACAAAGTTCATATTAATGAAAAAAATTATATTGAAAACTAGTGTTAGTATAGAAAAATTATTATTTTTTCTTTTATAATTGCATTAGTTTTTAAGCTGATTTCATAAATTATATTTTATGCACGAATATGAGTTTTGTATTTTTTTAATAATCGATTCAACTTTTCTCTTAAAATGTCGAATGAAATGTCTTTTGGTTCGTTTTTAATTAGTTGTCCAAAGAAACGTTTCATTAAATACAACCTCCCTGTTAAAAATCTTAAAAAAAAGTAATTTTAATAATTTAATTTATTGCACAGTAGTGCGCATTTTTGAGTCTAGGGAGTATGAATATGAACTTCGGATGCTATATAGTGTATATATACACATAAAATAATAATTTTTTATACTAACACTAGTTTCCAATATAATTTTTTGCACCCAGCTAAAAAAATATGTATGGAGCATATGTGATATCCCATATATGGTTCGGATCTGAAAAATTAGGGTATGTGGACATATATGGCAATATATATTTATAGATTTTCATACATGTATGTGTAAATATTCCCTACACATTTTCATATATGATATCCTATATATGGTTCGGATCCGAAAAATGAGGGTATATGGATATATATGAAAATATATATTCATACATTTTCATACATGTATGTGTATAAATTTCCTATACAGTATGCACATTCATACTCCAAAAAAGTGCAGTAATGTACAATTTAAATTATAAAAATTTTGGCAGATAATTAAAAACTAACTAAAGGACATTTAATTCATAGTTTTAAGAGAAAAGCTGAATAGATTATTGAAAAAACACAAAACTCATACTTGTACAAAAAATTTAATTTAAGAAACCAGATTAAAAACTAGTGCATTTACTTATAAAACAGAAAATATTTCGTTTTCATACTCACAATAGTTTTCAATATAATTTTTTGCAGTAATATGAACTTTGTTTCTTAAAAATATCTAGAGTATTCCCTTCCATTTGATTATTTGATGTTTTAAATAGGGGCACAATGTATAAGATCGGACAAGAATGGTTTTTTGTTTTGTTACTAGGGTTTTTATTTTTTAAACGTTAGGACTCCACGCATATAAACTTTGTATAACGTATGTATTTTTTAATAGATTTCCAATTCACTAGTGACAAAAAAGAGAAAAAAATGGAGTTAATAAAATGCAAGCTTTTTTGATAGCAAATACAATTTTATGTGAGATAACGTGTATGCATACATTTTTATATGGCTCCATATATAACATCTTATTTCTATACTATATAGATCCACACATGAAGAGCTTCATAATTAATTTTTCATATATGAGCTCATAGATTATAATACATTTCATATATTAGTCCATATATGAATTCATAAATAATACTTTTTCCGTGTATAATCCCATACATTTCCATATATGAATTCATACATATTCATATATATTGATATACATGTACGCCCGTATGGATACGAGGGCTGATCAAAAAATAACCGTAATTTTGAAATTTCGTGAGTTGCGTATGTTCGATTTTCTGATTTTTTTTCTGTTATGTTGGTACACATGTCTGTTATACATGTTGGTAATATCAGCCGTTTTGGATTGTCAGTTTGTTTTTGACAGATAAAAAGGTTAGTCGTGTTTTGGTGTGCTCTTCGTCAATCAGAAGTCAGTCGTAACTTAGAAGTCAGTCGTTACTTACAGTTGTTGTTACTCAGAAGACAGTTGATAATTAAGTTGGGTGAACATCTGTGCTTGCGATACAGTAGTGAGTTGATAGTTGAGTCTGTGCTTTACAATACTTGAGTTGGTAATTGAAGAGACTATAGTGACGGTCTATAGTGACAGTTAAAGTCTGTTGTTGAATTGAGATTATTGTGGAGTCTATTATGTCGACTAAAGGGTAAAGAGCTGATAGACGCGTGTAAGAGTGGAAAAGTAAAGTCAGCGATTCTTTATTGGTGTATCAACGGTGAGTGTCGGCAGAGTGAGTCTCGTGTGTGACGAACAGCAGACAAAGAGGAATTGCGTCAATACTAAGCAGCCAGTTAAGAGACGTGCGTATACAACAGCAAGGAAGGCGTAGTGGTAACAATTTGCGAATATTGAAGTAAAGGGTCCGCCATCTAACGTTTTTTTCCACTAATGCTTATTTCGCGAATGGTAAGACTCATGTCTGATTTGACAAATAATTAGTTTTATCCTTCCACTGAACGAATATGGTTGTGTATACGCTTGAACAACGCTGGGAAATATTGACTGCGATCGACTTACAGAAGATGCCGATTTTTCCAAAAAAATCATATTTTCAGATGAAGCTCATTTTGATCTTGGCGGGTATGTAAACAACCAAAATTGTCGCATTTGGGGCACAGAAAACCCGCACGCATACATTGAAAAGCCGACACACCCAAAACGGATTTGGTGCGGATTTTGGTCCGGAGGCATAATTGGGCCAATGAACAAGGAGTGGTCGTTACAGTCAATGGCTATCGTTATCGGGCCATGTTGAACGAATTTTTTTTTACAAAAATTGAAGAGGACGATATTGGCAACATTTGGTTTCAACAGGACGGCGCTACGTGCCACACAGCCGAAGCTACAATCGATGCTTTGCGCCCTGTTTTCAAAAAAAAAATTATCTTGCGGACCCTATAAATTAAGCTGTATTTGTATATTTAAACTCTTGATTAATTTAGTTTAAGTGTATTTGTAAATAAAATTGTATCATTCTTAACCATAATTACTAGGGTCTTTTCTTCATTTGCAAATCTTCGAGTCTACGGAAAAGTGTTTTTATAGAATAAAAAACGTAATAATTAGTGTCAGAAGTGGGATTTGCAAATATGTACAAGCGATACGTTTAAAAAGGCTTAAACGTTCAGTAAGAGTGATACAAAAAGGAGAACCTCACAAGTTTAAAAAGGTTAAACGTGAGTTAAAGAATGAAGTTTCAAGAGCTTAGAGTGGAGCAACTCAAGAAAGAGTTGAACAATCTGGATTTGCCAACAACTGGTATTAAGGTCGAACTACAGAAAAGATTGCTGGAAGAATTCCAACGGCGCAACATCGACATAGAAAGTTATGAGTTCGATGAGAAAGAAGAAATTGAGGTATGTACTCGTGCAGCCGCAACCAGTACAGACATCAGCGCAATGTTTGCTGCCATGATGAGCGAAATAAAAGTATCTAAGGCAAACAACGAGAAACTTCTAAGCCAAATGGACGCGAGAATTCAGGAGAATTCTAAGGCTACAAGCGATAAACTTCTAGGCCAAATAGATGCGATACTTCTAGTTGAAAATGAGATAGTGCTAGCTGAAGTACGAGAATCATCTAATTCCACAAGTGACACACTTGAGAAATAGACAAAAGTTCAAGAAACACAAAGTGCCAGAAATGAGAAAGTTCAAGAAATTGCTGACGCCGTAAGCAGACGGTATAGAAATGAAAGTCAGTAATTCAGACGAAGAGATTTCTGACTTGAGGAACAGTGACAACGAAGACATTTCTGGCACAGAGGAAGACGCTGACGAGAAACTGGAGGCAGAATATGAAATCAACAGTGGTCAGTGTGAACAAGTTGAACATGAGCGAAGTTTGCAAGAAGTTTTCAGCAAAGTAAATAAAGCTTATGACCTAGATGATAGTCAAGCGGTTTGTGACACGGGAAACTGCTACAGTATACAAAGCGCGCAGCATAAAAGCAGTCAGGAAGAAGAAGACAACTTCTATTCACAGCATCAAGCGTGTGGTAAGGCAAGCTCTAGTCAAGGGACAAGGTAGTCAGAGCCAAATGCTACAAGTTTGGAAGAAGTTGTCATCTCCAGCGTAAGACAAGGCAAGCTGTAGTGGAAATACGAAGCAGAGTCAGTACCAAGGGCTGCAAATGTCGAAGAAGTTTTCATCTCCCGCATATGGAAAGGCAAGCTCTCTTTATGATTCTGTATGCATGGAGCCCGTGTACCAAAACTAAACCACTTGTAAGGTTAAGGTGGATGGTAGCAGTGCCGAGAACCTGAGTGGCTAGTTAGTGGTTAAAGAAGACTAGTCATTAACGGCTCCACGCCGACGCCAGGGCACGGGTCGGTTAAAACGTGTTTGCCTAGCCCATGTACGCCGTCACTACATGGGTGGTCCAACCCCTTACGTGTATACTCGTGGGAACAAAATTGAGAGAAATAATGAACAAAAAAACAAAAAACCAAACCCTGTCATTCCATTAGGAAGGGCAAAGTTAAACCGCAGCGTGTCCTTGGACGTTAGTCCAAGTATATATGCTGCAGCCAAGTCTAGAGCTGAGCAATCGGCCAAAATAACTTTGGGTGTGCCAACCGGGAAATCCTCGGCTGTACCAACTGCACCCAAAAAGACAAATGAAAGGTGCGCCAGCTGGAGTAACACCAGCCGTGACAACTTCACCTAAAATTATTAATGTGCTCGAGAAGGATGTGCTAGTCAGTGTAAAGCCGACAGTGTCAACTGCATCTGGTTCGGCCATACGAGATATGCGTGAACGTAGCTTCCTGACGCGCAAAGCCACCGGTGAATTACGGGCTGCTCAACGCTATATCGAGCAGTTGGGCAATAAGCCATCAAAGGATATAACCAGCAAGGAGAAATCCTCGCTGGCGTGGGCAAAGGCTCACTTGGCCGCACACGACAGCTCCACTTCTGGTCTCCTACATGGACGAATTATCGCCGTCCAAACTGAAGGAAATCATCCTATCCCTAGGGAAGTGTTGCCCGGCGCGAGACTAGAATTCGTCCCGTCCCTCGCAGGCCGAGAGCAATTGCTGTCATTCCGGCTGAACCACATGACACAGCGAAGATCCTGGACATCTTCCGGAGAGGTTTTCGAACCGGTTGGTGCCCGTGGGAAGGCGATTGTGATCCTTAATAAGGAGACGTTGTCTCTACTCCGGTGGAAGCAAGGGATGGTGTACTATGGTTTCATGGTCATCAAACAGAGCATCAACCGGGGTGATGACAAAGCCGATCCCGTAAACCCCGTTGCAGCAAAAGGGTCGCCTGTACCCCAGGTTAATAAAACAGCCAAAGCCAACACGGAGGCCATAGTTAAAACTGCGGATTCAGTCGCTTCGGGGTGCCCCCAAACACATTCTTGTCTGATTGAGGATCCTCCTGGATAGACTTGATTGCGTAGACAATGAAAACGCTCTTCTGGATCTAAACCCAGATGACGGAGACATCGTTGTCAACTATGACCCTGATATCTGAGAATGGCGAAGGTTATCCAGATTAATCTTCACCACTCGAAGGCAGCCTCAGCGGCATTAACCAACCGACTCGTACAAGGAGGAGTGGATATTGCGCTCATCCAAGAACCATGGATCGTCAGTGGTAAAATTCTTGGAATCAGCGCAAAAGTTTGTATATTACTGTATGTAAGCAAATCAGATAACAATGATAAAAACATCAGATCCTGTATGGTGAAAACCAATTTAAATATCTTCATTCTGTATAATTTTAGTAATGAGGATACAGTAGCCGTAGCATGGGAGACGGGAGAAACCACAGTTTGGTGGTTTCTCTCATGCTACATGGCCCATGACCACGCGGACCCCCCACCAAGTATTTTGGTCCAAAAGGCAGTTAAGGAAGCAAGTAAGCGCGGTAATCTTATCTTAATAGGCGCTGATGCAAACGCACATATTTTATTATGGACAATAATATGGCAGTAATAATTCAGGGTTCAGAACCAACATTCGTAGTCTCTAATAGGCAGGAGGTATTAGACATAACTCTAGTCAATTCGAGGCACGTTCATTTAATGCGTGAATGGAGGGTCTCTTCGAACTGCTCGTTCTCTGACCATTGCTATTTAACATTCTTAATTAGCATTTCAAATAGGAACGCAAGATTATACATTAACAGATGTGAAACAAACTGGTAGGTACAGAACCAAATCCTCACCAACTTGATTCCGCAAGAAGAGGCTGCGGATATTCACTTAGCCGTAGATACGCTAACAAATGCATTTAAAGAAGCCACTGGTCTATCTTGCAGGGCATCTATACAACGCAAAAATAGGAGACTACCTTTGTTGTCTGATAGCATTGCAGAAACTCGCAAGAGCTGCAGACAACTTTTCAATACGACAAAAATTAAGTCAGGAATGCAAATCGCAAAACTTGGAGAGAATTCTGTAACAAAGTAGAATCCCACTCCGAGACTAGCAGGCTGCGTAAAAAAACCATCGATACCCAGTTACATCCAGAATAATGATGGAAACTGGACGACAGATAGTAACGGATCTCTAAAGGTCCTAATGAACACTTACTTTCCGGGCTGTCAACACAATAGTGATACTAAAAAAGTATACTCCTCCCATGCCCAGACATATGTATTCATAGACATTACTGTGGAGAAAGTGAAATAGGCCCTCAATAGCTTCCATCCATGGTATGGATGGTATCATTCCTGCAGATCTGTAACATAACGCAAATCTAGTAATCCCATGGTTACTTGTAATATATAAAGCCTGCATTATATGGTCATATATTCCAATTGCATGGACTAAATGTAATGTGATCTTCATACCCAAAAGGGGAAGGCATCACATACCAAGGCGAAGGATTTTATACCTATTAGTTTAACTTCCTTTCTTCTAAAAACACTTGAGAGAATAATGGATGTTCATATTAGAACAGTCATTGATAACTCTCGACATGCATATACCAAGAGCAAATCGGTTGAGACCGCCTTGTAGGACGCATAGAGAAGTCACTCGAGCATAAAAATTATACCATGGTAGCCTTCATGGATATTGAAGGTGCATTTAATATTATTGATCCGACGGCAATCTTTCAGTCTCTCAGAAAACTGAGGCTTGATCGAGAGATTTATCAGCTCATTAATCATCAGTTCTACTATAGGAACAGCCACCATCACCAGGCAATCCCACAGGGATACACCTCAGGGTGATGTGCTGTCACCCCTGTTGTGGAATGTGACGGTCAATAATCTGCTCAAAAAATTGGATTCCATGAATATTAAAACAGTTGCATACGCAGATGATGTAGCGATTGCAATATCTGGATTCCATCTGAATACTATTTCACAGAGACTAGAGACAGCAATAAATGAGGTTAGTGCTTGGTGCTCACGGAGCGGACTTAGTGTCAACCCGACGAAAACGGAACTGGTACTATTTTCTAGGAGATACAAGGTTCTCCACTTCAACCACCCAAAGCTAAATGGCATTACCCTAACCATGTCGGATAATACCAAATATCTGGGTGATGTCCTCGATAGCAAGCTCTCTTGGAGGCAAAATCTTCAGGTAAGAGTAGCGAAAGCTACAACGGCAATCTACGTCTGTAGAAATGCAATCGGACCTACCTGGGGAATAAATCCTAAGGGGTTCGGTTGGATATTAGAGATGGTTATAAAACTTATACTTTTTTATGGAATTTCAGTATGGTGGAAAGCACTCGACTCAGCGATTGATCAGTCCCGTATAGAGGGAACTCTCCTCATAATGGCACTCATGATAACATGTGCTCTAAGATCAACGGCAACAAAAGCGATCTTTGCTATGTTGGGTTGACTTCTAGTGGACTTAGCGGCTAGAAAGCTGGCGGTACGTACCGCCGCCCGACTAAACGCAATAGGGTCATGGAATTACCGACTTTGGGGTCATGAAATCATTTTAGATATATTGGATAACATTCCGGATCTTGTCGACTACTGCACTCCGAAACCCTACTTCAAAAGGAATTTTCAAATTTCATTGACAGAAGGGTTTTCCCCATTTAACGGAACCGTACAGATTTTCACAGACGGTTCAAAAAAAGGGAGAGGGTTGGTAGGGGCGTTTATATTCCAGAATATGGAATTGAAATGTCCTTCAGACTCCCGAACGAATGTAGTATATTACAGGCAGAGTTATCTGCCTTTAAAAGAGCGATTCATTGGTTAAGATTCTATCGGATCTCGAACAGAGATATCCATATCATAACTGACAGTAAAACTGCTATTAGGTCTCTCATAGATGTGTACACCACATCTATTCTCGTAAAAGCATGTCGCAAAGCCCTCGATGGAATTGCACAGCACTCAAATATTATACTAAGTTGGGTGCGGGGACAAGGGACTATTTCAGGAAACATAGTTGCGGATGACCTGGCAAAGAGGGGAACCATACTTACAGAGGTTGATATTGACAATCTCTGTGGTCTCCCACTCTCATCTTGCTGGAGACGTTTCGATGTTACCTTTCTTGAAATAGCCCAAGACAGATGGCTCAACGAGCCAACCTGTGCAATAGCGAGAACCTTCTGGCCTTGGCTAAACTCTCATAGAACGAAAAACCTCATGAACTTCAATAGGAAGCACTTGAGAAACCTCGTGGCCGATCGGCCACTGTGCTTTCGGAACCCATGCTAAACGTATGGGTCTCCCGTATAATGACTACTGCTATAGTTGCAATGACGAGGAAAAGGAGGAAAATGTCCTGCACCACCTGTGTCATTGTCCCGCTCTGGAGATCCTCCAGATTATGCTTCGGCAGGTTATCTGAGTTATAGGAAATTGAGCTCAAAAACTTGAGCCACTGTGGCTGGTATAGCCGCTAACTTCCCCCCTAGCCAAATTATAACCCACTGTCACCTCTTTTAATATAACTGTCACATCTTTCTGTCTCTATCTCTATCCCTCTCACCCTCATTTCTCTTTCTCTCTCTTTCTTTATCCTTTTAATAAAGGTAGCACAAAGGGATCATTATAATGGACCCAAGTGAGCTGGACTCTAACTTTTTAAATCTTCCTTGCCAGCAGCCTGCTAACCTAACCTAACCTAAGCTATATTAGTGTATTTAAGCTCTTGATTAAGTTAGTTAAAGTGTATTTGTAAATAAACTCGTATAATTTTTAACCCTAATTACTACACTGGGGTCTTTTATTCATTTGCAAAAAATTATATTGAAAACTAGTGTAAGTATGAAAATGTAATATTTTCTTTTTTATAAGTAAATGCACTAGTTTTTAATCCGGCTTCTTAAATTAAATTTTAAGTACAAATATGAGTTTTGTGTTTTTTTAATTTTTTTAATTTTTTGCATTAATATGAACTTTGTTTCTTAAAAATATTTAGATAATTCCGTTATTTTCTATAAAATTAATTTTTTTTTTTATGCATACATATATTTATTGTATCTTCAAAAATGAACTAACAATAAGTATTCAAATCTTAAATCTAAATATAATTATTAGGCCCGACCAGTGTCGGACATAAACTTAGTGATAGTAATTCATAATACATAAGAGTTGTGCAAAGCAAAAAATAAAAAAATAATTTCAAACAGTTTCATCTGGTGTGGTAAGTATTAGAGCCCTTGTGTCCCTCCTTTTTAAGCGGATGTGTCCGGTAAAGTTCAAGATATTTCGAGCAAGCGGATTAGGGTGTGACTCGAGTTTAGTTAAATATTTGCCTGAGTATTTTGCAATTTCTTCAGTCACTTGTGGCATATTTAGATCACGATGTAAATTTGAGTTTCTTATGTACCATGGAGCCGATGTTATTAACCGTAAAATTTTGTTTTGTCTTCGTTGGATTTTCTCTACATTTGAAGCTGAAGCAGTGCCCCATAGCTGAATTCCGTAGCACCATATAGGTTTCAAAAGCGACTTGTATATCAAAAGTTTGCAATCTAGACTCAGGGTTGAATTTCTACCAATCAGCCAATGTAACTGAGTTAATTTTAGTTTCATTTGTGTTAGCTTAGAGTCAATATGGTGTTTCCATGTTATCCGTCGGTCAAGGTGTATACCAAGGTATTTTACATGTGAATGTTGAGGAACAACTTGATTATTGATTCGAATGGGTGAACAGGTATCTTTTCGCAGAGTAAATGTTACCTGAACACACTTTTGTTCGTTTACCTTAATTCTCCATAAGTTTAACCATAATTCCATTTGTGTAATATGTTCTTGTAGGTATCGGGAAGCCTCGTGAGGGTTTTCGTGCATACTAAGGCAGGCTGTATCATCAGCAAATGTAGATGTATGGATATTGCTGCTCAAAGGCATATCACAAGTATAAATCAAATACAAGACTGGGCCCAGTATGCTCCCCTGTGGCACACCGGATGAGATTGATTCGGACGCACTCATGAAGTCTCCTTCCACAACAGTGAACTTTCGAGCAAGAACAATGTTTATTGGTAGATATGTCTTCAATTTTAAAATTAGGCCTCTATGCCACACTTTATCAAATGCTTGAGAAACATCAATAAAGAGGGCAGAACAATACTTCTTTTCTTCGAGTGTTCTTCTTATAAATTGAACCAATCTATGCGTTTGTTCAATGGTGCTATGCTGACTTCTAAAACCAAATTGATGATCCGGTATGCACGCATTATCAGTTAGAATTGGGGACAATTTGATCATGAGTAACTTTTCGAAGAGCTTTGACATTGTTGGTAGTAAACTTATTGGCCTGTATGACTCAGCCTTGGTAAGATCTTTGCCCGGCTTTGGAATCATTTTGACCTTGGCAAGCTTCCAGCTGTGTGGATAATACTCCAGTCTTAAAATGGCATTAAAAATGAATAGCAGAATTCTAATTGCAATACGAGGCAACTTCATCAGCATCTTATTACTAATTTCATCAATACCCGGAGCTTTTTTTGGGTTGAGTTCAGCAATTAGTTTTTGTACATCACGCATCTTAAACTTTAAGGGACGAGGGGGTAGAGCAACTACACATGGCAAATCAGCAACACCCATACATGTGTTTGGGGTAAATACGGTTTTTAAATACTCAGCAAATATGTTACCTTTTTCAGTATCGTTTCTTGCCCAACCTCCGGTAGAAGTGCGCAGGGGTGGTTTAAACTCAACGGGTGTTTTAAGCTTCCTCGCAGCGCGCCACAAAGAATAATTAGATGCTGGTGTAACATCAAGACCTTCCAGATAATTTTTAAGAGATGCAGTTTTTTCAGATGCAAGCAACTCTTGGAGTCGTTTAGTGCACTCTTTAAACCTGATTTTATGTTGGGGTGATCTGTGTTGCTGCCATTCCCTTCTAGTTCTTCTTTTTTCACTTACGAGACGTTCAATATCCGTAGAATAAATTCTATTAAACCCAGTCTGCGGGTGGGAGGTACTAGCATGTTCAGCAGCCTGTTTAATATTTCCGTTAAGATTCGCAATGTTAGATTCAACATCATCGGATGTACTTAGCTTTATGTTTTCTGTGCAATGACTACTAAGATATTTTTTGAATCTCAGCCAATTAACACGATTGACCATCTTCACATATGGATGAGGTAAATCACTTCTTAGTGGATTACAGATTGTAACGATAATGGGAGAGTGATCGGAGGAGAGATCTAGAGAAGCTTCAACATGAACTAAATCTCTAGAAATATTTTTCATGACGCCAAAATCTATAACATCCGGAATTTTTTGTATGTCAGTAGGCCAGTAAGTGGGCTGCCCACTCGAAATGACGTCCAAACCCATTTTTGAAATTGTGGTGAACAACGCTCTACCTCTAGGTGTAATAAGACGCGAACCCAAGAACGTATGCTTTGCATTGTAGTCGCCAGCTGCTACAAAACAAGGCCCAAGAGATTTGAAGAAATCCTCGTATTGATCCTCAGTGATTGAAAATCTGGGAGGGGAGTAAATTGATGATATAACGAAATTTTTACAAAAATTTTGGACGCAAATATTTGTTGCTTGTAGATTTTCCTCACAAACGTTGTCAAGAATATAGTGCTTGAGTCTTGACTTTATTAGAATTGCCGATCCACCGCATGCTCTTCCTCTAGGGTCTTTTGTATCATATAAGTTGTAGCCATTGATTTTGAAAAGGCTTCTCGAAGTCAAATGAGTCTCAGAGACCAACATTATATCAATATCTTTTTCCGTAAGGAAGTGCTCGAGCTCATTTTTGTGTTGGCGAATGCCGTTTGCGTTCCAGAAACATATTTTTAACGTGTTCATGGCTTGTTAATTAATGCTTGAAGCAGAGTATTCTGCATTCGAAGCATTTCTTGCATCATATTAGTCATATTTGTTGTGAAATTGTTTATAGTTTGCACCAGATTATCAATAGTGGCTTCAAGGCGACTGAAATTAAAACTTGTGTTCGCATTTGTTGAATTACTTGCTTTGTTCTGGACACTTTCTGCGTGGGAATAGAATTTATTTTAACAGCATCGGCATACGATACACGTGAAGTACTAGGTTGGCTCATTGGAGGAAAAGTGACAGAGTAAGCGTTAGTTGATTGAGCTGGAACTAATTTAGGTTTTTGACCCATAGCCTGTTTAACGAAAGAATACACAGGGCATCCTCTGTAGTTAGCGGTGTGATTGCCTCCACAATTACTACATTTTTTTTCTGCTTGTTCTTTTGGCTTAGTACAGCTAGCAGTACCATGCAATTCACCGCAGATAACACAAACTGTAGGTAAATTGCAATAGGATTTTGTATGGCCATATTCTTGGCAATTATGGCACTGTACGGAACCTGAACGCTTACGTGGCTCTTCAACTGTGATTTTTCGGTGTAATAGAAACTTTACATTATAAATAGGATGCGTTTCATTTTTTTTTCAACTGCATGTCATTCGGCTCCAATTCAACCCGAAATAGGGGTTGTGGGACCTTTTCTCTGTTAATTATATTGGTAACATTTTTAACCTTAAATCCTTTTTCAAGAAGTGCACATTTTACTTCTTCGGGATCAACATATGAATCTATGCCCTTTAATACTATCTGTAGGCCTTTAGCACTCTTAAGTTGGTAAGTATAAAAATTTGTTTTGTATTTTTTATGTATTTTAGTATTTTCACCAATGGCCGACAGCAGTTTGTTTAGAAGCGCGTTAGAATTTTTTTCTCTCAGATAGATAGGTGGTGGCTTAAAAGACTTTTGCGATGATGCAGCGGGCTTCTCGTTATTGTCTTGCAATATTGAAAAACGATTTTGACGATTAATAGAGGACGCGCTGTTATCCCTAGACATTTTTGGAGCAGATGAAATTTTAGAAGATTTTGGGCTTCGGCCACGCTTTACCACAGTTATATATCTGTCCATACCGACTTGGACTTTGGGTTTTGAACTGGTGTTATCTGTAGTGATAACTTTGTTAAGTGATGAACACGAGCCCGAAGGGGATGATATCGCTGACTTATATGAAGATGTACTAGGCAACTGTAATGTTAAAGAATCACTTGTTGGCATTGGACAAAGCGAAGTTGATCGCTGACGAAAAAGTGGCTTTGCCGTTAGAAAAATACTATCATCAAATTTTTTATTTTTATTGTTAACATTGAGAGCTTCAGAACTCACAGTAAAATATGCATTTCTGCCGTTTGAACTCACTTCACAATTTTTTGTTTTTGAGGTACTCATGTAGAGTATTCCTCAAGGGCACTTTGTTTGCGGTTTTTGTTTGTTTTTGCTTTTTGTTTCTTGCTATGTAAAAATAATATCAGCAATATTTGCTTTGCTTATTTATCAAAGTTAATATGTATGTATTACGGTTATTATGTATTACGAATATTTTTTATGATTTTTTGTTTGTTTAATATGTATATGAAAAAAAAACTCCGCTAAGACGTCTGTTCACTATGAAGGTTCAGCGAAAAAGTCAAAAAAAAATTAATGAATAAATTATTTTTTTGTTAATTTGATTTATTAAATAGCGCCACAATATATAAAATCGTACAATAAGAATAGTTTTTTTAGTTACAACGGCATATAAACTTTGCATACCGTATATACTTTCTAATAGATTTCTAATTCACCAGTGATTAAAAAAGAGGGAAAAATATCTTGTTAATAAAATGCAAGTTTTTTTCATTGCAAAAACTATCTTATGTGAGATATCATGAATGCATACATTTTGATATACTTATATGGCACATATGAAAAGCTTCATAATTAAATTGTCATATATGGATTCATATATTGAGATACATTTCATATATTAGTCCATATATCATATATATAATACTTTTTACATGTATAACCCCATACATTTCCATACATAAATTCATACATATTCATATATATTTATATACATTCATATATTAAAAATATATGGACCATACATATTTTTTTAGCTGTCCAGCTAAAAATAGGCAGGCAAGTACTCAACAAAACTCGAGTCCCATCCTAATCCCCTTGCTCGTAACATCTTGAATTTTACTGGACACATCCGCTTAAAAAAGAGGGACACTATCGCTCTAATACTCAACACTCCAGATGTAAGTGTTTGAATATAATTTTTTTTAATTTAATTATTATTATTCGAACTGCATTTGTTTCTATATTTAATGAATTGAACAGGCTAATGTTCGTATCGCCTTAACGGAACAGCCAGCCGTTTTCCGTTCAACTATGTGTTGTCAGAATATTTACAACTAACTTTGATGTTATTTGTTCATTAATAATTATCACATGTAATTTGGCTTAAAAGGCGATACGAACATTAGCCTGTTCAATTCATTATAATTTTTTTTATTTTTTGCTTAGCACGACTCTTATGTATAATTAACTTACTATCACTAAGTTTATGTCCGACACTGTTCGGGCCTAATTATTATATTTAGGTTTAAGATTTCAACACTTATTGTGAGTTCATATTTGAAGATACAATTAATAAATATAAAGGGTGTTTTTTATTGAGGTATATAACTTTAAGTTGGCATCACTTTTTTAATTGGCGGCCATTTTGTCAGCTGTCAAGTGATTAATATTTAGTTTGGTTTGCCATTTCATCATGAACAGGTTGACAAAAGAACAAAACTTGCAAATCGTGCAAATTTATTTCGAAAATAATGGTTCAGTTCGCGAAGTTTACCGCAAGCTCCGTCCATTTTATGGTCGACAGAGCAATTAATTCGGTTAACCATGGATCGTTTTCGCACTACGTTTACTCTATGTGATAATACGCATCCGCTGAAGTCGCTCGTCTACGCCAACAAACCAGAAACGTTAGGGGACTTGGAAGCCAACATTCGTGGCGTTATTGCCAACATACGGCCCCATATGCTCGAAAAAGTGGTTGAAAATTGGACCTGTAGAATTGGCTTTATTCGAGCCAGCCGCGGCGGCCACATGCCCGAAATCATATTTAAACGTTAATGGCATAAAATTATCCTTCCAATAACGCCAAATTGATGGACCTTAAAACGATTTTCTTGTGTTTTATTTCAATTCGAAGTTCTATACCTCTAAAAAAACACCCTATACATATGTATGTAAACAAAAAAAATTTCGGAAAAATATAAAAGTATTTAATAAAAAACAAGTAAGAGTACTATATTCGGCTGTGCCGAATCTTATATACCCTTCACATATCATAAAATGTAGAGAAATGACATGGGTGCATATGTACGTATGTATATACATATGTAGATACGTAGACATGCGTAATTTTATGAGAAAACTTTCTTATCCATTACCAATTAAACTGCAATATGTATCGCAAAACTGCATTTTAAATGCATCTTGCGGACAAAGGATTCCTTAACTGTCGCTTGCCTTGTTAACAAGACTGTGTGTGCTCAGCAGCAGTAGTTGTATAGTGTATGAGGTACCCCCATTAATTTTTAATGGGGTAATAAAAATGATGTTAACTAGCCAATAAATGATGTGATAAAAAGTTAATGGCTGTTGGAGGCTGTCGGTGGCGCGGTAGTTTTTGTGTGTGTCTGTCCGTGGGAATTCTTGTAGTTTGATACTTGTTGATAAATTTTGTTTATATTAATTGTGTGCCTGGCATCCATCTGTGCTATGCGCTTGTTCGTCTGTCCTTCTTGAGGTCGCCTTTTGTAGTCGCTGCCGTATTAATGATTAAAAAAAATAACAAAAATGAAATGCAGAAAAATTTTTTGTCAAGTAATGATTTTGCAAGAGAATAATTTGTAATTACTTCTGATAAAGAAATAGTTTTTTGTGATCGCAATTATATACATATCTACATATGTATATATGTATGTATACACATTTGATATTCATAAATACATTCAGACATACGAAGAAATATTTGTTTACTCGTACATTAAATTTTGAGAAGTGTGCATGATCGAGATTGCTTCTATGTTGTCCCTCAAACTTTTTCGCTATTTTTTTACATGAAATTTTTTGTCAAGTGGTTGATGTGAAATTATGTATGTATAAATTTTTTGTGCATGCTTCTGCTGGACATCTCAATTTTGTCTTAAAGTTTTGTTTGATATACTTACATACGTATGTATATGCATATGTACATATGAATCTACAATCAAATGTAATAACATGATAATGTTTTTTAAATTCTCCTTAGAAACAAATATTCGTCTGATCGATTAAATTTCTGGTTGTGTTGCTACTTAGCAACAGTATCAGATTTATTTGCTGGGTATTTGTTTGGCTGTGAGAATTTTTCAAATGTGCGTGTGTGTGTGTTTGTTACGGTTGATCATGTGTGCTTTTTGTATTTTTGAATGACCGTTCATGCTTTACATCTTTGGTGGTCATGCGAATAAAATTTGTTTATACATATTAAATCTATAAGTATTCGATTATGTATGTATGTATGTACGTATGTTTATTTTTGTATACATGGCGACCATCAAGACTTTACGTTTGTTCCAGTGCTCTTTTTATTTTAGTACTAGATATGCAAACGTTGTCTTACCCTCAATTAATTTTTTTTAAACTATAAATTACTCCATACAGTTGTCACTTGTTGGGTCAAAAACAAAACGAAAACCTACCCGGTATTGACCCGAACCTGTGTTGAAAATTTCAGATGCACAGTTGTTATAGTTCCAGAAATTATGCGTTCGTAAAAAACACACACTGCGATTTTATATATATGTATAAAGGCACATTAAAAAAAGTCATTCATAACTTTGGTGGTCCGTAACTCCGTAAATATGCCATTCCGAGGATTTTTGGACATGATAGTTTTTTCTTAGAATTAAATTTTCCACCATATATGATAAGCTTTATTTTATTTTGAGTAGCTTCACTAAAGTATATTTATTCCCTAGTTCGTTCCTTTAGAGCACAACTCTAGTGAAATGCACACGAATGCAGAAACCCGACGGCTCATAGTCGGCGTTGATTGCAAATTATGTGCTCAGCCGCTGAATTAATATGGTACAGTTTACTTAATTCTGAATCCATATTTACTGCAAATTTTACAATTATTGTCGAACGGGATAAAAAGTATCTTATGTCCGTCTCCTGGCTCTAAGCTACCTCCCTACCAATTTTCACCCAAATCTGTTCTGCCGTTCTTGAGTTATAAGTGGTGTAACTAACACTACTTTAAATTGATGAAATTTTTTTTGAAGTAGTAGTTTCACTTGTGTAATAAAATCTTTATTGACTGTAATATTCATTTTACAATTTAAATTGAGTTGGGCGATTTTTTTATAAGTTATTTTTATTTTAATATGTATGTATGTATGTGTATCAAATAAATAAGATTAGTGTAGTTTTATATGCATTTTTATATTATTTTTATTTTATGCATATATACACATATATATTTATGTACATGTGTATGTAAAAATATTGTAGGATATAAATATATTATTAAATATTAATTGTTTAATAGTGTTTCTTCCAGCAACTCCACTGTCTCTTTCAGCAACTGATCATCAGTATTTTCATAGAGTGCAAGAAAACTTGCAACATCTATGTTTGGCAGTACTTCAACTTGAAGAATTTGAATTAACTCTCTGCCTGGTTCTGTTGGAATTGGAGGTGTATGATATGGTTGGTTGTTTATAGTTAAAAAAATCTCCTCATCACCTTCAAGAAGATTTTCATACGTTCCATTGATTCTTGATGCATTTTCCTCCTTCAGGTTGATGGCTAGGAATACCTCCTCATCACCTTCTAGCATCTCTTTGTATTTCTTTAACATACAAGGCGGTGTTGTCTTCATGGGATTCATTTTTCAAATAAAAATTGTCACAATTTTTTCCTTGACTTTGAAATCGTTTACTACATAGAAATTTCTTTGGCTACAAAATTTAGCAATGTTAGAATTTTTTTTAATTATGTATATACATATGTACGCATCCCTCGATATCTTTCGATATATTTATAGTAAGTTTATTTGATATACATACTACTTACAAAGCAATGCTTGTTTACATTAAATTTGCAAAACTATGCATACTTTAGCATGTTTATACTTGAACCCCGGATTTTTTTTCTCCTATTTTTTATTTTATTTTTTTTAGAAGATCGTTATTAGATACTCAAACATATGTACATAGCTACAAATTAGATTTGTTTACATTACATTTTGCAATCTGCATATGCCTGCTTCAGCAGGATTCCAGTTGAACGAATTATTTTTTCAGTAAAAAATTTTGCATCGTAGACATTTCTTTCGATCTGATTGTTTGGTTTGTCTACTGACATTTTTAAGTCGAAGATATGAAGCTATAAGTACATAATTTAATTTACTGTAAGTTAGTACACTATTTGTATTTTAAAGAAGAACTTCGTTCAAGTAGATTCTTAAAACCAACAAATGAACTCTATCATTTATATTATTATTATATAAAACTAATTAAAATAAATAAATCAAAGTGATTATCTTGTGTTGCTAAGAACAATTTAAAGATTTTGAAGTGATCTTTTTAAAAAATAAGAACAAGTTTTAAAAAATTTGAAGTGATATTTTTTAAAATAAAAATAAAAACACAAATTTGAAAAAGTTTGAAGTAATCTTTTTAAAAATAAAAAAACATATTTGAAAAATTAAAAAAAAAAACAATCCAAATATGTATTCATCAGGTTATTATTTTCCTCAACACCAAATTTCTGCAGAACAACAATACATGGCGATGTTACATTTTCATCAACAACAACATGTACCGATGGAGTATTTTCCGCAATACCCATACGCTTTTCCACAACACATAGTATCAGCTCAACAACAACATGTACCGATGGAGTATTTTCCGCAATACCCATACGCTTTTCCACAACACGTAGTATCAGCTCAACAACAACATGTACCGATAGGGTATTTTCAGCAATACCCATACGGTTTTCCACAACAACATGTACCAATGCAATATTTTCACCCACATTCAACCCCCTTATATTATAACGTGTCAGGCAATAATTTTTTTTTTATTTATTTATTTATTTATTTTTTTTTTTTTTTTAATACATATAACTTATTTATTGCATCTTCAAAAAAATTAACTAACAATAAGTAATCAAATCTTAAGTCTAGATATAATTAATGTGTCCGACCAATGCCGAAAACAATTTTAGTGATAGTAGTTATTAATACAATAATTATGTACTAGCAAAAAAAAATTATTCTCAAAAAGTTTCATCTGAGGTATTGCGTATTAGAGCCTTGGTGTCCCTCTTTTTTAAGCGGATGTGTCCAGTAAAGTTCAAGATGTTACGAGCAAGGGGATTAGGATGGGACTCGAGTTTAGTTAAATATTTGACTGCGTATTTTGAAATTTATTTATTTAGTAGTAGTATTTAAAATACTTTAGGTTCTCTTAATTCTAGTTACATAATATTAAAGTTTAAATCTAAACAAAGCTCTATGTTGAATTATTTCTCACAAATGTTATAATTATTCTATTAAATGTATTAAAATTCTCCTCATTTTTTGCTTCGTTTGATAGCATATTATACAGGTTCAATCCTTTGTAAAATAATGATCGCTGCATTGCGGTTGTTGAAACTCTCTGAAGTCTAAAATTTTCTGAATTTCTAAGGCAGTAGGGTTGTATATACTTCTCAAACATATTCTATTTGGTCACACAAGTATTGTGGTGCTTCGCCTATTTTTATTTTTCTAATAAATTTGAGTGTGTTCAATTGTAACCGTTGCTTTATATTTAACCATTTCAGTGTGTTGAGCATAAATTGTGTTGGCGTATATCTATTGTATTTTAAAATTGATCTCATTGCTTTATTCTGTAATTTTTGTAGTCTTTCTATTTGTGTATTTGTGCAGCATGTATATAAAATAGTGGAACCGAATTCGAAATGTGGTTTTATTATTAAGTTATATATGTTAATTGCAGTCATTATTGAGACTTTGTTTCTTAAGCGTTTAAAAAATCCTATTTTTTACCAATCTTTTTGCATATGTAGTTAATATGTTCTTTAAATTTTAAATCCTTGTCTATTATAAAACCTAGATATTTTATTTGATTTACTTTTTCTATTACTGTATCATTGATTGTAATTACCAAATCACTATTCATGTTGATTTCCATTAATTTTGTTTTATTTTCATTCAATTTTAATTTATTAATTTTAAGCCACTCATTTATTTTCATTAAATCGTACATTATGTTTTCTCGACATATTGTTTCATTTTTTGCCTCGGTAAAAATCAACGTATCATAAGCGTATAATACTATTTCACATTTTTTCAGTATGTTTGGCATATCGTTTATATATATTATAAATAATAATGCGCCCAGAATAGAACCTTGAGGCACACCAAATTCATTGTTTAATATACCTGATATTTTATTATTCACTTTAGTTTTTTGTCTTCTTTCCGTTAAATAACTTTTAAACCATCTTAGTTCTTTGTCTTTCACTTCATACATGTATAGTTTTTGTAGCAATATATCTCGGTCAATTGTTTCGAAAGCCCTTTTAAAATCTAGGAAGATTGCCATTACTTTATTATTTTTATCTATTTTTATATTTTTATCTATATTTATATTTATTACGTAATTGACAGCTGTTTCACATGAAAAACTTTTTCGGAATCCTGATTGATATTTTGAGAATAACTTATTTCTCTCCATATAACTTTCCAATTGTATTTTAATAACTTGTTCGATTATTTTTTCACACGTTTTTAAAGTATTTATTGGGCGATATTCTTCACTTTTCTGAGTTTTTTTAACTTTCTCAATTGGTGTTACCATTGACTCAAGAAAAATTCCTGTTTCTAAAGATTTATTTATTATATAAAGTAGTTTATTTCCTATTAAATTCCAATTATCTAAAATAATGATTATTGATACTTTGTTGAAGTCTGGTTTCTTTTTCATCCTCTTACATATATCTAAGAGTTCTTGAATATTAATTGCACGAAAATTTAATTTGATAGTTATCACAGGTACTTGATTTATATATTGCACATCTTCTATACTATCTCTTATATCTTTTAAGCTATTTATAAAGAAAAGGTTAAACTGATTAGCAATTTGGTAACTATCCTTAAATTCTATTTGATTGAATGTAACAGATTCTATCACAGTTCGGTTTTTCTTAAGAATTAAATCTTTGATTTCTTTCCACATTTGTTTCTGATTACCTGCATTATTTATTCTATTGCAGATGTATCTATTTTTCTCGTTCACTATTTTGGTTTTATATATATTTCTTATTGTTTTGTAATTTTTCCATTCTATGTCCGTATTTACTGACCTTGCAATTTGGTATTTAACAATTTTTTCTTGCTTTAACTGTCTTAATTCTTGATTAAACCAGCGGCATTCGTAATTTTCTTTTATTTTAATTATTTTTGTAAATTTTTCAATAGTTTTTTCAATGCACGCATCAAAAAAGTTGACACTGTTATTTAAGCTATAATTTTCATTAATTGTTAGCACTTGGCCTAATTCTATAGAAAACAGATTTTTGTTGTATTTGAAACTATTTAATTCTTTGTATTGTATTTTGTTCTAATTCATTGGAATTACATTCAATATTTATGCTTATTGTCTCATGATCCGATATTTCATTGTCACTGTTGATGTCTACTGATATTTTGTCTTTGTTCGTTATAACTAAATCTATTATAGTTCTTTATTCTGTGTTACTCTTGTATATTCATTAACTATTTGTTTTACTCCGTTGTCATTAAGTATACTTTCTAGTTTTTATTTATAAAAACCATTTCGTGACCAATCTATATTAAAATCTCCTATTATTACTATTTCATTATTATATTCACTAAGTTCTTCGATAACTTTTTCAAAATTTTCACAAAATTCAGCTTCACTGTATGATGGAGATCTATATACTGCTGCCAATATAAAATAATTGTTTTTATTTTTTACAGTGCATGCATTTATCCAGTATTTTAAGTCCTCTACTTTTTCAAAAATTTTCTTTATTTTATAATTTTGTTTAAAATATATTATAACACCTCCTGTTCTTATGGATTCAGAAAATGTTGTGATTTGTCCATATCCTTCTAATGTGATTTCTTCTTCTTCGATGTCTTTTGTTAAGTGCGTTTCTGAGAGCACTATAAAATCAGGTTGCTCATTTTCGACCATAATTTCTACTTGATTATAATTATTGATTAAACCCTGAACATTTGTATAAGTAATACGAAATAAATTCTTTGATTGTTACAAATTTATTCCAATTCTTCTCTGTTTTGTGCTCAATTTATTTTTATAAACGGGGCACTCACGATTCATTGTATGGTGATTTTCGTCTAGTCCAAGATTAAGCTTTTTATTTATTCGTATACAATTGATACATTTTTCTATTATTTCCTGGTCACACTCTCTGTTATTATGATTTCCATGACATTTTATACATATTTCTTGGTTTCTACAATCTTTAGCTATATGGTTAAAACCTTTGCATTTAAAGCATTGTGTTATTTCGGTTCCGTCGAAAACTCTACATTTTTCCCAACCAATATTTACTTTTTGTTCTTCCATTAGTTCTTTGTATAACTCATTATCAATATTAACTCTAGCACTATAAATTGTTTTGTTATTCTTTTTAAAACTGTATATTTTAGAAATTTTCATTTTACTTTCACGCAAAATTAAGTTTTGTTTTTTAGCTTATCCATTATTTCTTCTTCAGAATATTTAAATGATATATCTGTTATTGTAACACTCATTTCCACTGGGTTGGGCACCTTAATTTCATAACCTTCACTCATTTGGTCTTGTATAGCTACTTTTATTTTTTCTCTTTCTTCATCATTATCTGTTTGTATTACTAAAGTTCCATTTCTTCTATTTTCAACACTAGTTATTTTTAAGTTTACCGGGTCTACTTTCTTGTTTAATTCTTCTTTTGTTTTTTCAATTCCTTGTTTTTCTTTGGGTTTAATTATTAAAGGCACTTTTTTTGTTACACTAGGCATCACTGTTTTGCTTCTCACTGTTTCTGCATATGACATTACTTTTTTTGGCGCACTTGTCTCTTTTATAACTTTCTTTATTTCGTTGCACATTTTATTGTTGTTTTCCTCTATTGATGAATACATTTGTTTGTTTTTATTTTCAAAGTCATTAACAGATCCATATAATTTTTGAACTTCTTGTAAATTTTTATCAAACAGTTTTTGAGCACTATTTATTTTCTTCAGCCTTTCTTCATATCGCTTTTCAATAGCTTCCAATAATTTTTTAATCCCATTTTCGTTCTCTTTTAAAACCGCATTAAATTCATACTTATAATCCACCAATTGTTGTTTGTTTTTGGCGACTCCATCTTGTATGTCTTTCAACACAATATCAACATTATGAATGTACTGTATACAGTCATCGCATATGAATCTCACATAATTTTTACTTTCAAGGACTCCAACCGAATATTGGTCAAGCCCAGAACATTTTGCTGTACAATGATAGACTTTCTTACAAACTCCATCACATTGTATGCCTGTCTCACCCCTAATTAATGTTCTACATTTACTGCATTCTGGCGGCATTGCAGCGCAAAAAAATAAACACTAAGTTTCAATATTTTGTTATGAAATATAACAATTTTATTGTCCACATATGGTCCCCAAGTTCGTTTATTAATTTTGATACACTTTTTTAATTTTTAACACCGTTTTTATTTAAATATTAATATATTTAAGGAGCTTTATGCAAATTTAACTTGTTATTTGACAGAGTTGCCACACTTAATACAACAATATCCTGTATCAATTAATCCTTCAACGTCGTCAGCACTCCTGCAGCATGTTCTATACAGCAATCCTACATATTATCCTTTGTCTCATAATCATCAATTTAACGTTTCATCGAATTATTCTGAAGAAAGTGAGGAACAATATCTAAATATTCAGAATGAAAATAGTTTAAAAGAAGCAAATTCCTTCTCAAATATTAATGAGAACCCTCATATGGAAGAAGAAGAAGAAATAGATATTTTGAATATTGATGATGATGGAAATGGAGATGATGAAATTTTAAGAAATGGACAACAAGCTGAAGATATAAATGAAAACAATGAACTTAGATATTATAATATAAACAGCGACTTCAAAAATAAAATAGCCATCTGCGGAATTCCCAATAAAAAGGATGATATTATTTTTGAAGATTTGATTGATAATAACAAAGATGTTGTGAAGGAAAGACTTGAAAGCAGTTTGCTTAACCATAATATCATAAAGTTTATGATAACACTTATTGGTGAATATATGAAAATTGTTGAGGAAGATATACAACTAACAAATATTTCACATAGAGCAAAATTGAGCTTATTATGTAGAGGAGATAATATTAATGAAGTTGTAGGAAAACAAATTGTTGAAATACAGAACAAAATGTCAGAATTCCAGGAAAGGGATTCTGGCTGGACATTAATTGGAATTGTGCGTATGGAAATAAATGTTAATAAATCTTCATTGGTAAAAGGATCACATTGGATAAGTTCTCCTGCAAAGCTTGCTAGTCGATACGCATGCATCAATATTGAAAACGCTGACAGTTACTGTTTCAAGTGGGCGTTAATTGCACTTTCAACAATTATGCATAAAGAACGGTGCAACTCTTATAATATCGATGATATTAATGCCAATGATTACTTTGCAAAATAATATTACAATAGATTTTTCATACTTAAACTTCCCCTTAAAATTACATGACATAAGAATATTTGAGGAAAGAAATACCAATATTAGCGTAAATGTATTTGGCTACGATGAAGAAACCGATGAAATAGTTGGCCCATATTACAACACAAGAGAAGAGAAACAAAATCATGTGAACTTAATGTTATTAGAAAATGCTGAGCGGTTTCATTATATCTTTATAAATGATATATCAAAGTAAGTAAAAATATTTAAATCCATAATTTATTTATTGATTTTATTTTTTAAGACTTTTGAAACGACAGACAACCAAACATTGCAGTAAACTATTATTTTGTAATAGTTGTTTACAATACACCCATCAAGAATATACAATGGCTCAGCACAAAATGCAGTGTGGTAAAATTGTAACTAAAATGCCGAGACCTGAAAATTCAACACTAAAATTCAAGGACTATCAAAGGAAAATAGAAGTTCCTTTTGTTATATATGCGGACTTTGAATGCATCCTAGAAAAAATAGAAACTAGTGTAAATGATAAAACTAAATTTATTCAGAAACATATTCCTTGCTCATTTAGTTACTATATTAAATGTAAACATAATAATACGTTAGATAAGCTGGTAACTTATACCGGAAAAGATGCTTCTGTTAAATTCGTTGAATTTTTAAATAGAGACTGTCAGGAAATCTATAAAAATTATCTTTCAGAAATAAATCCCATGGATACTCTAACTCCTGAAGAATTAGTATCATTTCTAAATTCTCGGATTTGTCATATATGTCAAAAATATTTAAATAGTGATCGCGTGAGAGATCACTGTCACATAAGTGGGAAATTTAGAGGAGCTGCTCATAAAAGTTGTAACTTAAATTATCAAGTCCCTAAATTCATACCAATATATTTCCATAACTACTCATGCTATGACTCGCACCTCTTTGTAAAGGAGTTAGGTAAAATTGAAAATAGTTTAAAAGTCATTCCGCTTAATAAAGAATTGTACATATCTTTATCACAATTTATTAAAATGCCCGATAATTTCAATCTTGAACTCAGATTTCTTGATACATTTCGATTTATGCCTCACAGTTTAGAATCCTTAGCTAACAATCTTTCGGACAATGATTTCTGTACGGTAAGGAGTCAGTTTAAAACCAAACCAGAGTTTGATCTCATACGAAAAAAGGGCATTTTTCCTTATGAATATCTTGACTCATTTGAAAAGCTCAATGAAACTCGGCTTCCATCTAGGGAAGACTTCTTTCACAAGCTCAATAATAAAGCATGTTCGATTGAAGATTACGCTCATGCCAGAGATGTCTGGCATACTTTCAATTGCAAAACTCTCCGTGATTATTTAGAATTATATTTGAAATCAGACGTACTATTATTGACTGATATATTTGAAAATTTCCGAAGTGTTTGCAAAGGAATTTACAACTTAGATCCTTGTCAGTACTATACTGCTCCAGGACTATCATGGGATGCTATGTTGAAGCAGACAAATATTGAATTAGAGTTAATAACTGATATAGATATGTATAATTTCTTTAAAAAAGGCATACGTGGTGGACTTGTTCAATGCGTTAAAAGATATTCCAAAGCCAATAACAAATATCTAGAAGATTTTGATAAAGAGAAACCGTCAGAATTTCTAGTATATTTGGATGCAAACAATTTGTACGGTTGGGCTATGTCGGAGTATCTTCCTTATGGAGGTTTTAGATGGTTGACAAGTGAAGAACTAAATTTGGATCCTAGATATATAGAGGATAATTCAAATGATGGTTATGTAGGAACAAGACAAAAGAAGTTGATTACCGATTTCTCTGTGAAACATTCGTATGTTATACACTACAGAGTTCTTAAGCAATGTTTGGAATATGGTTTAGTTCTAAGGAAAATTCATCGCATTCTCACTTTCAAACAATCTCCATGGTTAAAAGATTATATAGATTTAAATACACAACACAGAACTGTTGCGAAAAATGATTTTGAAAAGAATTTCTTTAAACTACTCAATAACGCAGTACACGGCAAAACCATGGAGAATGTGGACAAAAGAAAAGATGTACGAATAGTTACAAACTGGAGTAGAACGAACCGAAACCGCTTAGGAGCTCAAGAGTGGATATCCAAATCCAATTTTCACAGTTTATCTATATTTTCGGACGATATGGTTGCTATTGAAATGAATAGAGACAAGACATATTACAATAAGCCTATATATTTAAGATTTTGTGTCCTTGAACGTTCTAAATGGAAAATGTATGATTTTCATTATCGATATATGCAACCTAAATTCAAATCAAATTTATCTCTTAATTATATGGACACGGACTCATTTATATATACCATAAAAACTGATGACTTTCATACTGACATAACACAAGAATTTGATACTTCTGATTACCCAGAGGATAACAAATATGGTTTCTCTCGCCTAAACAAGAAAGTTTTGGGAATGATGAAGGATGAGAATTGTGGAAAGGTTATGAAAGAATTTGAGGGATTGCGATCTAAAATGTACTCTTTTAGCATTCAGTATGAAAACGATACTAAAAAAATCTAAAGGAGTTTAGAAAGTTATAAAAACTGTTTGTTTAATAAGTCTATAATATATGATAATATGATAACATTTAAATCAAAAGTACATCAAATTTATACTAGTCAACTAAAAACAGTAATTTTAAGCTATAATGATGATAAAAGAAAAATTAAACTTGATGGTATAAATACATTTGCGCATTATCATTATCAAATCGAGGAAACTAATCCGAATTATGAATTAGATATGTTATTAATGGAAATAGATAAGCTTGAAGAAGGTTGAAATTTGTGAAAAATTTAACACATTACATATATATATATATATATATATATATATATATATATCAATATAATTTAAAATCTAGTTATAAAAATAAAATTGTTTATTTATAAGTAATTATTAAGGAAACAAATTGTTTAAGAATATAAGCATAAACATACACACACATACATATATATATATATGTGTGTAATCTTTAAAAAGTAAAAAAAGCAAGACATTTTTCATTTACATCTTATTTACTCTTTTATTGATTTTGGATATTAAAAATAAACGTATATGAATTAATTAAATTTATTACATTGATTTTTCTTATATTAAATATCGTGCATCTGCACGTGTCTGGTCCTTCTATACAATCGGAGCTGTACCAAGGACAACAAGAAAAGTGTTCTGCATCATTATTATTATCCTCCACACCAAAGTCTTCGTTTTCTTTAAGCATGTGAAGAAAACATAGTACTGCATCCTTATGTTCGTGCATTAAACATCTTTCATATTCCTTAAGGATTGCTCTACTACAGATTTCATTGTAAAGATCTTAAGGTATTGACTGACTATTTGATATTGTGTTAAAATTTTGATTTCACAATGATGCATATAAATTTTCAATTATCATTGTTATTTTTCTCTGTCTCTCTCTCTCTCTGTCTCTCTTCAACTTTTCCCCACATAAACATATTCACTATTTCACAATAAATATTTTCATGTTGGCTTCTTAGAGTCATCAAATCTACATTTAATATCAATTTTATTAAAATACTCGAAGACAGAACATATTAAAATGGACTCGCAAAATTTAATTAAAAAGTTTAGTTCGTTGAACAACAAGTTCTTGATCCATATCAAGGAGTTGGATATTACCAGGAAGTATAGAGTTGTTAGCGCCCAAAGAACAACAACAAAATACGGTGCAACTGTGAAGATCGAGTTGGAGGACAACTTCTTGTTTTTTTTAGAGGTATAAAACTTCGAATTGAAATAAAACACAAGAAAATCGTTTTAATGTCCATCAATTTGGCTTTATTGGAAGGATAATTTTATGCCATTAACGTTTAAATATGATTTCGGGCATGTGGCCGCCGCGGCTAGCTCGAATAAAGCCAATTCTACAGGTCCAATTTTCAACCACTTTTTCGAGCATATGGGGCCGTATGTTGGCAATAACGCCACGAATGTTGGCTTCCAAGTCCCCTAACGTTTCTGGTTTGTTGACGTAGACGAGCGACTTCACATATCCCCAAAGAAAATAATCCAATGGTGTCAAATCACACGATCTTGGTGGCCAATTGACAGGTCCATTCCGCGAAATTATGCGCTCATCGAATGTTTCCTTCAATAAATCGATTGTGACGTGCGCTGTATGGCATGTAGCGCCGTCTTGTTGGAACCACAACTCATCCACATTCATGCCATCCAATTCGGGAACAAAATAGTCGGTTATCATGGCTCTATACCGGTCTCCATTAACGGTAACTGACTCTCCAGCATTATTTCGGAAGAAGTATGGCCCAATGACACCACCAGCCCATAGAGCACACCAAACAGTCAGTTTTTGTGGATGTAATGGCGTCTCAAGGGTCTCATGTGGATTCTCTTCACTCCAAATGCGGCAATTTTGCTTGTTGACGTAGCCATTCAACCAAAAATGAGCCTCATCACTGAACAAAATTTTGCGATGAAAATCAGCATCGAGATCAATCTCATTTTCGGCCCATACACCAAAATCACGACGCATTGCATGGTCTCGCGGCTTTAATTCTTGCACAAGCTGGATCTTGTAAGGTCGCAAGCCAAGATCTTTGCGCACAATCTTCCATAAAGTTGATGGACAAAGCTCCAATTGCTGTGCACGGTGACGAATCGATTCATTCGGGTCCTCTTCAACACTTTGCTCTACAGCGGCAATTGTTTCTTCGGTGCGCACTGTTCGACGTCTCTGCGGATGCGTATTATCACATAGAGTAAACGTAGTGAGAAAACGATCCATGGTTAACCGAATTAATTGCTCTGATGGACGATTATGTCGACCATAAAATGGACGGAGCTTGCGGTAAACTTCGCGAACTGAACCATTATTTTCGAAATAAATTTGCACGATTTGCAAGCGTTGTTCTTTTGTCAACCTGTTCATGATGAAATGTCAAACCAAACTAAATATTAATCACTTGACAGCTGACAAAATGGCCGCCAGTTAAAAAGTGATGCCAACTTAAAGTTCTATACCTCAATAAAAAACACCCAGTATAACTCTCTATCGGATGCGGAGCTCAACCACCTCTCCGATGGAACTTTCCGAGTTCAAAGAGAAGGGGAACGGAATTTAGTTCTGTATAAGGATGAGGTGGATGAGTTTATTTTGTCAAATCCTATTTGGGAATAAAAAATAAAAAAATTCATTGTATTTATTTTCTAATTAATAAAACAAAATTTTTTAAATTTTAATATTTTTATTTATTTATTTCATAAAGAAATTGAAGGCATAAATGACCACAATTAAATGTATTAAACTTCTGATATTGATTATAGTTGTATCTTATATCTTTACTCTGATATTTTATTACTTCTGCAGGAGGTTGTAAGTTTCCAAAGCTATCGAAGTATTCTAGTTCTTTGTTGTTTTTAAAATATGCTACCCAATATGTGCCGAGTCCTGTTGATATATCTAAATTGATTATTCCACATTCTTTTTTCCTCGCACGTTTTGGTAGAGTGTTCAACATATAAACTCCTCTAAAGTATGGAATTTTTGATGAAAATTTTTGTAGATCAAGATCGGTAAATGGTCTAGTGGGCAGCATTTGCATTAGTTTTTTGTGTTTTCTTTACAAATCAAACCATAACCTTTCTTATAAGGTTTGAGGAAGAGACCTTCTCCTACCGCTATAGATCCTATCGCTCTATTATGTCTTGCTGCTTCCTCAAGTTGTTTTTTTACATTTTTTGTTGCATTTACGGTCTTTGCTATAGCAGCACCTCGAGTCGCTAGACTGCCAATTGCACCCAAAGCAGTTAATATTGGAATCAATGGTAGAAAACCACCAATTTTTGGAACACGTATTATACGTGGTGCAATAATTTGTGATTTTTTCCCCCTTTAAAGAACTGTTAATAGTTTTTCGTGCAATTTTAATGGCTGAGTTAATATCCAGCGGTTTTTTCTCCTTCAAAATTTTTGATGCAGCTCTAATTGATGTACTAAACAGCTTTTTAGCATTTAAATTATTTTTTTTATCATTTTTCTTTTTCTCCACACCCATACCAAACTTTATTTTGGCTTTCATTGCGTTAGTAACCATATATGCAAATGATTTTTCTGTGAAAGTGCTATCTTTTGAAAGAACTCGGTCCCAAGCTTTGTTCTCAAGTATTTTATCAGCTTTAAGTCTAGTACTTAAATCCTTATTTTTAGAATAAGCAATATCGTGCTCTTTACAAGCAGAATCCAATAAATTAATTCCTTTATCACCTCTACCTAAACGCTTTTGCAGTTTTGTTCCAGGTCCACAGTACGGATATCCAGGAAGATGAAGTTCAACAGGTAGATATTTTATTATATTGTTAACTAAACCTCCTCCAATGACAGTTTTTTTATGACTAAACGATTTCCGATATCGTATAACCATATTATTTTATTTTTTCTATAATTAAAGGTAGTATTTATGAATTACATTTAGTAACAAAAATGCAGTTAGTAAAACAACATAAAAATATTTTAATCCGTAATATTGATGATTCATCAAACATCAGCTCACAAATAAAGCATAGTTCCCTCTTACCAAATTCTATTCGTGCTCTAATAGTTGGCCCATCAAATTGCGGAAAGACAAATTATAAATATTATGATTAGCTTGATAGAAAGTCCTAATGGTCTAAGGTTTAAAAACATATATTTATACTCAAAATCCTTATACCAGCCGAAATATGAATACCTGAGAAACTTAATTTTACCAATAAAAGGAATGGGATATTACACATTTACAGATAATGAATCCGTTATTTCCCCTAACGAAGCTAAAAGCAATTCAATTATGATATTTGACGATGTTGCATGTGAGAAGCAAAATAATATACGTGCATATTTTTGTGTGGGGCGACATAAGAATATTGATTCATTTTACTTATGTCAAACTTATACCAGAATTCTAAAACATTTGATAAGAGACAACGCCAATGTAATTATAATGTTTAAACAAGATGAAAAAAATATGAAGCATGTTTATAGTGATCATATGGCAAGCGATATGAGTTTTGTAAAGTTTCAGGAAATTTGTCGAGAGTGTTGGAAGGAAAAATATGGATTTTTGATGATCAGCAAAGATAACGAATTAAACAATGGTCGTTACAGAAAACAGTTTGACTATTTCATAACAATATAAATTACTTTACATAAAAGGTATTCTTTAGTTCTTAATCTGGCTTTAAACTTCATACATCTATTTTTTATAATTAATCAGATGCCTAAAACCTGATTTGATAATCTGATCAGCATTTAATAATATCGATCTGATAACCTGTTCTGATACCTGATAACTGGTCTGATAACCTGTTCTGATATCTGATAACCTGTTCTGATATCTGATAACCGGTTTGATAACCTGTTCTGATACCTGATAACCGGTCTGATAACCTGTTCTGATACCTGATAACCGGTTTGATACCTGATAACCTGTTCTGATACCTGATAGCTGGTCTGATAACCTGCTCTGATACCTGATAACCGGTCTGATAACCTGTTCTGATACCTGATAACTGATCTGATAACCTGATCTCATACCTGCTAAGTTGATCTGATAGCTAATAAGCTGATCTGATATTTGACGCTACTAAACATGGATGAGAAAGTTTTAAAAGAGCTGATTACAAGAAGAAATGTCTTGAAGAAAAAGCTCCGTAGTATAAAAACTGGTGAAATAGACACACTTGAACAACTTAGAGATACATTTAAAACTATAACAGACCCTCTCACAGAATTTATAAATAGTTCTAAAAATATTGGAAGAATCCCCAAGAAAGAAGAGAGTAAATTTCAAACCAAAATTGAGAATAACAAAAGTTTAAAGCCCTTGAAAGCATTAGTCAAGGTAGAGACAAGTAAACCAAAGAAACTTGTAGAAGGAACACTATTTGATAACACCATATTATTTAATGATGCTAATGACGTGAGAGTTGTACAGACTTGTCACTCTTGAATGCGAGAAATGAATGAGATACTTACTATGGTCCACATAGAGATTGCAATAACAAATGGAAATTTGGTAATAGTAATATTGAGCTAAATGAAGATAAAATTCAAGTTGGCGGTCAAAGATGGGCTCTAACGCCTGGTTTGTTTTCTTTAATGTTTCATAAAACACCAAAAAACTATGAAAAATTTGAACTTGAAATCTACAAAAAAATTTTAATTACAACTAATGCATGCAGGAGAGACTATGGTCAGATCAAGGGGACGAGAGGATATAAATATAAGCATATAATTCAAAAAATATTTAAAGAAAATAGTCAGAAGAATATATCTAAGGCAGTAGCAAATGCAGCAATTCCTAATTATAAAGGTGATGGAATGATGCGCTTTAACCCCCAAAAACAAAACTATATATATTGGGATGATCCCAATGATTTAGTAGATCGTCTCCGACTACTGCTTGCATCACAAGCTGCAGGTCATACTAATCACAATAACGAGATTGTATCAATTATCGAAGAATTACGTGAAGCGAATATAATACATTAACTTTAATAAAGTACATATATACATATTTATGAAGTATGTCTGTTGAAAAGTTTGGACATTATCTAAACGATACTAGTGATATAATTTCTATTAAAAATGCACCTAAACTGCTGGGGTTTTTATGGATACGAATAACAACATTGAAGTCCAAAACAAAAGAATCAAAAATGTTGCAAAAACTCTGCATTAAGGAAGTCAATACTATAATTCGAGAAGATATTCAAATGCAAATTGAGGAATTACAAAGCGAAATAAAATTACATATAGAAGACAATTATAAAATTGAAAAAGAATATCTAAAAATTAAATCATCTTTCGAAGAACAAATTGAACAGCTGAATGAGAAAATTTATAGATTGGAACATTACATGTTCGTATCAATAGCTGAAAGTGCATCAAATAGATCACAACACTCCCAAACAAATCCGTAAAACTACTCAATGTCTTCAAAAAGAAACTTAGTTGACGAACTCCATAAGCAAGCCCGAAAAACTTTTGTACGCCGTAGAGTTGTGATGAAAGGATTAGATGATCTTTGGCAAGCTGATTTAGTTGAAATGGGTAGTTATTCATCGAAAAATAGAAATTATCGATTTTTGTTGACTGTAATTGACACATTCTCTAAATTTGCATGGGTAGTACCGCTGAAAACAAAAACTGCACTCGAAACAAGCAAGGCAATGGAAAATATTTTTCAATTAGGACGTGTTCCAAAAAACTTGCAAACGGATGATGGTAAAGAATTTTTCAATACTCACTTCGGAAAATTAATGCATAAATACAGCATTAATCACTACTCAACATATAGCAGTATGAAAGCATCAATAGTAGAACGATTTAATAGAACATTAAAAGGGATGATGTGGAAAGAATTTAGCTTTAATGGTTCATATAAGTGGATTGATATATACAAAGATTTAATTAATGCATACAATAGAAAAGTTCATCGCACCATTAAAATGTCTCCGATTAAAGTCAATTCAACAAATGAGCAAAAGCTACTAAATACAGTATACAGTCATTTGAAGATGTACAAAATGTCGAAATTTAATGTTGGAGATCATGTACGTATAAGCAAATATAAGCATACTTTTGAAAAGGGCTATATACCAAATTGGACAACAGAAATTTTCACAATTAAAAGAGTTCAAAATATATATCCTACGACATACATATTAGAAGATTATCTCGGAAATCCTATTAAAGGTGGATTCTATGAAGAAGAACTTTCAAAAACTAGATATCCAAATACATATCTAGTTGAAAAGGTTCTTAAAAACAATCATATGTTAAATGGTTGGGGTTTTCTAGTCAACACAATTCTTGGATAAGTAAAGATGATATATCGTAGTTGTAGTAAAACAACAACAACATTACTTATATTTAACACATAATGTAATAATATATATTTATAATAAGAAATAAATCTTTTTATAAACAATGCTTTAGTAAGTTTTATTTATTTGCAATCAGATTGTCATAATGTCAATAACACTTACTTTGAGCTCTAACTCATCAGAGTTATCTGCAAGTTACTTCCCTCCTATCGAGTTAAATGGATCTTATGAGTGCGCTCTAACTGCTTTTCATTCATATAATAGCATACCGAATGTAGATGTCTAAGTAATCAACTATATCATTTAATTCATAAGATCCAATTGGTATTTTAATTACATGTTCTCCTATGTGAAACATATTGATAACAACATGTAATTAAAATACCAATTGGATCTTATGAATTAAATGATATAGTTGATTACTTAGATAAACAATATAAAGAGTGTAGTTCAACAAATAAAATTCGAATAGAAGCTAATAACAATACAATGCAAGTTAAAATTAACACCTCTAAAGATCTAATAGATTTTAATAAAGAAAATACAATTGGAAAACTTTTGGAATTCAATACTAAAATCCTGACTCCAAACCATGATAATTATTCAGATCTTCCAGTCAATATATTAAAGGTAAATCTTTTGCGAGTTGAAAGCAGTATCGCTGTTAATGCATACATGAATAATTCCAAGGCACATACACTACATGAATTTCCGATTAATGTTCCTCCAGGCTATAAAATAGATGAAATCCCTAGAAATCGAATTTATTTACCAGTCAACTCCCAAGAGATTAGTTCACTTGCTTTACGCGTGGTTGATCAGCACGGTGACCTAATAAATTTCCGAGAAGACCAACTAAATAATGATCATATATAACACTAACATATCAAAGAATAAAGCCGTATATAATTCTAAAACTATATCAGAACCTAAGGGACAGTTGAAGAGATCAGTCAAACGAAAAAATCTAACCAAATCAAACCAAAACTTTCTCAAGTCCTTAAATTTAAAATTGAAAACGATAAAATGAATTCAATAATGGATGTACTAGATAAGCCATTATCTGATGAGAGTATAATAAAAAAAGATTATCACACATATGTACCATATCTACAATCATACAACAATAATGATGAAATTCGTATTTCAATACAAAATCAAGATTTGTACGTATTGCCCAGTGAAAATTATATATATGTGGAAGGATTTGTTGAAGATGATAAAAGCTCAAAATCCTCTAATTTAAGCTTTAAATTAAAAAACAACTTTGTAGCGTATCAGTACATTATTAATGGCGGAGATAGTCCAAGTTTGGGAATTCAAAACCGGGGAAAAACAAAAATTTTGGCAACCCTGTTACGAATGAGGGGATTTTGGGCATTTGAGATGTCGTTAGGCTGGTTGTGTGTGTGTGTGTGAATTTTATTCTTTATTTATGTGTATGTTTGTATATTTGTGTGCACAGCTTTTGTTGTTATTGTAGAGAAACGTTGTGCTTACAGCGCATGTATCTATACATGGATGTTTGTATGTGTGTATGACAGTGTGTGTGTGTGTATGAGTATGTGTGTGTGTGTGTGTATTTACATGTTTGTTTGATGGTGTCCGATACTTTTGTTGAACTGGCAGACAATCATTATTATATCCAGTAGGAAATGTTGATGGTGAAAATATGCTGACTAGCTTTTCACTTTCACTTGTCACCAGTACTACTCTCTAACTATCCTCCGTACAATACTTTGTGCTATAGACATTTAGCATGTGCTTGTCATTGAAAATCTACTAGTAACACTAAAACAATTGATTAGGTAGTGACTACGTAGTTCTTATGCGGTCATGAGACATACCAACCAGACAGTTAGTTACTAGTACATTTCTATAATTTACGTACATACAAATGTATGTATATTGACAAGTTATTGACAATTCCATCACAAATATCTGTTTTTTCTCCTTCTTTTATACTGACGGATAGAAGAAAACTTATTATACCAAATTGTTACTAGAATTTTAGTGTTGACACAAAGACACTTGCTCCCAGTCTGACTGTAGGGTAGTGACAAGGGATCTGTGTATTTGTGTGTATGTAGTGATTGTTATTTGATAGACTTTGGTTTGCTGTTTTGAGTTATCATTGCTATGCGTATGTAGGGTTATTGTATGTATGCATTTATGTTTGCGATCTCTGGGGAAATAATCTAATAGCTGCAGAGAGTGGCAACCCTGTTGGGAGTGGACAGGGAATGTATTTGGTAATGTATGTATATGTTTTTGGATTCATGTATGTGATCGTATCTATTTTTGCTTTGAAGAATATCATTGCTTGTGTGAATTACATCAACACTTTTTCATGCATATTTACAAATGAATGTATATATGTTTTCAAGGCTATTGACGTTGCTATTCTTATGGAGATAGAAAATATTGTGTTGACATAGGTTTTATATCTACAAGTGAATTTCAGATATTAAATGTTTTGAGTCCAATCAGGTTGATAAGAAGAGCTTTTGAAAAGGGGTAATGATATTTTTATTTCAGTATATTTTACTTTAATGTAACAATTATAAGAAATAGGTTTTGGAGAAATACAGCAAAAACTTATAGAAGCTTTCACATGGCCCGATTTTTCTCGTACCTTTATATTGCAAACTGATGCTAGCGATTTTGTTCTGGATGTCGCTGTGTATATGAATTTCATCATATATCGTAATATCAACAGAGAATTGTGGAAATGTGTATGTGCGTGTGTATGTATATATATATATATATATATATGTATATATATATATATATGTATATATATATATATATATATGTATATATATATATATATATATATGTATATATATATATATATATGTTTATATATATATATGTATATATATATATATATATATATATATATGTGTGTGTGTGTGTGTATGTGTATATGAATTTCATCATATGCCGTAATTCGATGACTACTACGCGATTCTCATATAAAGTATATAAGTAGAAGAAATAATGTAGATTGTCATCAGTCTGCTCTGATATCTCAACAAATGACAACCTATTTACCCAACCAAAATTTTTAAAGTGATTGAAATCCAAACACTATCAAAGTGCTAAAACTAACAACTGTTTGTTAAACAAGTTTATAGTGTATAAAAAATAATTAAATAAATTGTTTATAACTAAAATAAATTCCTTATAAATAAAATAATTAAATAAATTGTTTATAAATAAAATAATTAAATTAATTAATAAACAAATAAATAATTAAATAAAATGAATACTACAAGTTGTACCATCTGCAATAAAGTCTTTATGACTCAAACAAAACTAAATCAGCATATGGAAACGCACTCATATGCTAACCAGTCGAAGGCTATGCTTGGAACTAGTAAGCTAAGTCTTCAAAACAAATATTGTGAGGATTGTGATGAGATGATCCCATTAATTGGTCATATAGGCTCATGTCAGAACCACAAAACATAAAAACAGTTGTCAGCAAGAACGGATTGGAGATTTTCTCACTAAAAGAGCAAGTAACTTCAATGGGAGGATCGAGACATATATCCTCCTAAACAAAAATGTAGGTGTCTTGTTTCCGGAGGAGTTTCTGAAATCTACCAAGAGCTCCATAGTACAACAACTCAATGAACGTAGTAGGATACATACTACATTTAAATTTAATATGGAGCTCACATGTGATTATATGAAGATGGTGAATGATGAGATGAATGTTTCCCAACTTGTACATATTTCGAAAATGATGTTGGTGACTTTGTCTGATGACATAGAGGATATGTACAAGAAACAAGCCGAGGAGCTAAGAGCCAAAATAGAAGAATTTCAAGAGAGGGATAGCGGATGGACATTGATTTCAATAAATTCCCTTGAAGTTAATATAAACAAGGCGTCCATAATAAGAGGATCGAGCTTTATCCCTCTTCCAAAAAATATTGCAATGAAACGTGCATGCATAAATATCGAGAACAATGATATTTATTGCTTTAAATGGTGTCTCATTGCGGCTTTGTACACAAATAGCGGTCTGAATCCTAAACAACGGAAAAACTTTAAAAATTACAATATTACATATATTTCTGATGAGAATATTAATACAGGGGAAATTGTATTAAATTTTAAAGACCTAGAGTTTCCACTCCCATTGAAGCAGATAAAACAATTCGAGAATCAAAATGATGTGAGCATAAACGTATTTGGTCATAATGGAACATCACTTATAGGACCATACTATGTAACGAAAGGAGAAACACACATTCATATTAATCTCTTATTGCTCCAGTCCAATGAAAACTACCACTATGTACTCATCAAGGATATATCAAAGTAAGTTTCATTTGTACATTTATGAAAAATCTGCTTTCATCTCTATTTAAAAATTTACTTCCTATTGTTACATTTATTTATATCGCATTGGTATTTTCTATATTTTCTTCAGACTCCTTCGTTCCAGCATAACATCGCATAATCATAAGATCATGATATGCAACACCTGCCTATATCATACACATGATGATTATGTGTATAATCATCATAAAAATGTTTGTGTGAAAAAAGTCATCAGAATGCCAGAAGGTGAATATATTGTCAAGTTTAAGAACTATTACAAACAGTTAGATGTACCATTCGTAATCTACGCGGACTTTGAGTCTATTTTAGAAAAAGTTGATAATGCTGTAAGTAAAAGTACCACAAATGTACAGAAACATCATGCTTGTGCATTCGGTTATTTTATTAATTGTAGTTTCAAGAGAGAAAATAATTTATATAGACATTATTTTGGTGGAGATTCGGCGAATATATTTATCAAAAAAATTGTTGAAGATTGTACAGATATTTATTTAAATTATTTACTTAAAGTTAAGAAAATGTTCATAACCCCAATAGAAATAGCTCAATATAACAATGCAAAAAATTGTCATATATGTAAGAAAATATTAAATAACGATAAAGTTAGAGATCATTGTCATCTTACGGGCAATTATCGTGGGGCAGCTCATAGCGAATGTAATTTGAATTATAAAACACCTCAGTTTATACCGGTTATCTTGCATAATCTTTCCGCATATGATATACACCTATTTTTCAAAGAACTTTCTTCTATAAAATATTCTACAATAAAAGTGATTCCCCAGAACACAGAGAGTTATATTTCTCTTTCAATTTTCATCAGATGAGATGAAAAATATGGATTCGAAATAAGATTTATAGACTCGTTTAGATTTATGGCTTCGAGTTTAGATACGTTAGCGAAAAATCTTGATAGCAATGATTTTAATACTATTCGGTCATGTTTCGTTGATGAAGCTCATTTCAACCTGATTAGAAGAAAGGGTGTACTTCCGTACTCTTACATGGATTCCATGACTAAGTTTAAGGAAATTAAACTCCCTAGTAGAGAAGAGTTCTTCAATATTCTAACGAATGAAGAATGTGATGTAGTCGAGTATGAACATGCTCAAAAAATATGGAGAGAGTTTAACTGTAAAACCCTCCTTGACTATAATAAACGTTTTAAGCTAAAATTTTATTACGAATAAAATTTTTTGTGAATTTTGCTTAAACAACATTCGAAATGTTGTTTAAAATTTTTATGAATTCGGCTGTAAGCATTTAATAAGAGCCAATGCAAATGTTATTATAATGTTTAAGTAAGATGAGAAAAAATATTAAGCACGTCTATAGGGATCATGTAGTCAGTAATATGAATTTTAAAAAGGTTTAAGAAATTTGTAAAGTGTTGGAAGGATAAATATGGAATTTTGAATATAAGCACAGATAATGAATTAAATGATGGTCGCTATAGAAAGCAATTTGACTATTTCATAACTATATAAGCAACTACTCATAAAAGATTACCTTTAGTTATTAATCTAACTTTAAACTTGATACATCTATTTGCTATAACCTCATCTGATACTTGATAAGCTGATCTGAAAACCAGACCAGGTCCTGATAAGCTGATCTGAAAACCAGACCAGGTCCTGATAAGCTGATCTGAAAACCAGACCAGGTCCTGATAAGCTGATCTGAAAACCAGACCAGGTCCTGATAAGCTGATCTGAAAACCAGACCAGGTCCTGATAAGCTGATCTGAAAACCAGACCAGATACTGATAAGCTGATCTGATACCTGATCTAATAGCTGATACCTGTTCTGCTATTTGCTATTAGCAAACATGGATGAGATGGTGTTAAAGCAGTTGGTATCGATAAGAAAGTATCTAATGAAATTTAATGGAATTTCATAATATTGTGAAATTCAATTCCTCTTGTGTAGAACCTTTCAAAGATAACAAAACTGTGCATGTTTAAGCGATATGAAAACAAACAACAAAAATTTGCAAGTAAACAAAAAGACAAATTTTTTGATCTAGTGAAGTAAAGCCAATACATAAGCAAAATATAAAAATGTAGACATTTGTAGTTAAAATTTCTATGTAGTAAATTTAAGCTGAAATAAAAAACCATTTACATATTTTATTATTTTTTCAATATTTTATTTAACAGTTTTTCTTAAAAATCTTAGTACTAATACAAATTCAACTCTATGTATAAACAAAAATATACAGATATAAAAAAAAACATCATTAATCTAATATTTTATTTTTATTTACAAATAATTTAGGTATAGGTAAAAAGATAAAAGTTTTAAACCATTCAATTTTAACATGCTTTTGGGTGAATAAAATACTAAAATTAATAAGATACATTCATAAACAAATAAGTAAATAATAAATAAATTAATAAATAATTAAATAAATATATTAATAAATAAATACAATTAGTACAAAATTAAATTAATAAATAATTAAATAAATATATTAATAAATAAATACAAATAATACAAAATTAAATTCTCGTTGTCATCTTACATGCAATTTAGTAGGAATCATTCTATTCTACATCCATTGTTTCATTGTTTCGGTCTATGTTATGTCCCCAAGCGCGCGTTTTTATTTTATCTTTCATTATATTTCTTTTATCATCAGAAAAGCTAAGTGCTATTTTATATAGTTTTTGGGTATATAGTTGATGTGTTTTAGATCTAAACAAAAACATTTCATCCGAGATAATTTTGGATTCGAATAAGCAACTTTTGTAATCATTAATGGACAACTTTTTAATTACAGACTTTTTGACCCCTTTTGATTTTTTAACAGATTCCGAGCGAAGAGTCGACAGGGAATACATTTTTGCTCTTAAACCAACAAATTCTGTCATTACATCCCCATTGTTTTCATCTTTCATCATTCCCAAAACCTTCTTATTGAGTAGCGGCAAACGAAATTGATTATCTATAGGATATTCTGACGTATCAAAATTCAAACTAATATCATTACGGATGTCATCGTAAAAATCAACAGTTTTAATTGAATAAATAAATGAGTCAGTATCCATATAGTTGAGAGAAATGTTCTCTCCAAATTTAGGCTTCATGAAGCCATAATGGAAGTCATACATTCTCCACTTCGATAACTCCAGTACTGTGAAACCAACATATATGGGTTTATCATATAATGGTTCCATTTTTTCTAACTCTACCGCATACATATCATCAGAAAATTTTGTCAACTGTTTAAAATTTGGTTTCGCAATTAATGCTCTGAGACCTAAATGATTTCTGTTTGTCGTTTCCCAAGATGACGTAATTCTAATGTCCCTACGTTTTTCAATGTTTTCCATTGTCTTCCCGTAAACAGCATTGTTTAAAAGTTTGAAGAAATCTTTTTCAAAATTATTTTTAGCATTTGTCCTATGAAATGTGTTTAAGTCAATATATTTTTTAAGCCAAGGGGATTGCTTAAATCTGAGTATTCTATGGATTTGTTTTAAGATGAGGCCATTTGAAATGGCTTGTTTTAAAATTCTATAGTGTATGGTGTAATTTGTTTTTGAGTGTAAGTCTGCAACTAATTTTTTGATTTTGGATCCCCCAGGGCCTTATTTTGGGGACAAAATGGCAAATCATTATGTAGATCATGCACTGAATCGGGATAATCTATATCCACTTCCAAAATGTACCCATACTCTGCAGTATCAGAAATTTTTTTAACATCAAAATAAGTGTCACATACCCACTCAAATTCACCGCAAGGAAGATATTCCGACATCGCCCAACCATACAAGTTGTTAGCGTCTAAGTATACAAGAAATTCTGATGGTTTTGATGCATCAAAATCTTCCAAATATTTGTTATTCGCCTTCGAATATCTTTGCGAGCATTGAACTAGTCCACCTCTAATTCCGTTTTGCATAAACATATACATTTCGGAATCAGTGAACTGTTCCAGTGAAACTTCTGTGGTTTTCAACATTGCATCCTAAGATAAGCCTGTATAATAGTGGCAGGGGTCCAAATCGTATATATCTCTACAAATTTTTCTAAAATTTTCAAACACGTCGGTTAGAAGAAGAACATCTGTCTTTAAGTAGAGTTCAGTATAGTCAAGGAGGGTTTTACAGTTAAACTCTCTCCATATTTTTTGAGCATGTTCATACTCGACTACATCACATTCTTCATTCGTTAGAATATTGAAGAACTCTTCTCTACTAGGGAGTTTAATTTCCTTAAACTTAGTCATGGAATCCATGTAAGAGTACGGAAGTACACCCTTTCTTCTAATCAGGTTGAAATGAGCTTCATCAACGAAACATGACCGAATAGTATTAAAATCATTGCTATCAAGATTTTTCGCTAACGTATCTAAACTCGAAGCCATAAATCTAAACGAGTCTATAAATCTTATTTCGAATCCATATTTTTCATCTCACCTGATGAAAATTGAAAGAGAAATATAACTCTCTGTGTTCTGGGGAATCACTTTTATTGTAGAATATTTTATAGAAGAAAGTTCTTTGAAAAATAGGTGTATATCATATGCGGAAAGATTATGCAAGATAACCGGTATAAACTGAGGTGTTTTATAATTCAAATTACATTCGCTATGAGCTGCCCCACGATAATTGCCCGTAAGATGACAATGATCTTTAACTTTATCGTTATTTAATATTTTCTTACATATATGACAATTTTTTGCATTATTATATTGAGCTATTTCTATTGGGGTTATGAACATTTTCCTAACTTTAAGTAAATAATTTAAATAAATATCTGTACAATCTTCAACAATTTTTTTGATAAATATATTCGCCGAATCTTCACCAAAATAATGTCTATATAAATTATTTTCTCTCTTGAAACTACAATTAATAAAATAACCGAATGCACAAGCATGATGTTTCTGTACATTTGTGGTATTTTTACTTACAGCATTATCAACTTTTTCTAAAATAGACTCAAAGTCCGCGTAGATTACGAATGGTACATCTAACTGTTTGTAGTAGTTCTTAAACTTGAAAATAGATTCACCTTCTGGCATTCTGATGACTTTTTTCACACAAACATTTTTATGATGATTATACACATAATCATCATGTGTATGATATAGGCAGGTGTTGCATATCATGATCTTATGATTATGCGATGTTATGCTGGAACGAAGGAGTCTGAAGAAAATATAGAAAATACCAATGCGATATAAATAAATATAACAATAGGAAGTAAATTTTTAAATAGAGATGAAAGCAGATTTTTCATAAATGCACAAATGAAACTTACTTTGATATATCCTTGATGAGTACATAGTGGTAGTTTTCATTGGACTGGAGCAATAAGAGATTAATATGAATGTGTGTTTCTCCTTTCGTTACATAGTATGGTCCTATAAGTGATGTTCCATTATGACCAAATACGTTTATGCTCACATCATTTTGATTCTCGAATTGTTTTATCTGCTTCAATGGGAGTGGAAACTCTAGGTCTTTAAAATTTAATACAATTTCCCCTGTATTAATATTCTCATCAGAAATATATGTAATATTGTAATTTTTAAAGTTTTTCAGTTGTTTAGGATTCAGACCGCTATTTGTGTACAAAGCCGCAATGAGACACCATTTAAAACAATAAATATCATTGTTCTCGATATTTATGCATGCACGTTTCATTGCAATATTTTTTGGAAGAGGGATAAAGCTCGATCCTCTTATTATGGACGCCTTGTTTATATTAACTTCAAGGGAATTTATTGAAATCAATGTCCATCCGCTATCCCTCTCTTGAAATTCTTCTATTTTGGCTCTTAGCTCCTCGGCTTGTTTCTTGTACATATCCTCTATGTCATCAGACAAAGTCACCAACATCATTTTCGAAATATGTACAAGTTGGGAAACATTCATCTCATCATTCACCATCTTCATATAATCACATGTGAGCTCCATATTAAATTTAAATGTAGTATGTATCCTACTACGTTCATTGAGTTGTTGTACTATGGAGCTCTTGGTAGATTTCAGAAACTCCTCCGGAAACAAGACAAGTAGTAGGGAACTGCCAATTCTGGCGCCGATTAAAATTGTTAAATTGTGGCTGAAATTGTTAAATTGTGGGCTGAAATTGTTAAATTGTGGCTGAAATTGTGAAATTGTGGGCTGAAATTGTTAAATTGTGGCTGAAATTGTTAAATTTTGGCTGAAATTTTAAAATTCTTGGAAATTTGTGAAATTTGATACCTACGTGTGTGTGTGTCCGTCCGTCCGTCTGTGTTTTTTGTTTACATTAGGAGTTTTTTGTTTATATTAAGTGTATGTATGTTTGTATGTATGTATGACCGTGGGAACTTGTGCGCAGAATATTTTGTGGGAATACATTAAGGGGGTTTATATGTTTGAAGCTGTTATATGTATATGATTTTCTAATGCCGACGGGATAACATCTTTATTTTTTCTAATACCGACGGGAAAGTTATGATTGTTGTTAGACTGTGGAAATTTGTTGATGTCCGTGATTTGGGCAGGTGAGGTTTTTGTAACATGTAACTGTGGGAATTTGCGGGTGTATCTTTAAGGCAGCCTGTGTTTGGTGGGGGGCGGGTGTTGTTGTAATATGTATCCGTGGGAATTTGTGTGCGGAATATTTTGTAGGAATACATTAAGGGGTTTATAGGTTTGAGGCTTTTATATGTGTATGATTTCCTGATGCCAACGGGAAAACATGTTTATTTTTTTCAAATGCCGACGGGAAAACATGTTTATTTTTTTCAAATGCCGACGGGAAAATCATGGAAATGATTTTTCCTAATGCCGACGGAAAATTTGTGGGTGTGTCTAGCTGTAGGATTTGAAGTCTGGCTATGATTCTTGGAGGACGAGGTGTGTCTAGCTGTAGGAATTGAAGTCTGGCTGTGCTTGGTGGAGGGCGGGGTGTGTCTAGATTGTAAGACCTTAAGGCTGACCGTGATTTGGGTAGGTGAGGGTGTTTTGTAATATGTAACCGCGGGAATTCGGTGAAGTTTATGTTTGTTGGAATTTAAACCAAGCTGTGCTCGTGGAGGGGCGGGATGTATTTGCGGCAGATCGACTAGTGTAGGGTGGGGAGTTGTTGTAATATGTATCCGTAGGAATCTGTGTGCATGTACGTATGTATGTCTGTAAGAGTTTAAGGCTGTCTGTGATTTATCAAAGGTGAGGTGAGAGTCTTCATGTAATACGTGTCCGTGGGAATCTGTGTCTATGTATGTTTGTAGGAGTTTAATGCTGAATGTGATTTGAGGTGGGGGAGGGTGTTGTTGTGATAGATAGGTCGATAGAATGTGCGTATGTGTGTGTGTGTGTATGTATGTATATGTAGGAGTTTAAGGCTGTCCTTGATTTGAGGTAGGCGGGCGGTGTTATTGTAATATGTATCTATAAGAATTTGGCTGTTTATATGTCCGTAGGAATTTTTGTGCATGTATGTCTGTAGGAGTTTAAGGCTGATCGTAATTTGAATTGTTGAGATTGATCGATTGTATGTGACTTCGAGAATTTGTGTATGTATATCTGTAGAAAATTTAAGGCTTATCGTGATTTATGAGGGGCGAAGTGATCATTAAATATATATCATGATTAATGGGAGGTGAGGTGAAGGTGTTCATGTATATGTATACGTATTTGTGTGTATGTATGTCTATATAAGTTTAAGGCTAATCGTGATTTAGGTTGTGAGATTGATAGATTGTATGTTACCTTGAGATTTTGTGTATGTATATCTGTAAGAACTTTAGGCTGACTGTGATTTGTGAGGGGAGGGGCGTTGTTGAAATAGGTTTAATTTTTCGTAGATGAATTTTAGTATGTGTGTGTATGTGATTTTCTCACCATAGTATTTATATGTACGTAGAAATAAATTGTTTCTCATATGAACATTTTTTGCTAGAAAATATTATCATATATCTGAACTTCCCTAATCCTAATATGTTTTTCATATTGGAGGATGAGATTGCTTTATATTTTATCAAGCTTAAATTTGTCCAGTGTTAAAGTCTGTCGCTCAAAAATTTGTTTATATTTGTATAAATATTAATTTCAGATTTTGCAAAATTCTTGTGTACGATCGTTTTGATTTTGTGTGTGTGTATGTGTGTATGCGCGATAGAGTTTGACTAGTCTGTGATAAGTTTGTTTATTTAAGTACATTTGTCTTCTTCGACTTTCGTCTTCAAGCGTCAATAGCTTGGAGAACGGTTTGTATGTTTTCATGATGTAGATATGTAAGTGTGATTGTTAAAATCCAATAAATACTTGAGCATGGGTAAGAAATTTGATAATATGTGTACATATGTACATATGGATCTACAAATTGATTTTATGTATGTATGTATGTACATACAAATAAGTCTGGGGCTCCCTGTTTAAATACATTTTTTTTGTCATGTGCTGTTGTTGCTGTTGTAAATATTCGCCTGGTCTTTTGTGTATAGATGTGAAATATCTCGATAGTTTTTTATTTGAAATTAAAAAAACGTTCTTTTAATTTTTAGATGTATTTACTTAAAAGTTTGTGAGGAGTTTCTGTTTTAAGTAAAATTTAATTCCTCTCTAGTTGTAGTAAATATAGTATAAATATTTAATATATTTTATTTCCATTTGTTTAAAGTTGATGTAGCCTATATAGTCAACGTTAGAAATTTTTCGGTGTAAAATTTTTTCCAACTATCATATTTTTTCTTCACCTTTTTCATATATTTTAGAACATCTTGCATTGGCTTTAAAAAATGATAAACGCTTTGAAATGAAACTGATCCAGCAGTCCAGCTTTTTTTAACCACTTTGCTTCTCTTTCCTTTTTTATTGATAAACATTTAAAATCAAATGGTGGTTTTATAATGAAATTGTTATACTCATTATTGCTAAAAACATCCGCTACTTTTTTTTGTAATGAAAATCATTCGAAACCTTACTTCATTTATAAGACTTTCAGGACTTTCTATTATTCGATCATTAGTAAAAATGCAGTAGCTGAGGCCCTTGCTTACTGTTTCATATTAAATTTCTATATCAATTGAGCCGCTATTGAATAAAAGGAACTTTTATCTTAAACTTTAGTGCATTTGGAAGTGTTTGAGATTCTTTCATATAATAGCTTTGTTGGAATCTTAGATACGAGTACATATAATATAGAATTGTATAACGTTTATTTTTAATTTTTATGTTAAGATCATCATCATTTAGATATGAGACTAAATTTAAATGTACTTTTAAATTAGTTAAATCATAATGAGGAAACTTGTTTTCTTCTTGAATAGCGATCAACAGAAAACGAAATCGTTTTCTTACAATTTAGGTCTGGCCTCTCAACGGTTCCTCTAGTATACAAGATTACTTTCTATGTCAACATATCTGTCTACTCTTTGTCAGCGTTAAGGGACAATTAAATGTTAAAATTTTAATTCCTCAAATTGTGTTACTTCATACTGATAATATATTTTCATTAATAAGGTATATGTTTATCTTATGAAGGTTACTCGCCTATGGCTTTTATTTGATGTTCTAGATGATTTTTTTTTCTCATTTTATTAAATTTCAGCGTATTGTGTATATATTGCTGATATTTTTAAGCGCGCTTTATTTACCTGTCAGACAAAGTGTACGTATCAGTTGATCACTCAGTCTCTCTTTTTAATAATTTTTTTCTTTTAATATGCCACTACTATTTTGCAGATTTTACTACTTGAAAAAGAGAATATTTATGTAATTTTTAAATGTATTCATATATACATATAGGTAAATATATGTATATATGTATAGAGAAATTACTTTATCTACAAAGAAATACATGTTTAATAATCAACTATTCTAGAAAATCGATCTCAAATAACGCAGTTACCTCCACCATCAATTCACCGTCGGTGTTTTTATAGTGTCAGAAACACTAGAATATCTATGTTTGAGAGAATTTTTACATCGAATTTTTCTACATGAGGTTTGCTGGTTGACATCCTTGAAGTTATTGTTGACGTAGGCTGGGTTGTATCACATTCAGATGTAATCATTTCCTACTTAAAAAAGGTTCTCATTACTATCAACTATATCTGTATACATTTCGTTCATGAGTTGGGTTGATCCAGATACAATTGCTGTCTACAGATTAATGATTAGAAAAAAGTTTCTCATCACCTTCTAACAGATTTATATATTTTGCTAGCATGCATGCCTTAGCATGCTTCTATCGATAGTGACGCGAGAGTCCGACATGTATTGGTGTTTCAATTAAAAATCTATACTATTAGATTTTACGATTTCGCTCTTTTTATTCTTTTACAAAGTAGATATATATTTATGTATTTCAAATGAAATACAATAGCACAGAGTCATAAAATTTCTTTGCTTACAAAATTGTGTGACATTCTTTTAAATTTGCATGCTTAGGCATGCTTTCAATATTTTTTCTGTAAATTTATTTGATACTCATACAGATACAGATATAAAGTAAGATCTGCTTACATTGCATTTTACAATTTATGTATGCTTCAGCATGATTCCAGTTGAAGTCCATATTTATTCAGTAAGTTTGTTTGATACTAATTCATACACATATACATTCTTAAAGATTGGAAATCTAAGTCCAATTTATGTAGTTTATCTATATTTTCTAAAGATTTGATAGCTATAGAAATTAATAGAGTAAAGATCTATTATAATAGCCCATGGGCATATTTTAAAATTTCGCTTGCTAGAGCTTTCGAAATGGAAAATGTACAATTTTCACTATAAAAAGTGATAATATTAGGTGTTACTGAATATTACACTGTGTTGTAATTTATTTTGAACACTTAAGTTTTCACAATATTTCATACAAGCCAACAAGTTTAGAGAATTTCCAGTATATTAAGTTAATTATCTTTCTTAAGACCTATCATTCCTTCAAAAATACAAACCAAACTAGATTTTTCCTGTTTAATTTTATTTTTTACTTTCATTAAATTTCAACATTTTGTTCATCTTCAAATTATTATATTTAGCAGCTTTTTCTCATTTGTTGAGTTAACTTTAATCGGAAACATTTAAATAGTGAGATGAACTTTTATATTGTATGCGAGTACATTAAGTAATTCTTTGTATATTTCATTTATATGAACCATCATCACATAATTCCTTTGGATGATCTATTAAATCATTCTACTATTGATGCTTTCATATTAAGTAATGTTTAATATTCTACATATGCATGAATTTTCCAGTGTCTATTAAAAAATTCTTTACAATCATCCATTTATAAGCTTTTTGGTACTCATAACATTTCAAAAATATTTTCCACAGCCTAGGTTTTTTTCGAATGCAACTTTTATTTTCAACGGTATTGACCATAGAAACTTTGTGAATGAATCATTTACAGTCTACAATAATCAATAATTTCTATTTTCTGTAGAATAGTTTCCCATTTCACCTAAATCAGCTCCATAAAAGATCAACTATTCCTTTCATTACATATTTACAATGCACAAAAAATTTTCGAGATTTATTATAGAGTTCGTCTACTAAATTTCTTTTTAAAGACATTGAGTTATTTTAAAGATTTTTTGGAGAGTGTTGTGATCTACTTGATGCACTTTCAGCTATTTATACTATCATGTAGTTCATTTTCCAATCTATAAATTTTATCGTTCAGCTGTTCAATTTGTTTTTTCAAAAGATGATTTGATTTTTAGTATGTATTTTATCAATTTTATAACTATCTTCTATCTCTAATTGTATTTCACGTTGTACTCTATCAATTTGCATTTTAATATATTCTTGAATTATATTAATTCCTTAAGCTATATTATTAATTTGTCTAAAAAAACCTTTATAAAGTCGTAATAATTTTTATAAATAAGACTGTAAGAGTTTAAAATCAGTATTTTTTATGATAATACTGGTTTTAAACTCTTAAAATATACTTTGTTTTGACTATGAGTAGGGACCATTATCTCTTATATAGGAAAAATAAAATAATATAGCTATACGATACCAGACAATATTTATGAAACACATTTCATAAATATTGGTGCATACTCATAGTCAAAACAACCTAAAAATAGGATGGTACAAAATTTTGATGATTCATCAAACGTTAGTTCAAAAACAAGTCATAGTTCCCCCTCTATCAAATTTTATTTGCGCAAAAATAGTTGGTCTGTCAAATTGTAAAAAAAATAAAATAAAAAATATGATATGATTGGCTTGCTAAAAAGTCTTAATGAACTAAAATTTTAAAACATCTACATATTAATACTGAAAATCTCTCTATCAACCTAAATATGGATACTTAAAGAAATTACATAATTTCATTAATTAAAGGAATGGGATAATACACATTTACAGATACTGAATCTGTTATTTCTCCTAACAAAGCTAAAAGTAATTCTGATATGATATTTCACGATGTTAGATGTGAGAAACATATTTTTGTATGGAGTGAGATAAGAATGTTGATGCATTCTGCTGATGTCAAACTTATACCAGAATCACCAAACATTTGATACTAGATAATCATAATGTAATTATAATTTTTAAGTAAGATGAGAGAAATATAAAGCATTTTGGAAGGATAAATATGGATTTTGATTATAAGCAACGATATTGAATTGAACGATGATCGTTATAGAAAAAAAGAGAATTTGACTACATAAAAGTTTACTTTTTCGTTTTTCATCTGACCTTAAACTGCATTCATCTAAATGTTATAAATGGGCAGCTACTTGTAAACTGATAACCCAATCTGAATCAGATAAGCTGATCTGAAAACCATACCAGGTCCTGATAAGCTGATCTGAAAACCAGACCAGGTCCTGAAAAGCTGATCTGAAAACCAGACCAGGTCCTGATAAGCTGATCTGAAACCAGACCAGGTCCTATTAAGCTGATCTGAAAACCAGACCAAGTCCTGAAAAGCTGATCTGAAAACCAGACCAGGTCCTGATAAGCTGATCTGAAAACCAGACCAGGTCCTATTAAGCTGATCTGAAAACCAGATCAGGTCCTGATAAACTGATCTGAAAACCAGACCAGGTCATGATAAGCTGATCTGAAAAACAGACCAGGTCCTGATAAGCTGATCTGAAAACCAGACCAGTTACCTGATAACCTGATCTGATAGCTGATACCTGATCTAATAGCTGATACCTGTTATTTACTATTATTAAACATGGATGAGAAAATTTTAAAACAGTTGGTGTTGACAAGAAATCTCTTGAAGAAAAAGCTTCGTAGTATAAAAACTGGTGAAATTGATACATGTGAGCAATAAAAGATACATTTAAACCTATAACAGAACCTCTCAAAGAATTCATAAATAGTTCTAGAAATATTGAAAGAATTCGCAAGAAAGAAGAAAGTAAAATCAAGATAGAAGCTGAAAATAATACAAGTTTAAAGCCATCAGTCAATACAGAGACAAGTGCACCAAAGAAACTTTCAGAAGGAACAATATTTGATGATATCATCTTATTTAATGATGCTAATACTGAGAATGATGATAAGGATGATGAAGATGATTTTTACTCATAGACTTCCATTTCTGAAGACACTTATACTCATTTATCAGTCTTGGAAGGAAGAATTGAATTAGATACAAACTATGGCCCACATCAAGATTTGAATAATGAATGAAAGTTTGGTGATAGTAACCTAAAACTAAATGAAGATAAAATACAAGTTGATGGTCAAATATAGGCCCTAATAGTAGCTTTATTTTCTTTAATGATTGATAATAAAACATGGAAATACTATGAAAAATTTGATGTTGAAAACTATATAAAATATATAATTTCTACTAATCATCATCATCATTCACTGACAGAGAATGATGTTATCAGTAAATTGTTTGTGGAAACTCCAAACGATAAACTATAGGACAAATTAATAATATAGCTTAAGGAATTAATATAATTCAAGAATATATTAAAATGCAAATTGATAGAGTACAACGTGAAATACAATTAGAGATAGAAGATAGTTATAAAATTGATAAAATACATACTAAAAATCAAATCATCTTTTGAAAAAACAAATTGAACAGCTGAACGATAAAATTTATAGATTGGAAAATGAACTACATGATAGTATAAATAGCTGAAAGTGCATCAAGTAGATCACAACACTCTCCAAAAAATCTTTAAAATAACTCAATGTCTTTAAAAAGAAATTTAGTAGACGAACTCTATAATAAATCTCGAAAATTTTTTGTGCATTGTAAATATGTAATGAAAGGAATAGTTGATCTTTTATGGAGCTGATTTAGGTGAAATGGGAAACTATTCTACAGAAAATAGAAATTATTGATTATTGTAGACTGTAAATGATTCATTCACAAAGTTTCTATGGTCAATACCGTTGAAAATAAAAGTTGCATTCGAAAAAAACCTAGGCTGTGGAAAATATTTTTGAAATGTTATGAGTACCAAAAAGCTTATAAATGGATGATTGTAAAGAATTTTTTAATAGACACTGGAAAATTCATGCATATGTAGAATATTAAACATTACTTAATATGAAAGCATCAATAGTAGAATGATTTAATAGATCATCCAAAGGAATTATGTGATGATGGTTCATATAAATGAAATATACAAAGAATTACTTAATGTACTCGCATACAATATAAAAGTTCATCTCACTATTTAAATGTTTCCGATTAAAGTTAACTCAACAAATGAGAAAAAGCTGCTAAATATAATAATTTGAAGATGAACAAAATGTTGAAATTTAATGAAAGTAAAAAATAAAATTAAACAGGAAAAATCTAGTTTGGTTTGTATTTTTGAAGGAATGATAGGTCTTAAGAAAGATAATTAACTTAATATACTGGAAATTCTCTAAACTTGTTGGCTTGTATGAAATATTGTGAAAACTTAAGTGTTCAAAATAAATCACAACACAGTGTAATATTCAGTAACACCTAATATTATCACTTTTTATAGTGAAAATTGTACATTTTCCATTTCGAAAGCTCTAGCAAGCGAAATTTTAAAATATGCCCATGGGCTATTATAATAGATCTTTACTCTATTAATTTCTATAGCTATCAAATCTTTAGAAAATATAGATAAACTACATAAATTGGACTTAGATTTCCAATCTTTAAGAATGTATATGTGTATGAATTAGTATCAAACAAACTTACTGAATAAATATGGACTTCAACTGGAATCATGCTGAAGCATACATAAATTGTAAAATGCAATGTAAGCAGATCTTACTTTATATCTGTATCTGTATGAGTATCAAATAAATTTACAGAAAAAATATTGAAAGCATGCCTAAGCATGCAAATTTAAAAGAATGTCACACAATTTTGTAAGCAAAGAAATTTTATGACTCTGTTCTAAATGAAATACATAAATATATATCTACTTTGTAAAAGAATAAAAAGAGCGAAATCGTAAAATCTAATAGTATAGATTTTTAATTGAAACACCAATACATGTCGGACTCTCGCGTCACTATCGATAGAAGCATGCTAAGGCATGCATGCTAGCAAAATATATAAATCTGTTAGAAGGTGATGAGAAACTTTTTTCTAATCATTAATCTGTAGACAGCAATTGTATCTGGATCAACCCAACTCATGAACGAAATGTATACAGATATAGTTGATAGTAATGAGAACCTTTTTTAAGTAGGAAATGATTACATCTGAATGTGATACAACCCAGCCTACGTCAACAATAACTTCAAGGATGTCAACCAGCAAACCTCATGTAGAAAAATTCGATGTAAAAATTCTCTCAAACATAGATATTCTAGTGTTTCTGACACTATAAAAACACCGACGGTGAATTGATGGTGGAGGTAACTGCGTTATTTGAGATCGATTTTCTAGAATAGTTGATTATTAAACATGTATTTCTTTGTAGATAAAGTAATTTCTCTATACATATATACATATATTTACCTATATGTATATATGAATACATTTAAAAATTACATAAATATTCTCTTTTTCAAGTAGTAAAATCTGCAAAATAGTAGTGGCATATTAAAAGAAAAAAATTATTAAAAAGAGAGACTGAGTGATCAACTGATACGTACACTTTGTCTGACAGGTAAATAAAGCGCGCTTAAAAATATCAGCAATATATACACAATACGCTGAAATTTAATAAAATGAGAAAAAAAAAATCATCTAGAACATCAAATAAAAGCCATAGGCGAGTAACCTTCATAAGATAAACATATACCTTATTAATGAAAATATATTATCAGTATGAAGTAACACAATTTGAGGAATTAAAATTTTAACATTTAATTGTCCCTTAACGCTGACAAAGAGTAGACAGATATGTTGACATAGAAAGTAATCTTGTATACTAGAGGAACCGTTGAGAGGCCAGACCTAAATTGTAAGAAAACGATTTCGTTTTCTGTTGATCGCTATTCAAGAAGAAAACAAGTTTCCTCATTATGATTTAACTAATTTAAAAGTACATTTAAATTTAGTCTCATATCTAAATGATGATGATCTTAACATAAAAATTAAAAATAAACGTTATACAATTCTATATTATATGTACTCGTATCTAAGATTCCAACAAAGCTATTATATGAAAGAATCTCAAACACTTCCAAATGCACTAAAGTTTAAGATAAAAGTTCCTTTTATTCAATAGCGGCTCAATTGATATAGAAATTTAATATGAAACAGTAAGCAAGGGCCTCAGCTACTGCATTTTTACTAATGATAGAATAATAGAAAGTCCTGAAAGTCTTATAAATGAAGTAAGGTTTCGAATGATTTTCATTACAAAAAAAAGTAGCGGATGTTTTTAGCAATAATGAGTATAACAATTTCATTATAAAACCACCATTTGATTTTAAATGTTTATCAATAAAAAAGGAAAGAGAAGCAAAGTGGTTAAAAAAAGCTGGACTGCTGGATCAGTTTCATTTCAAAGCGTTTATCATTTTTTAAAGCCAATGCAAGATGTTCTAAAATATATGAAAAAGGTGAAGAAAAAATATGATAGTTGGAAAAAATTTTACACCGAAAAATTTCTAACGTTGACTATATAGGCTACATCAACTTTAAACAAATGGAAATAAAATATATTAAATATTTATACTATATTTACTACAACTAGAGAGGAATTAAATTTTACTTAAAACAGAAACTCCTCACAAACTTTTAAGTAAATACATCTAAAAATTAAAAGAACGTTTTTTTAATTTCAAATAAAAAACTATCGAGATATTTCACATCTATACACAAAAGACCAGGCGAATATTTACAACAGCAACAACAGCACATGACAAAAAAAATGTATTTAAACAGGGAGCCCCAGACTTATTTGTATGTACATACATACATACATAAAATCAATTTGTAGATCCATATGTACATATGTACACATATTATCAAATTTCTTACCCATGCTCAAGTATTTATTGGATTTTAACAATCACACTTACATATCTACATCATGAAAACATACAAACCGTTCTCCAAGCTATTGACGCTTGAAGACGAAAGTCGAAGAAGACAAATGTACTTAAATAAACAAACTTATCACAGACTAGTCAAACTCTATCGCGCATACACACATACACACACACAAAATCAAAACGATCGTACACAAGAATTTTGCAAAATCTGAAATTAATATTTATACAAATATAAACAAATTTTTGAGCGACAGACTTTAACACTGGACAAATTTAAGCTTGATAAAATATAAAGCAATCTCATCCTCCAATATGAAAAACATATTAGGATTAGGGAAGTTCAGATATATGATAATATTTTCTAGCAAAAAATGTTCATATGAGAAACAATTTATTTCTACGTACATATAAATACTATGGTGAGAAAATCACATACACACACACATACTAAAATTCATCTACGAAAAATTAAACCTATTTCAACAACGCCCCTCCCCTCACAAATCTCAGTCAGCCTAAAGTTCTTACAGATATACATACACAAAATCTCAAGGTAACATACAATCTATCAATCTCACAACCTAAATCACGATTAGCCTTAAACTTATATAGACATACATACACACAAATACGTATACATATACATGAACACCTTCACCTCACCTCTCATTAATCATGATATATATTTAATGATCACTTCGCCCCTCATAAATCACGATAAGCCTTAAATTTTCTACAGATATACATACACAAATTCTCGAAGTCACATACAATCGATCAATCTCAACAATTCAAATTACGATCAGCCTTGAACTCCTACAGACATACATGCACAAAAATTCCTACGGACATATAAACAGCCAAATTCTTATAGATACATATTACAATAACACCGCCCGCCTACCTCAAATCAAGGACAGCCTTAAACTCCTACATATACATACATACACACACACACACATACGCACATTCTATCTATCTATCTATCACAACAACACCCTCCTCACCTCAAATCACATTCAGCATTAAACTCCTACAAACATACATAGACACAGATTCCCACGGACACGTATTACATGAAGACTCTCACCTCACCTTTGATAAATCACAGACAGTCTTAAACTCTTACAGACATACATACGTACATGCACACAGATTCCTACGGATACATATTACAACAACTCCCCACCCTACACCAGTCGATCTGCCGCAAATACATCCCGCCCCTCCACGAGCACAGCTTGGTTTAAATTCCAACAAACATAAACTTCACCGAATTCCCGCGGTTACATATTACAAAACACCCTCACCTACCCAAATCACGGTCAGCCTTAAGGTCTTACAATCTAGACACACCCCGCCCTCCACCAAGCACAGCCAGACTTCAATTCCTGCAGCTAGACACACCTCGTCCTCCAAGAATCATAGCCAGACTTCAAATCCTACAGCTAGACACACCCACAAATTTTCCGTCGGCATTAGGAAAAATCATTTCCATGATTTTCCCGTCGGCATTTGAAAAAAATAAACATGTTTTCCCGTCGGCATTTGAAAAAAATAAACATGTTTTCCCGTTGGCATCAGGAAATCATACACATATAAAAGCCTCAAACCTATAAACCCCTTAATGTATTCCTACAAAATATTCCGCACACAAATTCCCACGGATACATATTACAACAACACCCGCCCCCCACCAAACACAGGCTGCCTTAAAGATACACCCGCAAATTCCCACGGTTACATGTTACAAAAACCTCACCTGCCCAAATCACGGACATCAACAAATTTCCACAGTCTAACAACAATCATAACTTTCCCGTCGGTATTAGAAAAAATAAAGATGTTATCCCGTCGGCATTAGAAAATCATATACATATAACAGCTTCAAACATATAAACCCCCTTAATGTATTCCCACAAAATATTCTGCGCACAAGTTCCCACGGTCATACATACATACAAACATACATACAAACATACATACACTTAATATAAACAAAAAACTCCTAATGTAAACAAAAAAACACAGACGGACGGACGGACACACACACACGTAGGTATCAAATTTCACAAATTTCCAAGAATTTTAAAATTTCAGCCAAAATTTAACGATTTTAGCCACAATTTAACAATTTCAGCCCACAATTTCACAATTTCAGCCACAATTTCACAATTTCAGCCACAATTTAACAATTTCAGCCCACAATTTAACAATTTCAGCCACAATTTAACAATTTTAATCGGCGCCAGAATTGGCAGTTCCCTACTACTAAGACACCTACATTTTTGTTTAGGAGGATATATGTCTCGATCCTCCCATTGAAGTTACTTGCTCTTTTAGTGAGAAAATCTCCAATCCGTTCTTGCTGACAACTGTTTTTATGTTTTGTGGTTCTGACATGAGCCATATAACCAATTAATGGGATCATCTCATCACAATCCTCACAATATTTGTTTTGAAGACTTAGCTTACTAGTTCCAAGCATAGCCTTCGATTGGTTAGCATATGAGTGCGTTTCCATATGCTGATTTAGTTTTGTTTGAGTCATAAAGACTTTATTGCAGATGGTACAACTTGTAGTATTCATTTTATTTAATTATTTATTTGTTTATTAATTAATTTAATTATTTTATTTATAAACAATTTATTTAATTATTTTATTTATAAGGAACTTATTTTAGTTATAAACAATTTATTTAATTATTTTTTATACACTATAAACTTGTTTAACAAACAGTTGTTAGTTTTAGCACTTTGATAGTGTTTGGATTTCAATCACTTTAAAAATTTTGATTGGGTAAATAGGTTGCCACTTGTTGAGATATCAGAAAAGACTGATGACAATCTACATTATTTCTTCTACTTATATACTTTATATGAGAATCGCGTAGTAGTCATCGAATCTAATTTATTACGGCATATGATGAAATTCATATACACATACACACACACACACATATATATATATACATATATATATATATATATATATATACATACACACGCACATACACATTTCCACAATTCTCTGTTGGTATTACGATATATGATGAAATTCATATACACAGCAACATCCAGAACAAAATCGCTAGCATCAGTTTGCAATATAAAGGTACGAGAAAAATCGGGCCATGTGAAAGCTTCTATAAGTTTTTGCTGTATTTCTCCAAAACCTATTTCTTATAATTGTTACATTAAAGTAAAATATACTGAAATAAAAATATCATTACCCCTTTTCAAAAGCTCTTCTTATCAACCTGATTGGACTCAAAACATTTAATATCTGAAATTCACCTGTAGATATAAAACCTATGTCAACACAATATTTTCTATCTCCATAAGAATAGCAACGTCAATAGCCTTGAAAACATATATACATTCATTTGTAAATATGCATGAAAAAGTGTTGATGTAATTCACACAAGCAATGATATTCTTCAAAGCAAAAATAGATACGATCACATACATGAATCCAAAAACATATACATACATTACCAAATACATTCCCTGTCCACTCTCAACAGGGTTGCCACTCTCTGCAGCTATTAGATTATTTCCCCAGAGATCGCAAACATAAATGCATACATACAATAACCCTACATACGCATAGCAACGATAACTCAAAACAGCAAACCAAAGTCTATCAAATAACAATCACTACAGTCAGACTGGGAGCAAGTGTCTTTGTGTCAACACTAAAATTCTAGTAACAATTTTGGTATAATAAGTTTTCTTCTATCCGTCAGTATAAAAGAAGGAGAAAAAACAGATATTTGTGATGAAATTGTCAATAACTTGTCAATATACATACATTTGTATGTACGTAAATTATAGAATTGTACTAGTAACTAACTGTCTGGTTGGTATGTCTCATGACCGCATAAGAACTACGTAGTCACTACCTAATCAATTGTTTTAGTGTTACTAGTAGATTTTCAATGACAAGCACATGCTAAATGTCTATAGCACAAAGTATTGTACGGAGGATAGTTAGAGAGTAGTACTGGTGACAAGTGAAAGTGAAAAGCTAGTCAGCATATTTTCACCATCAACATTTCCTACTGGATATAATAATGATTGTCTGCCAGTTTAACAAAAGTATCGGACACCATCAAACAAACATGTAAATACACACACACACACACATACTCATACACACACACACACTGTCATACACACATACAAACATCCATGTATATATACATGCGCTGTAAGCACAACGTTTCTCTACAATAACAACAAAAGCTGTGCACACAAGTATACAAACATACACATAAATAAAGAATCAAATTCACACACACACACACACAACCAGCCTAACGACATCTCAAATGCCCAAAATCCCCTCATTCGTAACAGGGTTGCCAAAATTTTTGTTTTTCCCCGGTTTTGAATTCCCAAACTTGGACTATCTCCGCCATTAATAATCTACTCGTATCTCTTTGATGAAATCCGTTATGAACTTAATGGTATTGAAATTGATCATACAAGGTATTTAGGACACACAAGCACCATAAAAAATCTGATTTCTTTATCACCAAAGGAAAGCACTGTCATGCAAAATGCTGGATGGAACAAAATTGATAATTTGAATATTAAAAATGGATATTTTAATTTCTATGTTCCACTTAAAATGCTCTTAGGATTTGCCGAAGACTATAATAAAATAATACTAAATGGTAAACATGAATTAATACTCTTGCGTAACAAAAATGATGAAGATCTTGTACAATCGAGCACTTCTACTAACAAACCAAAACTTACAATTTCGTTAATCTCATGGAGAATTCCCCATGTGTATTTATCTGATCATAGTAAATTGAATATGATTAAAATTATAAACAATGCTGCTTCTATACCAATAGCATTCCGCAGTTGGGATTGTCATGTCAATCCACAATTAAACACTGGAACTAGCCACATCTGGAATGTTAAGACGGCTGCAAGTAGAGAGCGACCCCGTTTTGTATTGATTGCATTTCAACAAGAAAAGAAGTTTGTTCATTATGATTTTACTAATCTAAAAGTACATTTGAATTCAGTTTCATATCCATATGATGATCTTAATATAAAATTTAAAAACGAACGCTACGCAATTCTATATGATATGTATGTAAGATTTCAACAAAACTATTATATGAAGGAGTCACAACCTCTTCTATCTTCTCAAGAGTTTACGAAAAACGCGCCCATTATTGTAGTAGATGTTAGTTATCAAAACGAAACACTTAACAACGGACCAATTGACATAAAACTTGAATTTCAAACAGCAACAAATATTCCAGCCAAAACATCAGCTTACTGCATTCTTATTCACGATCGTCTAATTGAATACATACCTATAAGAGGTCAAGTTCGCAAAATCTAATAAATTAAAAAAGATGCACAATAATATAGTTTTCATAGATTTGCAAGGTATCAAAAGTAATGCAAATGATTTTATCGCAAAAGAAGAAGCAATCGTTTTCAACAATAATCAACACATCAATTTTATCATAAAACCTCCTTTTGATTTTAAATTTTTAACAACAAAAAAGCAAAGAGAAGCAAACTGGCTAACAAAACATTATCATCACTTAAGCTGGAACGATGGAACTGTTTCATATCAAAGTGTTTGTAAATTTTTAAAAGATAATGTAGGCCACTCCAAAATATACGTTAAAGGTGAAGAAAAAAGAAGATGGCTAGACAAAATACTGCAGAACAACATTTTAAATATAGAGGATATTGGCTGCATCAACTTTAAGCAAATGGTAAGTATCCAGACCATCTATATTGCAGTTATCATTATAATGGTGTTTGTGCATTAAGAAATGCTCTTTTACTATCAAAAGAAGCAGCTTTTTAAATTAATGTTTTAACTTTGTACAACTAACAATTTTAATTATTTTTATTTAAATTTATTCAATAAAAATTAAATGATTTCAGAGATTTTAACCAATGTTTTATTATTATTAAAAAATGAGTTGATACAGTCAAGCAAACACACACACGTACATTTGAAAAATTCTCACAGTCAAACAAATATCCAGCAAATAAATCTGATACTGTTGCTAAGTAGCAACACAACCAGAAATTTAATCGATCAGACCTAAGGAGAATTTAAAAAACATTATCATGTTAATTCATTTGTTTGTAGATTCATATGTACATATGCATGTACATACGTATGTAAGTATATCAAACAAAACTTTAAGACAAAATTGTGATGTCCAGCAGAAGCATGCACAAAAAATTTATACATACATAATTTCACATCAACCACTTGACAAAAAATTTCATGTAAACAAATAGCGAAAAAGTTTGAGGGACAACATAGAAGCAATCTCGAGCATGCACACTTCTCAAAATTTAATGTACGAGTAAACAAATATTTCTTCGTATGTCTGAATGTATTTATGAATATCAAATGTGTATACATACATATGTACATATGTAGATATGTATATAATTGCGATCACAAAAAACTATTTCTTTATCAGAAGTAATTACAAATTATTCTCTTGCAAAATCATTACTTGACAACAATTTTTTCTTCATTTCATTTTTGTTATTTTTTTAATCATTAATACGGCAGCGACTACAAAAGGCGACCTCAAGAAGGACAGACGAACAAGCGTATAGCACAGATGGATGCCAGGCACACAATTAATATAAACAAAATTTATCAACAAGTATCAAACTACAAGAATTCCCACGGACAGACACACACAAAAACTAACGCGCCACCGACAGCCTCCAAATATAAACTATCAAACTGAAATCAATATGCATCACAGACGGACGAAACATATGTAAACAAACACCAAATATAAACATACTCACATCAAACAAAGCCGACACCCCCATTAACTTTTTATCACATCATTAATTGGCTAATTAACATCATTTTTATTACCCCATTAAAAATTAATGGAGGTACCTCATACACTATACAACTACTAGCAGCGAACTTGTATAAATACATACTTTGAAATTTATCGAGCCTGTTCTGAAAATAATGGCGATTTAAATTCACGTGATTTAAAAAGTAAACTACTAATAGCTGACTTGATAGTGGGTTTTTATTGTATTTTAAGATTTTGTCATTTATAATAGAATATTTTCTTCCATCTTCCAACGCTATAAATCGTGCAATTTAAAAACGCAATTATTTAGCTTTCATTAATTTTTTAAAATCACCATGATTTGACATGTCGTGATTTGCAGAACAGGCCCGTGTGAATTAAGTTAAGTGAAACTGAAATATAGGCACTTTGCAGCAATATGCATGGGTATAAGGGTTAAAAAATAAGTGTTTTTATATACATATATACACACAATATATTTTAGTTCATAAAACTTTTTTCATTTACTCTTCCGATAAATTTTTTAAAATATGTACATTGGAGCGACTCACTTGAAAAAGTTTTTGTTACCCCTCAATATAATGCCATACATGTCGCTCGTTTATTAAAAAAAATAGTTTATTTTAAACTTTAAAGTTTTCAATTTACACACAACTTAATGAAAATTTAATTTTTCTCTCGATAGTTTAGTATACAAGATTAATTTTGCATCATTAACTCAAAAATCTCATTTTTTGATATGAGATGTTGTTTTAGAAAATGTGCGAATTATATGTATTTTGTTAAGTTGCAAATAACCTACTAGCCTACTATGTTCCGTTGAAAGTTCTTATAATACCTAAGACAGTTTAAAAATAAACTTTTTAAACATTACTGCTGCAGTTCTACCAATGAGTAAACATAAGCACCAATAAAATGCAGGAATACAAAATGCAATTTTTTAGCAATTTTTTTTTTAACAACACTTCTCTATAGGTAAGTTTATTTAACAATCGAATAATTAAGTTATTTTCGGACCCAGCAAAAACGACATGCCAAAGAAATAGTTAATGCATGGGTTCAATTTAGGTACAGAACGCAAGATTTTAACACAGGCGTGTCATTGACGAGCATGGGTTCACATTTAACAAAACTGCTCGTTGAAATGAGTGCTTAGAACCCATGCAAGTTCTCTGATTCGATGACGTTTTTTCATAAAACAAAAAAAAACGTTGTCCCAGCCGGGATACGAACCATGCTGTTATGACTGTCAAGAAAACTGGGGAAAATATTAATAAATGTATTATTTACCATGATATACATACGTAGATACAAACATACATGTAGGTATTACATACATATTTATTTACATATACATATGTACATAAGCAGCTACATCCCTGCAGATAATATTGGGCTACGTGGTCCAATGTGGCTTAAATGGACTAGTTACAAAATGGTACCATGTACTGTAGTCTGGACCATTTTATGACAAATGGTTGTATTTTAACATACAGTGTTGCCAAGAGCTGTATGATTTATAACATTAAATTATACATTGGCAACCCTGAGGTCATCCATTAACAATTGTTTATTTAAAAGTGAAGTTTTAAAACGGGGGTTTTTGTGCAATTTGTGTAAAAATTTTAATTATAAAAAAGTAAATATATAAAAATATAATATAATATAAAAGACGATTAGTGAGAAGTGAAAAAGAAAAATGTTTAAAGATGCTAAAAAATGACAACGAAAAAATTTATTGTGCAAGTGGCTTAGCAGAATTCGCCAATATAGAATCTGCTGATATTTCCCGGCATCAGGATTTACATGTGGAATGCGGCAATAAAAAATTAACTACTGAACTAGGGCAATGGCAGCTAAGCAGTAGAACATCAAGGGCAAATATGAGAGAGCTCTTTGTTATATTAAGGAACAATGGTGTAGATGTGCCTCTTTCTCCACTGACTCTTGTCAAAAGAATATATACAGCAATAAACATAGTGTCTATTCATCCAGGCCGATAAGCACATTTCGGAATCAGACAAAACTTGATGAAAGAGGCATATTTGTTAGAATCATATGACGAAATACTTTGTGACATAAATATAGATGGCTTGCCAATTTTCAAAAGTTCAAATACGCAACTTTGGTCTATATTGATCAAAGTAGTTAATGTAAAGAATATAAGAGTATTTCCTGCTGCTATATATATTGGCAAACAAAAACCCCAAGATGTGAACCAGTTTTTTGAGAAATTCATTGAAGAAGTTTCCGATTTGCAGCAAAATGGCTTACAAATTGGTTGCAAAGGAATAGTATTTAAAATACGCGCAGTAATATGTGACGCACCGGCAAAATCATTAGTTTGTGGGATTGCTTACCATTCGTCAGCGAATGGATGTTTAAAGTGCACCCAAGTTGGAAAGAAAATAAATAATGTTTTAGTTTATAGCACTGAACTAGGTGAAATTATTAACGATGAGGAGTTTGTCAACAGAAAATATAAAAAGCAGTTCCAAGTAAAGTTTCTGAATTATGAAACACCATTGGAGAAAGTAAATTTGAATATGATCACCCAAGTTCCTCTAGATCCCATGCATGTTATTGATTTGGGTGTTACCAGAAAAATGTTAAATAAACTTTTTCAAAATAAGGTCGTTGAAACAATTTCAAGTTCTCAAAAGTTTAAACATATCCAAACTATTAGTTTCCTTAAAACACCACATGACAAATGACTTCACAAGATTTCCTCGAAGCTTTGATGAACTTCCTAAGTGGAAGGCTACTGAGTTCCGCCAATTTTTGATATACACAGGTATCTTAGTTTTAAAAAATAATGTAAGTGATGATTTTTACTACACATTTCTACTACTTCACTGTGCTGTAAGGCTATTGTCGTGCCCAAAAAAATTTCAAAACAACATTGAAGCCGCTGAAGACTTACTAAAGTTATTTGTTGAAAATTTTGGTGTCGTTTTGGTCCTCAAAGTGTAAACTATAATGTTCACAGTTTGCTTCACATATGTGCATGCGTCAGACAGCATGGGTTGCTGTATAACTTTTCGGCATATGATTTCGAAAACTACTTGCAGACGATTAAAAAATATATGCGTGTATTCTGGAGCAACTGCACAAAAGAAACTTCCATCGAAATTTGGTTAATGAACCAAAAACTTTAGGATTAAAGGAAAAAGATGGAATTATATATGGCTATTCATGTGATCAATATTCTTTAAGTGTCAAAAGTCAAAATAATATATGTCTTCTAATGCCTTTTACCCCTTTTACAATTATAAACTTCAAAAGGGGAAGGAACGATGAAACTTTAGTATCCGGTCGCCGCTTCAAAGACACTAAACCATTTTTTGAAGAACCATTAAATTCGTTATCGGCATTAGGCATATGTACTGCTGATAACGTATTGGAAGAAATAGAAGAATCATTTGATATAAACAGTATTTACTGCAAGCTTCTGTCATTGCCTTTTGAAAATAAAGTTATTTTAATGCCCATTCTACATAGCTGCACTTAATAATATTAACTTTAATAAAATTGTTTCTAAAACAATTTTTTATGAAAAACTTAAAACATTTTACAAACACAAATATTTTTTATGAATTAAATAAATAATACATATAAATAAATAATTATAATAAATATTTATATAAAATATAAATACACTAACGACAGTCTTTCCAATTAAAACAGAAGAAGAGCTTCTGAACCTAGAATCCGAAATAAGCGAATTGAATAAAGAAAAATATGTAAGTAATTATTAATACTTATAATTAATAATTATAAATGATAAATTGAAAATAATAACACATTGTCCAATTTTAATTTGTTCAGATTTCTGCTGTGAAATATTTAATAGACGGAAACGTAGCTAAAAATTTTGAAAGAATTCTGTCGCGCGAACTATGTATGATGTACAACACAGATGGGATATGTGGGAAGAAGAGCTTGAAAAGTCACAAAAATATATACAATGTTGTTATAGGCAAGAATTTTGATTATTTAATCTTACATTGTTTTAGTAATGAAATCTTATTTTTTACTTTAGCCGCAATATGCAATTACTCCTCCAATGCTGAGAAAGAATTGAGATCTGCATTTCAAGTGGTAAAGAAGCGGCACTTTCCTCTGGCCAGTTCAAAGAAGAAGGAAAATGTTTAATTAAAAGTAGTGTCTTAAGTTACCTTATTTTTTAAATAATTATTTTAAACTTTCCATTTAGAGTTATGAGCCTTACTTACATATCGTTGGTCATAAGTAGAAAGGTCCTAACTCAAATAACTGTAACTTTACAAGAGAAGGTAAAAACATAAAAATAAATGGTACAACTGCTTTGTAAAAGTGCTTGTAATAGCGTAATTTCTTACACTATTGCAATAAATTTTTGTGACGAGGTGTATTTGTGTGAAATGTATTGGAATCACTGAAAAACTAAATTTCGATATTTAAGTCCTTTACTGTATTTATAACTATATTATGAGATGTGAATTGAGTAGTAGGGAACTAGCGGTTCGGCCGCAATTAAAATTGTTAAATTGTGGCTGAAATTGTTAAATTGTGGGCTGAAATTGTTAAATTGTGGCTGAAATTTTAAAATTCTTGGAAATTTGATACGTGTGTGTATGTGTGTGTGTGTGTGTGTTTTCGGTGGCGCTTTGATGTTTTTGTTTACATAAGGAGTTTTTTGTTTACATTAACCCTTGTGTGAACGGGTGATTTTTTTTGTGGTGGCATTAATTGTGTGAACGGGTGATTTTTTTGTGGGGGTGGATTAAGGGGTTTCATAAGATTAATATTTCATAAGTATACATGTATGCCGACTGGAAAATCATGAAAATGATTTTTCCTAATACCAACGGGAAAATCATGAGATGATTTTTCCTAATTAATTAATTTTTCCTAATGTCTACGGCAATGCATGATAATTTTTCCTAATGCCTACAGCAATGCATCATTATTTTTCCTAATGCCTACGGCAATGCATGATAATTTTTCCTAATGCCTAGGGCAATGCATCATTATTTTTCCTAATGCCTACGGCAATGCATGATTATTTTTCCTAATGCCTACGGCTATGCATGATTATTTTTCCTAATGCCTACGGCAATGCATAATAATTTTTCCTAATGCCGAAGGCAATACAAGATTAATTTTTCCTAATGCCGACGGCAATGCATGATTATGTTTTTCAAATGCCGACGGCAAAACATGATTATTTTTTTCCAGTGTTGCCAGACTGTAGAAATTTGTGTGTATATATATGTATATATGTAAATATGTATATATGTATATTTGTATATATGTATATATATATATATATACATATGTAAGTATGTATGTTTGTGTGATTTCCTAACGCTATAAATTGTTTATAAATAAAATAATTAAATAAATTAATTTAATTTATTTAATTATTTTATTTATTTATTTATAAAATGTTCTCATGTATGTGAACGCCCCTAATGCTTGTGTGTGGGTGGTCCAGCTTGATTGTCGATGGTAATTGTATATTGTGTTTATTTGTTTAAGAAATATATTTGTATGTATGTATGTATGTATGAATGTATAAATGTATGTATGCATGTATGAATGTATAAATGAATGTATGAATGTATAAATGTGCGATCGTGGGAACTTGTGCGTGGAATATTTTGTGCTTGTGTAGAATACATTTATATTTTGCAACGTAGTCATTTTCTTTGTCTACAACTCTTTTAAAGCAGAGGATTTTCAACTAAGTACAGTCATCAGCAGAGAAACAAAAAGTAAAAGTTATGAATGCCGCAAGGCTAGTGCTACTAATTTTCGTATAAATACGCCAACTTTTATAACCAACACATCAGTACTTTATTGTATTTACAAGTAGTATCATCAGCAATTGTGTTAAATTCAAATATAAATTCTATAAACTAATTAAAAATGAGTTTTTCTGGATATATGTGTAATAGATGTCATAAGGTATATAAATACCAAAAGTCCTTTTTGGACCATGTTAAACATCATTGTGTGCAGGATCAAGAGATCGTAAGCCGGGACAGAAATCAAGAGCAACCGCAGTCATCTCTTCAAAATCATCAACAACAGCTAAATACATTTCATCATCATCAGCAACAACCCTCTTTACAGTACCCCCAATATCAACTACCAATGAATCATCAACAATACGGCGTACCTAACTGTTACCCTACATCAATGTCATGGAATAATCAGTTTTTGGGATCAGGAGTACCAATGCAATATGAGTATCCAAGTTACAATTATAATCCCGTCACACCAGATAATCAAATGCAGCAGTATTCCAATTTGATGCAATGGCAACCACATACTTATCATCAACAAGAGCAGCAGCAGCAGCAACAACAACAACAACAAGCTCAACAACAAGGTGTGGATATCCTTGGAGGGACCTTATACAACGATGCTATGGACATAACTTTACCGGAAAGTGATGGAGAAGTAGATGTAGAAGAAATAGGAGAAGAAACTCTGCCAACTCCAATGAGTACTCCCCATGTCAGGACAGAAGAAAATAATGTGAGATATTATAAAATATCGAAAGCCTTCAAAAATCATATCGCCACATATGCAATTCTAAATAAAAAGGACCAACTTCTCTTGGAAGAGTTTATTAAGGAAAACAAAAATATTTTTATGGAGAGACTTCAAATGAATTTAGCTAAACATACAATAATTAAATTTCATGTGAGTATTGTGGCGGAGTATATAAAAATTGTGGGAGAGGAATTGGAGTTGTGCATAATATCACATGTAGCCAAAATGAGTTTACTGACAAAGGCAGACAATATAGAAGAAATATTACGTAAACAGGTTGAGGAGATTTCAACCAAAATGTCCGAATTTGAAGAGCGAGATTCTGGTTGGACTTTGTCACGCATAGTCCGAGCAGAAATCAACATCAACAAATCGTCGCTCGTCAAAGGCTCGAATTGGATATCCACTGATGAAAAACTTGTAAGAAGATTTGCCTGCATCAATATTGAAAATAATGATGATGAATATTGCCTCAAGTGGTGTCTGATTGCTGCCATGGATACCACGAAATACGATGATGCAAGACGTTGCAGTTCGTATAATATTCAGAACATTGCTGCAGAGACGATTGTTACGCGAAATGGTGTAGCGTTAAATTTCAAAAATTTAAGCTACCCATTACCACTAAACAAAATCAAAGAGTTTGAGGCAAACAATCCGACTTTAAGTGTGAACGTATTTGGGTATGATGAGGGAGCAGATCAGATCATTGGTCCTTATTATGTGACCAAGGACGAGAAAGTGAACCACGTCAACTTACTACTTTTAGAGAATGCTGCAGGTCATCACTACATATTGATAAAGAATATATCAAGGTAAGTTAAAAAAATATACAACTTTTTTATTTTAAGGATACAAATACTTGTTTATATACTTTATACTATGTACATTTAACTCATAAAAATGTTTATTTATTTTTTATCATTCACAGGCTTTTAAGGAATCAGATAACGCAGCACCATGATAAGCTATATATCTGCAATAGCTGTCTCCAGTACACCCACATCGAAAATGGTATGACAAATCATAAGGCGGAGTGCGGTAAAATTGTTACAACTATGCCATCAGGTCCGGATGCAATTCTGAGCTTCAAGGGACATCAAAGAAAAATGGATGTACCCTTCATGGTATATGCGGACTTCGAATGCATCTTGGAAGAAGTTAGTAATAGTGTAAGTAATAAAACTAGTCTAGTCAAAAAGCACACTCCTTGTGCATTTAGCTATTATATTAAGTGTCTCCATAGCAATAAGTTAGATAAATTAAGGATATATACAGGAAAAGATGCCTCAAAAAAATTTGTATCATATTTAATTAAAGATTGTGAGGATATATACAATAGTCACTTAGTAAATAATAGACAAATGGATACTTTATCCCCTTCTGATATTTATAATTTTTATAGTGCTGTGAATTGTCATATTTGTCAAAAATTTCTAGGTAAAGATCGCGTTAGAGATCATTGTCACATTAGTGGTAAATATAGAGGTGCAGCCCACAATAACTGTAATTTAAATTACCAAATCCCCAAGTTTATACCAGTTTACTTTCACAACTACTCAAATTATGACTCACATCTTTTTATTAAAGATCTAGGTGAAATTTCAATGCAACTGAAAGTACTCCCTCTCAATAAGGAACTTTATATATCCCTCTCCCAATTTACAGAAATGAGCGACGGTCATAAGCTTGAAATAAGATTTCTTGATACAATAGAGAGTTTGGAATCATTAGCCTTCAATTTGTCGGATAATGATTTCAGCACTATAAGGTCCTTATTTCAGTCAGAAAAAGAATTTCAGCTTATTAAGAAAAAAGGTATTTTCCCCTATGAGTACCTAATTTCATTCCAAAAATTAGATGAATGTCAGCTGCCTTCACGCAGTGATTTCTTTACTAAGTTGAACAATAAAGAGTGTTCTTTAGAGGAATACTCACATGCTGTAGAGGTATGGAATACTTTTGGTTGCAAAACTATGAAAGGTTACATGGAATTTTACTTAAAAACAGATGTCCTCTTACTGACAGATATTTTCGAGAACTTTAGAAAAGTTTGTAAAGGTATTTATGAGCTGGAGCAAGTCAATATTATACAGCACCTGGACTTTCCTGGGATGCAATGCTCAAATACACAAAAATTGAATTAGAATTATTGACAGACATAGACATGTACAATTTTATGAAAAAAGGTATACGTGGGGGAATCGTACAGTGTAGCCAAAGATATTCGAAAGCGAATAACAAATACTTGGAAGATTTCGATAAAGAGAAGCCCTCAGAATTTCTCGTCTATTTAGACGCTAACATATTGTATGGTTGGGCGATGTCGGAATATCTTCCTCATGGTGGGTTCAGATGGTTATCGCAAGACGAGCTGAATCTGGATCCACACAGCATAGCTGATAATGGAACAGACGGTTATGTATATGAGGTCACGTTGGATTATCCCTCTCATTTACACGACTTGCATAATGACCTTCCTTTTTGCGCTGAAAATAAAAAAGATATGCAAGCGAAGTATAACAAGTTCATAACCGATTTCTCTACAAAGCAATCATACGTGATATACTTTAGAGTTCTCAAACAGTGCTTAGAATATGGCTTAGTTTTAAAGAAAACTCATCGTATTCTAGCATTTAAACAATCTCCATGGTTAAAAGGCTATATTTACCTAAATACCAGATATAGGGCCACTGCTAAAAATGCTTTTGAAAAAAACTTTCAAACTACTCAATAATGCAGTGTATGGTAAAACAATGGAAAATGCGGATAAGAGGAGAGATGTTAAAATTGTCAATAGTTGGGCCAGAACAAATCGGAACTATTTGGAGGCACAAGATTGGATATCAAAACCAAATTTTCATAGTTTATCTATATTTTGTGAAGATCTGGTAGCTATCGAAATGAATAGAGTCAAAACCTGCTACAATAAACCAATTTACTTAGGATTTTGTGTACTGGAGCTTTCCAAATGGAAAATGTATAATTTCCATTACGGGTACATGCAACCTAAGTTTAAGACAAAACTCTCATTAAATTATATGGATACGGACTCTTTTATATATTCAATAAAAACGGACGACTTTTACGCTGACATAAAAAATGACATGCAAGAACAATTTGATACATCGGACTATCCTACAGACAATATTTATAATTTTCCACTAGTAAATAAAAAAGTAATTGGTATGATGAAGAATGAGAATTGCGGTAAGATAATGACAGAGTTTGTTGGGCTGCGATCAAAAATATACTCATTTAGTGTACAGAACCGAAATGACACTAAAAAATCGAAGGGGGTAAAGAGAGCCATATTAGATAAATATAGTTTAGCTACTTATAAAAATTGTTTATTCAATAAGACTAATGTATATGATAATATGTTAACATTTAAATCTAAGCTGCATCAAATATATACTAGTGAATTAAGTAAGGTAGTCTTAAGTTATGGAGACGATAAGAGAAAAATTAGATCAAATAACATTAACACATATGCATGGTATCATTTTCGTATTAAGGAAACTAACCCTGAATACGAACTTGACATGTTGCTAGATGAGATTGCTAGAATGCAAGAAAATTGTTAAAATTAATTAAAAATTAATGTATACAATTTTAGTTATTAAGAAAAATTATATTATTGTTAAAATCTTAGTTATTAAGAAAAATTCTTTTATTATAAAAATTATTGTACATAAAATCTTAGTTATTAAGAAAAATTATTGTAAATAAAATCCTATTTATTTATTAAGAAAAACTATTGTACATATGTAAATGAATTTTTAAGAAAAAATTTTAAATAAAATATTGAAAAAAGAATGAAAATGTGAATGGTGTTTATTTTTTTATTGGCTTTACTTCGTTGGATCAAAAAAATTTTTATTTTTGCTTATTCGCAAATTCTTGTTCTCATATCGAACAGCCTTGTTTTCTTTGAGAGGTTCTGCACAAGAAAAATTGAATTTCACAATATTATGAAATTCCATTAAATTTCATTAGATATTTTCATAAAGACCAAAAATTTAGATAATCGGATAAGTCCTTATATTTTTCACTACATACAAGTTTCTGTTATTTTCTATTCGAACAGATGATTCCTAATTTTCCTTTAGAAAAAATATTACAAAACAAGGAATATTTTAATAATACAATTTTATTTTATTATATTTTATTTTATTTATGTTAATAATACCATTTAATTTAATTTCTTAAATATTTTATTTATAATGATGGAAACATTTCATAGTATCCAATTATTAGATGTTCTAATATACTTTTCCGTAAAAAATATATTGTACATCTACAAGTAACAGGTCCTTCCTCACAGTTCGGATCGTACCATGGGCAGTTTCCAAAATGCCCTTCTGTGCTGTCTTCATCTTCTATTATGCCATATTCTTCGTTCTCATCCAGCATATTTTGGAAAAATTTTATCATCTCCCAATGATCAAAAAGCCTGAAGCTTTCAAAATCTCTTATAAATTGGTTTAGAGTACGTCTAATTTGGCTCATTTGATTTGCTGATAAATGAATGATGATGAATGTTGGAAGGTTTTTTTAAGACTAATTTGTTCTTTAATTTTTCAAATATCTATGCTATCATCTCTATTCCATATTTATTTTTAGCACTCTATCTCTTTCTAACCCTTTTCTCTCTATAACTATCTCTTTCTCTCTATCACTATCCCCCACTTATTCACTATTTCACCATAATTATTTTCGATTAGCCTTCTTGAAGTCATCATCGCTACTTTTAAGATCATTTCCAGTTATACATTCAAAGTGAGAAGAACTAAATAAAAAAAAAATGGACTCCACAACAAATCTAATTTCAAAATTTAATTCTCTAAACAACAAAACCTTAATCCACGTAAAGGAGCTTGACACGTCCATGAAATATACTATTCGAAATGTGACACGTGTAACAACAAAATATGGAGCAACACTAACAGTTGAAATGGATAAACATATAATGTTCCTGCCTAAACGATATAATACTTTAACAGATGACGATATTAAATATCTCTCGAGCGGATCATATTGCCTAAGTAGAGAAGGTGAAGAAAACCTAATCGTTGAGAATGAGCTGAGTGAATTTCTAATTCAAAATTCCCAATATCCTGTCTGGCAATAAATTATATTAATTAGGTTTTTTAAATTATGAATAAAAAGACATTAAAGAGTTTTGTAAAATATAAATGTTTGTGTTTTTATTTAATATTTTCAGTTATTTCATAAAGAAATTTAAGACATAAATGTCCACAGGTAAATGTATTAAAATTCTGATGTTGATTAAGTTGTATTTTATATTTGTACCAAGATATTTGACTACTTCTGAAGGAGGTTGTAAGTTTCCAAAGCTGTCGAAATATTCTTTTTCATTGATGTTTTTATAATATGCTACCCAAGGTGTACCAGGTCCTGTTGATGCATCTAAATTGATTATTCCACATTCAATTTTCTTTGTTCGTTTTGGTAGAGTATTCAACATGAAAACTCCTCTAAAACGGTTTAAAAACGGTTTAGGTCCACATCAGAAAGTGGTATGTTGGGCAGCATCTCTAAGAGTTTTTTGATTCCTCTTTATGAACTAAACCATAACCCTTTTTATATGGTTTTAAGCAGGGACCGTAACGGTTATAATTTTTATTTTAAAAATTACTTTTTAATCGTTATTTCTTGAGTTTTATTTATTCCTCACAAAATAATAGTTATTTTGTGACTTTTATTTATTCCTCACAAAATAAGAGTTATTTCTTGATTTTTATTTATTCCTCACAAAATAAGAGTTATTTTTTTGACTGCTTTGTTTGTGTTTTCAATATAAATAGCCAAGCAAGAATTTTTACATGGCTTCTATGAACTGGCAGTAAATAAAATATAAAAAAATAACTCAGTGTTTTTGTAAATAAAATGAAAAATAGAGACTTTAGTATAGATTCTGCATATATTCGTACAATAATTTTTTCCTTTTGAAATTTGTATGAAAAACATATTGTTTGTAACGAATTGTCATTATTTTTCATACAATTTGGAAACAATACAATATTATACAGCACCTGAACTTTCCTGGGATGCAATGCTCAAATACACAAAAATTGAATTAGAATTATTGACAGACATAGACATGTACAATTTTATGAAAAAAGGTATACGTGGGGGAATCGTACAGTGTAGCCAAAGATATTCGAAAGCGAATAACAAATACTTGGAAGATTTCGATAAAGAGAAGCCCTCAGAATTTCTCGTCTATTTAGACGCTAACATATTGTATGGTTGGGCGATGTCGGAATATCTTCCTCATGGTGGGTTCAGATGGTTATCGCAAGACGAGCTGAATGAATGAGTCACGTTGGATTATCCCTCTCATTTACACGACTTGCATAATGACCTTCCTTTTTGCGCTGAAAATAAAAAAGTTATGCAAGCGAAGTATAGCAAGTTGATAACCGATTTCTCTACAAAGCAATCATACGTGATACACTTTAGAGTTCTGAAACAGTGCTTAGAATATGGCTTAGTTTTAAAGAAAACTCATCGTATTCTAGCATTTAAATAATCTCCATGGTTAAAAGGCTATATTGACTTAAATACCAGACATAGGGCCACTGCTAAAAATGCTTTTGAAAAAAAATTTTTCAAACTACTTAATAATGCAGTGTATGGTAAAACCATGGAAAATGTGGATAAGAGGAGAGATGTTAAAATTGTTAATAGTTGGGAGAGAACGAATCGGAACCATTTGGGTGCCCAGGATTGGATATCAAAACCAAATTTTCATAGTTTATCTATATTTTCCGAAGATCTGGTAGCAATCGAAATGACTAGAGTCAAAACCTGCTACAATAAACCAATTTACTTAGGATTTTGTGTACTCGAGCTGTCCAAATGGAAAATGTATAATTTCCATTACGGGTACATGCAACCTAAGTTTAAGACAAAACTCTCATTGAACTATATGGACACGGACTCTTTTATATATTCAATAAAAACGGACGACTTTTACGCTGACATCAAAAATGACATACAAGAACAATTTGATACATCGGACTATCCTACAGACAATATTTATAATTTTCCACTAGTAAATAAAAAAGTCATTGGTATGATGAAGGATGAAAATTGCGGTAAAATAATGACAGAATTTGTTAGGATGCGATCAAAAATGTACTCATTCAGTGTACAAAATCAAAATGACGTTAAAAAATCGAAGGGGGTAAAGAGAGCCATATTAGATAAATATAGTTTAGCTACTTATAAAAATTGTTTATTTAATAAGACTAATGTGTATGATAATATGTTAACATTTAAATCTAAGCTACATCAGATATATACTAGTCAACTAAATAAGGTAGTCTTAAGTTATGGAGACGATAAGAGAAAAATTAGATCAAATAACATTAACACATATGCATGGTATCATTTTCGTATTACGGAAACTAACCCTGAATACGAACTTGATATGTTGCTAGATGAGATTGCTAGAATGCAAGAAAATTGTTAAAATTAATTAATTTTTAGTTAATTTTTAAATTGTAAATAAAATCATATTCATTAAGAAAAATTGTTGTATATAAAATCCTATTCATTAAGAAAAATTGTTGTATATAAAATCATATTTATTTAATAAGAAAAATTATTATAAATAAAATCCTATTTATTTTTTAAGAAAAATTATTGTATATATCTATATGAATTTTTAAGAAAAAATTTGAAATAAAATATTGAAAAAAGAATGGAATGGTTTTTATTTCTTTATTGGCTTTACTTCGTTGGATCAAACAGTTTTTGTTTTTGCTTATTTGTAAATTCTTGTTTTCATATTGCTTAAACATGCACAGTCTTGTCTTCACATAAATTAAACATGCACAATCTTGTTTTCTTTGAGAGGTTCTCTACAAGAGAAATTGAATTTCACAATATTGTGAAATTCCATTAGATATATTTATAAAGAGACACAATTAAGATAATCGGATAAGTCCTTATATTTTTCACTACTTACAAGTTTCTGTTATTTTATATTCGAACAGATGATTCCTAATTTTTCTTTTGAAAAAATAATGCAAAACAAGGAATATTTTAATAATACAATTTTATTTTATTTCTGTTAATAATACCATTTAATTTAATTTCTTAAATATTTTATTTATAATGATGGAAACATTTCATAGTATCCAATTATTAGATGTTCTAATATACTTTTCCGTAAAATATATATTGTACATCTACAAGTATCAGGTCCTTCCTCACACTTCGGATCGTACCATGGGCAGTTTCCAAAATGCCCTTCTGTGTTGTCTTCGTCTTCTATTACGCCATATTCTTCGTTCTCATCCAGCATATTTTGGAAAAATTTTATCATCTCCCAATGATCATATAACCAGAAGCTTTCAAAATCTGTTAGAAATTGGTTTAGAGTACGTCTAATTTGACTCATTTTATTTGCTGATAAATGAATGATGATGACGATTGTTGGAAGGTTTTTTTAAGACTAATTTGCTCCCTAAATTTTTAAAGCAACATCTCCTGATCTTTAAAATATCTATACTAGCATCTCTATTCCATACTTCTTTTTAACCCTCTATCTCTCTCTCTCTCTCTCTTTATACCTTTTCTCTCTATAACTATCTCTTTGTCTCTATCAATATACCCCACTTATTCACCATAAATATTTTCGATTAGCCTTCTTGAAGTCATCACCAATACTTTTCAGTTCATTTTCAATTAAACATTCAAAGTGATAAGAACTAAGTAAAAAAATGGACTCCACCAAAAATCTAACATCAAGATTTAATTCTCTGAAAAAAAAACATTAATTCATATAAAGGAGCTTGAGACATCAATTAAATACAATATTCAAAATGTAAAACGTGTAACAACCAAATATGGACCCACACTAAAAGTTGAATTGGAAAACAACTTTATGTTCCTGCCTAAACGATACAACAGTTTAACCGATGATGAAATTAAGGATCTCTCGAGCGGATCATATCACTTAAGCAGAGAAGGTGAACAAAACTTAATCCTTGAGAGTGAGCTGAGTGAATTTTTGATTCAAAATTCACAGTATCCTATTTGGCAATAAAATACATTAATTCTGTATTAAATTATAAATAAAAAGACATTAAAGAGTTTTGTAAAATATAAATGTTTGTGTTTTTATTTAATATTTTCAGTTATTTCATAAAGAAATTTAAGACATAAATGTCCACAGGTAAATGTATTAAAATTCTGATGTTGATTATAGTTGTATTTTATATTTGTACCAAGATATTTGACTACTTCTGAAGGAGGTTGTAAGTTTCCAAAGCTGTCGAAATATTCTTTTTCATTGCTGTTTTTATAATATGCTACCCAATGTGTACCAGGTCCTGTTGATACATCTAAATTGATTATTCCACATTCTATTTTCTTTGATCGTTTTGGTAGAGTATTTAACATGAAAACTCCTCTAAAATATGGAATATTTATAGTGAAACGTCTTAGGTCCACATCAGATAGTGGTCTGTTGGGTAGCATCTTTAAGAGTTTTTTGATTCTTCTTTATGAACTAAGCCGTAACCCTTTTTATATGGTTTTAAGTAAAGTCCTTTTCCAACTGCTATAGATTCCATCGCTCTATTATGTCTAGTTGCTTCATCAAGTTGATTTTTAGCATTCTTTGTTGCATTTACAGCTTTAGCTATGGCAGCACCTCCAGTTGTTAGACTACCAATTGCACCCAGAGCAGTTAAAATCGGTATTAGAGGTAAAAAACCACCAATTTTTGGGACACGTATCACACGTGGTACTATAATTTGAGACTTTCTTCCTTTTAATGACTTGTTAATAGTTTTTCGTGCAATTTTAATAGCTGTGTTAATATCTAATGGTTTTTCTTTTTTTAGTATTTTTGTTGCAGCTCTAACTGATGTTCTAAATAGTGTTTTAACATTTAGTTTGTTCTTTTTTACATTTTTCTTTTTCTCCACACCCATACCAAATTTTGTTTTGGCTTTCATTGCGTTAGTAACCATATATGCAAATGATTTTTCAGCAAGACTACTATCTTTTGATAAAACTCGATCCCAAGCGGAGTTTTCAAGTATTTTATCAGCTTTATGTCTGGTACTTAAATCCTTATTTTTGGAATAAGCAATATCGTGATTTTTACACGCAGAGTCCAATAAATTAATTCCTTTATCACCTCGATTTAAACGTTTTTGTAGTTTTGTTCCAGGTCCACAGTACTGATATCCAGGTAGATGAAGTTCAACAGGTAGAGAGTTTATTATTTTGTCTACTAGACCTCCTCCAACGACGGTGTTTTTATGACTAAAAGTTTTCTGATATCGTATAACCATATTATCTAATTTTTCCTATATAAGAGCTAATATATATGAAATGCATTTAGTTATAAAAATGCAGTTAGTAAAACAACATAAAAATATTTTAGTTCGTAATATTGATGATTCAGCGAACATCAGTTCAAAAATAAAGCATAGTACTCTCTTACCAAATTCTATTCGTGCTCTAATAGTGGGACCATCAAATTGTGGAAAGACTAATGTTATGATTGGCTTGCTAGAAAGTCCTAATGGACTCAAGTTTGAAAACATCTATTTATACTCAAAATCTCTCTATCAACCTAAATATGAATACCTAAAAAAACTAATTTCACCAATTAAAGGTATGGGGTATTATACATTCACCGATAATGAATCAGTTATTCCACCTGACGAAGCTAAAACTAATTCAATTATGATATTTGATGATGTTGCATGTGAAAAGCAGAATAATATACGTACATATTTTTGTATGGGGCGACATAGGGATGTTGATTCATTCTACCTGTGTCAAACTTATACCAGAATTCCCAAGCATTTAATAAGAGACAATGCAAATGTTATTATAATGTTTAAGCAAGATGAGACAAATATGAAGCATGTTTATAAGGATCATGTTGCCAGCGATATGAGCTATGAAAAGTTTCAAGAAATTTGTCGAGAATGTTGGAAGGATAAATATGGATTTTTGATGATAAGCAAAGATAACGAATTAAACGATGGTCGCTACAGAAAGCAGTTTGACTATTTCATAACTATATAAGCAACTACTCATAAAAATTATCTCTAGTTATTAATCCAACTTTAAACTCGATACATCCATTTGCTATAACCTCATCTGATACCTGATAAGCTGATCTGAAAACCAGACCCGGTCCTGATAAGCTGATCTGAAAACCAGACCAGGTCCTAATAAGCTGATCTGAAAACCAGACCAGGTCCTAATAAGCTGATCTGAAAACCAGACCAGGTCCTAATAAGCTGATCTGAAAACCAGACCAGGTCCTAATAAGCTGATCTGAAAACCAGACCAGGTCCTAATAAGCTGATCTGAAAACCAGATCAGGTCCTGATAAGCTGATCTGAAAACCAGATCAGGTCCTGAAAAGCTGATCTGAAAACCAGACCAGGTCCTGATAAGCTGATCTGAAAACCAGATCAGGTCCTGATAAGCTGATCTGAAAACCAGACCAGGTCCTGATAAGCTAATACCTGATCTAATAGCTGATACCTGTTATTTACTATTATTAAACATGGATGAGAAAATTTTAAAACAGTTGGTGTTGACAAGAAATGTCTTGAAGAAAAAGCTTCGTAGTATAAAAACTGGTGAAATAGATACACGTGAACAACTAAGAGATACATTTAAACCTATAACAGAACCACTCAAAGAATTCATAAATAGTTCTAAAAATATTAAAAGAATTCCCATAAAAGAAGAAAGTAAAATGAAGACAGAAGTTGAAAATAATACAAGTTTTAAACCTGAAAAAACATCAGTCAAGATAGAGACAAGTACACCAAAGAAACTAGCAGAAGGAACAATATTCGATAATACCATCTTATTTAATGATGCTAATACTGTGAATGATGACGATGATGAAGATGATTTTTACTCACAGACTTCCAATACAGAAGATACTTATACTGACTTATCAGCCTTGGAAGGAAGAAATGAATTAGATACAAACTATGGTCCACATAAAGATTTCAATAATGAATGGAAATTTGGTGATAGTAACCTCAAACTTAATGAAGATAAAATACAAGTTGGTGGTCAAATATGGGCTCTAACACCAGGACTATTTTCTCTAATGTTTCATAAAATACCAAAAAATTATGATAAATTTGAACTCGAAATCTATAAAAAGATTTTAATTACTACTAATGCATATAGAAGGGACTATAAACCTGATGGTCAAATTAAGGGTACTAGAGGATATAAATACAAACATATTATTAAGAAATTTATTGACGAGAAAAACCAGAAGAATTTAAACGAATCAACAGGATCTAAGCCAAAAGGTAGTTATTTAGGTGATGGAATGATGGAATTTAACGCCCATAAGCCAAACTATATATACTGGGACGATCCAAATGAGTTAGTAGATCGTCTTCGACTACTGCTTGCATCACAAGGTGCAGGTCATACTAATCACAATAACGAGATTGTATCAATTATTGAAGAACTACGTGAAGCAAATATAATACATTAACTTTAATAAAGTATATAAAGCATGTCTGTTGATAAATTTGGACACTATTTAAACGATACTAGCAGCATAATTTCTTTGAAAAATGCACCTAAACTGCTGGGGTTCTTTATGGATACGAACAACAACATTGATGTCCAAAACAAAAGAATCAAAAATGTTGCAAAAGCTCTGGAGGAAAACGATGTTATCAATAAATTGTTTCTGCAAACTCAAATCGAAAAATTAGAAGAGAAATTATTAACATACTTTAAGGAAGATAATACTATAATTCAAGAAGATATTCAAATGCAAATTGAGGAGCTACAACGCGATACAAAATTAGATATAGAAGAAAATTATAAAATTCAAAAACACATTCTACAAATTAAGACATCCTTTGAAGAACAAATTGAACAGCTTAATGAGAAAATTTATAGATTGGAAAATTACATGTTTGTATCAATAGCTGAAAGTGCGTCAAGTAGATCACAACACTCTCCAAAAAATCTGTAAAACAACTTAATGTCTTCAAAAAGAAATTTAGTAAACGAACTGCATAAGCAAGCTCGCAAAGTTTTTATGCGTCGTAGAGTTGTAATGAAAGGAATAGATGATCTTTGGCAAGCTGATTTAGTTGAAATGGGGATCTATTCTAGAGAAAACAGAAATTATCGATTTTTGTTAACTGTAATTGACACATTCTCAAAATTTGCATGGGTAGTACCACTAAAAACTAAAACTGCAATCGAAACAACCAAGGCGATGGAAAATATTTTTGAATTAGGACGAGTACCAAAAAACTTACAAACAGATGATGGTAAAGAATTTTTCAACAAACACTTTGGAAAATTAATGGATAAAAACAACATTAATCACTACTCAACATATAGCAGTATGAAAGCATCAATAGTAGAACGATTTAACAGAACATTGAAAGGAATGATGTGGAAAGAATTTAGCTTTAATGGTTCATATAAGTGGATTGATATATACAAAGATTTAATTAATGCATACAATAGAAAAGTTCATCGCACCATTAAAATGTCTCCGATTAAAGTCAACTCAACAAATGAGGAAAAGCTACTAAATACAGTATACAGTCATTTGAAGATGTACAAAATGTCGAAATTTAATGTTGGAGATCATGTACGCATAAGCAAATATAAGCATACATTTGAAAAAGGTTATACTCCAAATTGGACTACAGAAATTTTCACAATTACAAGAGTTCAAAATACAAATCCTACAACATTCATATTAGAAGATTATCTTGGTAATCCTATTAAAGGTGGATTCTATACTGAAGAACTTTCGAAAACTAGATATCCAAATACATATCTAGTTGAAAAGGTTCTTAAAACTAAAGGAAAGGAGGCATACGTTAAATGGTTGGGATTTTCTAATCATCACAATTCATGGATAAGTAAGAACGAAATATTATAGCTGAATACCATCATCAACAACAATAGCAGTAATATTAAGAAACTAATGTTAATTTTAAAATAAGAAAATGAAATAAATATGTAAATCATGCTTATAAACCATATGTTGTACTAAACTTTATTTAATTGTAATCAGACAGTTATAATGTCAATAACACTTACTCTGGGCTCTAACTCATCAGAATTATCTGCTAGTTACTTTCCTTCTATTGAATTACATGGTGCATATGAGTGTGCTCTAACTGATTTTCATTCATACAACAGCATTCCAAATGTAGACACCTACAACAATATGTTTCATATAGGGGGACATACAATTGAAATACCAATTGGATCTTACGAATTGAATGATATTGTAGATTTTATACAAGAGCAATACAGAAGACTCTGTCCAGAAAATAAGATTTTTATTGAAGCCAATAACAATACAATGCAAGTTAAAGTTAATAGTTCCAAAGATCCTGTATATTTTAATAAAGACAACACAATTGGAAAACTTTTAGGATTCAATAGCAAAATCCTAACACCAAACAAATATTATTACTCAGATCTTTCAGTTAATATTTTTAAAGTGAATCTCTTGCGAGTTGAAAGTAGTATCGCTATTAACACATATATGAATAACTCCAAATCGCATACACTTCATGAATTTCCGATTAATGTGCCTCCAGGCTATAAAATAGATGAGGTTCCAAGAAATCTCATCTATTTACCTGTGAACACCAGAGAGATAAGTTCACTAGCGCTGCGAGTAGTTGATCAACACGGTGATTTAATTAATTTTCGAGGAGAGGAAATTACAATACGAATACATTTGAGGTCAACTAAATAATGCTAATATACAACACAAATACATTGAAAAATAAAGCAGTAACAACAACAACAAGAACATTAAAGATACCACTTCAACAGAAAGCGCTAACAACATCAAGTAAAAATTTTCTAAAGTCCTTGAATTTTAAATTGAAGACAAAATGAGTTCAATAATAGATGTCTTAGATAAACCTTTCTCTGATGAGAATATAATCAAAAAGGATTATCATACATATGTACCATATTTACAATCTTACAACAATAATGATGAAATTAGAATTTCAATACAAAATCAAGATTTGTACGTGCTACCCAGTGAGAGCTACATTTATGTAGAGGGGTTTGTTGCCGATGATAATGCCCCTAAGTCTTCTTCTTCTTCAGAGAACTTTAAATTAAAAAACAACTTTGTAGCATATCTATTTGATGAAATTCGCTATGAGCTCAATGGAATTGAAATTGATCATACAAGATATTTAGGAGCCACGAGCACCATAAAGAACTTGGTTTCTCTATCACCAAACGAAAGCAATGTGATGCAAAATGCTGGATGGAACAAAATTGACGATGTCACTCTTGCAAATGGATTTTTCAATTTCTATGTACCTCTAAAAATGCTTCTAGGATTCGCTGAAGACTACAACAAAGTTATATTAAATGGAAAACATGAACTGATACTCTTGCGCAATAAGAACGACGAAGATCTTGTACGCTCGAGTGTTTCTACTGAAAAAGCTAAACTTACAATTTCACTCATCTCATGGAGAATACCTCATGTTCAATTATCTGACCTTAACAAATTGAATATGATTAAAATTATTAACAATGGTGCTTCTATACCCATGGCATTTCGCAGTTGGGATTGTCATATTAATCCACAATTAAACACAGGAACTAGCCATATTTGGAATGTTAAACTGGCTGCAAATAGAGAACGCCCCCGTTTTGTGTTGATTGCTTTTCAACAAGAAAATAAATTTGTTCATTGTGATTTGACTAATTTAAAAGTACATTTAAATTCAGTCTCATACCCGTATGATGATCTAAACATAAAGTTCAAAAATGAACGTTATGCAATTCTATATGATATGTATCTAAGATTCCAACAAAGCTACTATATGAAAGAATCTCAACCGCTTCTAACTGCATCAGAGTTTAAGACAAAAGCTCCTATTATTGTAGTAGATGTCAGTCATCAGAATGAATCACTCAATAATGGACCGATTGATATAAAAATAGAATTTGAAACAGCAACTAATATTGCACCAAAGACATCAGCTTACTGCATTGTTATTCATGATCGTATAATAGAATATATACCCATCAAAGGACAAGTTCGAAAAGTGTTATAAATTGAATAACATGGAAAATAACATAATTTTTATAGACGTACAAGGTTTCAAAACTAATTCCAACGATTTCATCGCAAAAGAAGTAGCGATTGTTTTCAACAATTATGAATATAACAACTTCATTATAAAACCACCATTTGATTTTAAATGCTTATCAATAAAAAAGCAAAGAGAAGCAAAGTGGCTAACAAAAAACTATCATCACCTAAGCTGGACTGCTGGATCAGTTTCATTTCATAGCGTTTGCAATTTTTTAAAAGCCAACGTAAGATGTTCTAAAATTTACGTAAAAGGTGAAGAAAAAAGACTATGGTTGGAAAAAATGTTACACCGAAAAATTTCTAACGTTGAGGATATAGGCTGCATCAACTTTAAACAAATGGAAATCAAGTATCCAGAATATTTTTATTGTAATTATCATAATTTTGGTGTTTGCGCATTAAGAAATGCTATTTTACTCTCCAAAGAAATATCTTGTTTTAAATGATCTTTTTACTTTTTAAAATATTAATGTATGTATTATTATAAAATTTAAAAAAAATTTTAACAATAAATGTATACAAAATAAAAGAATGTACAAGGGTTTTCTTATTTCAAATACAAACTACATAAAGGGAATAGAAGGAGGTGGGGAGGAGGAGAAGTTAACTTTTTTGCTTACTTGCAAATTTTTACTTTTTGTTTCTCTGCTGATGACTGTACTTAGTTGAAAATCCTCTGCTTTAAAAGAATTGTAGACAAAGAAAATGAACGTTGCAAAATATAAATGTATTCTACACAAGCACAAAATATTCCACGCACAAGTTCCCACGATCGCACATTTATACATTCATACATTCATTTATACATTCACACATGCATACATTCATTTATACATTCATACATACATACATACATACAAATATATTTCTTAAACAAATAAACACAATATACAATTACCAGCGACAATCAAGCTGGACCACCCACACACAAGCATTAGGGGTGTTCACATACATGAGAACATTTTAGGGTGTTCACATACATGAGAACATTTTATAAATAAATAAATAAAATAATTAAATAAATTAAATTAATTTATTTAATTATTTTATTTATAAACAATTTATTTTATTTATAAACAATTTATTTTATTTATAAACAATTTATTAGCGTGAGGAAATCACACATACACATTCCCACGATTCATGTGACAATCGCCTAGTATTCATCAAATATATTTTCTCTGATATTACTGATATAGTTTACGATAACAAATTTATACAGTCTGGCAACACTGGCAATTTTCCCTTTGGAAAAATCATTTTCCCGTCGGCATTAAGAAATATAGTAATAATGTTTTGCCGTCGGCATTTGAAAAAAATAATCATGTTTTGCCGTCGGCATTTGAAAAAAAAAAAAAATCATGCATTGCCGTCGGCATTAGGAAAAATTATCATGCATTGCCGTCGGCATTAGGAAAAATTATTATGCATTGCCGTAGGCATTAGGAAAAATTATGTTTCCCAACTCCCTCCATTGGTATTAGGAAAAATCATCTCATGATTTTCCCGTTGGTATTAGGAAAAATCATCTCATGATTTCCCTATTGGTATTAGGAAAAATTATTTAATTAATTAGGAAAAATCATCTCATGATTTCCCTATTGGTATTAGGAAAAATCATTTCATGATTTTCCCGTCGGCATACATGTATACTTATGAAATATTAATCTTATGAAACCCCTTAATCCACCCCACAAACATACATACATATAAATTCCCACGGTCATAAAAAACCTGACTTACTGAACCGCCCTCGTATGTAGTAATAATAAAAAAACTCCTTATGTAAACAAAAAACTCCTTATGTAAACAAAAAATCGGACGGACTTATTGAACCACCCTCGTAGGTATCAAATTTCCAAGAATTTTAAAATTTTCAAATTTTAATTACCCAAATTTAACAATTTCAGCCACAATTTAACAATTTCAGCCCACAATTTAACAAGTTTAATTGCCCCCGAATGCCCATTTCCCTACTACTGAATTGTTTTTAGTTTTCATTATAATTTTGTTTTTAACAAAACAACATCGCAATGTTAAATCGACCACCTTTTTTTCATATATTTGGAGTAGCTTTGGAGTACTCCTACTCCTCTTTGGACTAGTCTTTACATGCATGTATAGACTAGTCCCATTATCTGCAGGGATAGGTACATATGTACATGAGTATGTATGTAATTAAACTAAGTTTTAGGTCTTTAAATTAAGTGAAAAATGCCAATAAAACAAAATGTGAATAAAACATTCGTTCTGAAAACAGAAGAACGTGAGTTCATATTCTCATCTCATCATTTAAATATGTATGTTTTTTTCTACATAATAAAAAATATTTCTTTCAGCCTATATTTTTTTTTAATATAGGTATGTACTTACGTATGTATGTACCTTCATCATTAATTGAACTCATCCAGCGAATCAATCCCTGCCAATTGCCTATAGGTATACAAAATACACCAGCTTAACTAAGCAGGAATACTTTTTACTAAATTTATTGAAAAAAAAAACAAAAACCACAGAATGAATGAAAATAGCAACAACAAGCACCATCAAACAAACAATCTTGTCCACTTTAAAATATTTATGAGAAATCCATGATCTTTACTTTTTTTAACATACATATATATACATACACAATAAAGCCATTAGCAAACGAATTTATATTTACTTGGGCATGTTTATATACATATGTATATGTACTCCTATGTATGTATGTATTAACATGTCTTCAAAAAAAAAAACCATAAGTTCTCAACACAACAACAAGCGTTTGGGACAGTGTTGTTAGATATGGCGCCAAACGTGGCGACGAAAATTTATTTTTGGCGATGAAAATTTTCAAATAGCGATTGGCGTTTTACTTGGCGATATTTGAACTCCTTGGCGATATTTTTGGCGATATTTTACGATTTCAATAAAATAGAATAATGTTAAAAATATGAAATTTTTTTGTACATCATAAAATATTTCATGCATGAAATTCTAAATGTTGTGACTCTTTATCTCAAACAAAATTTTCTGAAATTCAAGAAGTTTAAAAATATGGCCCACAAAATCTCATTTGGTGTTTATAAAACACAGTGGGGAAAACTTTCTTTTATTAATTAGAACCAACATTTTGATAATGAAGCACCAAAAAGCCTGCACGAGTTCTCGCCTCTGCCAGCCATACACTACACAAGTTCAGTGCTCAAGTCTGGCACTGAGTAAAATAAGCTTGTGACACACTATACAAGTAAACTGTGCAGTTTTTATTTTAATGCTCTATAATGCAGGTGATTCTTTTTATAATAATTATAGAAACTCTATCCAGAATATTTTTTCATTTCTAGTTTTGACCTCTTAAAAAATCACGACACAACTGAGCGTTTGCAACATATACTACACAAGTTCACTGTACAGTTTTACAAACTTGAGGAAACATCAAAATAGCACATCCACCCCCATACACTACACAAACGTACTGTACAGTGCCAGACGTGTGCAGTGAACTTGTGTAGTGTATAGCTGGCACTACAGGGTATGAATACAACGATTCTGCTGGTACTTACCACTTCAAGGACATGATATGTGTACTTAAATACACATTTAAGTTCAGTTTTATCAAGAGATTTATATAATAATTTTTATCTTGGTGTTCAAGTTCAGTTTATCCTATTCGGATTGATCTTTTGGAATAAGTTATTTTTAATTATTCTTTGTACTCCACTATTTATTTGTTAATGTAAACACTTTTCTTAATTTTTCTTATGTAGTATAATTTTTATGTTTTACGATAGAAGTTACCTGCTGAATATAAAATTTAGCAATATTTGTAATATAATTACAAAATGAAAAAATATTTTTGTAGCTATAATTTAATGTTTTATTATATTGGCGATATTTAGCGATATTCGACAAGTCATTTGGCGACAAGGCTCAAAATAAATCTGACAACACTGGTTTGGAATAGTTTCATTGTTGCCATTTAGCATTTTCACTACTAGATCTGGCATTTTCATTAGTTAAGCAGCATTCAACTTTCAAAAAATTCTGCTAAATGCTTTCTGGCAGAATTTGTTGAAAATAAAAATTTTATTTGAATTTTAAATTATTTTGGCCAATATTGTTTATGTTTGTGTTCCAATTGTTTGAGCTAAAAAGGCCTAAGTTATTTATAATGTTAATAAAACGACTTTATTAAATTTTTTCCCAACGTTACGTCAATTGTTTGTTGACTTCTTCAGGGGATTTTCTTCGTAATAATTGTTTATTTTTTACATTTAAATTTTTTTCGTTTAAATAAAACCAATTTACTTAAAAACTGTAAACGAAAAATGCAAAAATATATGAAAATGAATCAGAGGTTTTGGAGGTTTGTGTGATCCATCCGGCTCATTTCTTGCAGTTTGAAGACTGAGTTTACATCTGGCATTTCTTGTGTGCCATGCTTATGCTTGCTAACTTATAGCTGTTTATTATCTATATTCACAGACAGCTATACATACATATATACCAAATACTTATACAAGTGATATTGAAAATGTTACTGGTTCCAAACCTTTATTTTTACAGCTCTTGATTTCTTTATAATTTAAACAAAAATTTTCGAAGACATTTGTACGAATGTTAGGCCGGGTTTACATCTGTATTCCATGTGCCTTACATGCATAAAAAAAGCGTAACCAGTAATTACTAATGAAAAACTGTTTCATTCAGACATGTATTTATTGATAATGTTGGATTCCATAAAATTATCTATTAGTTATGCATGAACTGTTCAACTTAATAAATATGTACGTGTCTGAATCAATTAGTCTTTCATTAGTAATTAGTGGTTACGCTTTTTTTATGCATGTAGGGCACATGCCATACAGATGTAAACCCGGCCTAACATTCGTGTAAATGTCTTCGAAAATTTTTGTTTAAATTATAAAGAAATCAAGACCTGTAAAAATTAAGGTTTGGGACCAGTAACATTTTAAATATCACTTGTATAATTATTTGGTATATATGTATGTATACCTGTCTGTGAATATAGATAATAAATAGCTATAAGTTAGCAAGCATAAGCTTCCGTTTTATTACATCTTCGTTTCATAAATTTATACCTATACATACATACATACATATGTATGTATGTTATATATAAATAATTGAAACTTATAAAAACAATTTCACTCTAATTCAGTGCGAGTCGCTATAGTTTAATTTTTTCAACAATAAAACACATGATTTTACCCTACAATAACACAAGGCACATTATTTTACAACCAAAAATGTATGCCTTGCCAGAGATACATATGTAAGTGCCATTTCAGCTTTTACAAAACTTATATTAGGTATTCACAGTTCTCGCTGAACCTTCATAGTGAACAGACGTCTTAGCGGAGTTTTTTTTCCATATACATATATATTAAACAAACAAAAAATCATAAAAAAATATTCGTAATACATAATAACCGTAATACATACATATTAACTTTGATAAATAAGCAAAGCAAATATTGCTGATATTATTTTTACATAGCAAGAAACAAAAAACAAAAACAAACAAAAACCGCAAACAAAGTGCCCTTGAGGAATACTCTACATGAGTACCTCAAAAACAAAAAATTGTGAAGTGAGTTCAAACGGCAGAAATGCATATTTTACTGTGAGTTCTGAAGCTCTCAATGTTAACAATAAAAATAAAAAATCTGATGATAGTCTTTTTCTAACGGCAAAGCCACTTTTTCGTCAGCGATCAACTTCGCTTTGTCCAATGCCAACTAGTGATTCGTTAACATTACAATTGCCTAGTACTTCTTCATTCAAGTCAGCGATATCATCCGCTCCGGGCTCGTGTTCATCACTAAACCAAGTTATCACTACAGATAACAGTAACTCAAAACCAAAGGTACAAGTAGGAATGGACAGATATATAACCGTGGTAAAGCGTGGGCGAAGCCCAAATTCTTCTAAAATTTCATCAGCTCCAAAGATGTCTAGGGATAACAGTGCATCTTCTACCAATCGTCAAAATCGTTTTTCATTATTGCAAGACAAAAACGACAAGCCCGCTACATCATCGCAAAAGTCTTTTAAGCCACCACCTATTTATTTGAGAGAAAAAAATTCTAACGCGCTTCTAAAAAAACTACTGTCGACCATTGGAGAAAATACTTTTCACATCGTTCCAATTAAACGAGGTAATATTGATGAAACTAAAATCCAAATATATGATGAAAAAGATTTTCGAAAAATTGTTAGTGAATTCGAAAAAAATAAAACAAATTTTTACACATACCAACTTAAGAGTGCTAAAGGCCTACAGATAGTATTAAAGGGCATAGATTCAAATGTTGAGCCCGAAGAAGTGAAGTGTGCACTTGTCGACCAAGGATTTAAAGTAAAAAATGTTACCAACATAATTAACAGAGAAAAGGTCCCCCAACCCCTATTTCGGGTCGAACTGGAGCCGAATGACATAAAATTGAAAAAAATGAAACCCATCCAATTTATAGCGTAAAGTATCTCTTACACCGAAAAATCACAGTTGAAGAGCCACGTAAGCGTTCAGGTCCCGTACAGTGCCATAATTGCCAAGAATATGGCCATACAATAACTTACTGCAAATTACCTACAGTTTGTGTTATCTGCGGTGAATTGCATGGTACTGCTAGCTGTACTAAGCCAAAAGATCAATCAGAAAAAAAATGCAGTAATTGTGGAGGTAATCACACCGCTAACTACAGAGGATGCCCTGTATATTTTTACGTTAAACAGGCTATGGGTCAAAAATCCAAATTAACTCCAGCTCAACCAGTAAACGCGAACTCCGCCACTTTTGCTCAAATGAGCCAACCAGTTACTTCACGGATATCGTATGCTGATGTTGCTAAGACTAGTTCTATTCGCACACAAAATGTTCCACCGCCAAATAATGCAACGAATGCAAACTCAAGCTTTAACTTTAGTCGCCTTGAAGCTACTATTGAGAATTTGGTGCTAACTATAAACAACTTTACTACAAATATGACTAATATGATGCAAGAGATGCTGCGAATGCAGAATACACTGCTTCAAGCATTAGTTAACAAACCATGAACACGTTAAAAATATGTTTCTGGAACGCAAACGGCATTCGCCAACATAAAAATGAAATTGAGCACTTTCTCATGGAAAAAAATATTGATATAATGTTGGTTTCTGAGACTCATTTGACCTCAAGAAGCTTATTTAAAATAAATGGTTACACTTTATATGATACAAAGGACCCTAGAGGGAGAGCATGCGGTGGATCAGCAATTCTAATTAAGTCAAGACTCAAGCACTATGTCCTTGACAACGTTACTGAAGAATATATACAAGCAACGAATATTTTCGTAGACAATTTTTGTGCGAATTTCGTGATATCATCAATTTACTCACCTCCCAGATTTTCAGTTACCGAAGATCAGTATGAGAAGTTCTACAAATCGCTTGGATCTTGTTTCCTGGCAGCTGGTGACTACAATGCAAAACATACGTACTGGGGCTCGCGTCTTGTTACACCTAGAGGTCGAGCGTTGTTTAATACAATTTCAAAAATGGGCTTAGATGTCATTTCGAGCGGGGAGCCTACTTACTGGCCTACTGACGTAAGAAAAATTCCAGATGTTATAGATTTTGGCGTTACGAAAAATATTCATAGAGACTTAATTCACGTAGAGGCCTCTCTAGATCTGTCCTCCGATCACTCTCCCACAATAGTAACAATTTTCAACCCACTAAGGAGTGATTTAACTAACTCATATGTGAAAATGATTAATGGGGTCAACTGGCTAGGATTCAAAAAATATCTTAGTAGTCACTGCGTAGAAAACATTCAGCTAAGATCATCTGATGATATTGAATTTAACATTGCCAATCTTAACGAAAATATTAAACAGGCTGCTGAACATGCCACTACCTCCTATCCGCAGACTGGCTTTAATAGAATTTATTCTACGGAAATTGAACGTCTTGTATGTGAAAAAAGGAGAGCTAGAAGAGAATGGCAGCAACACAGATCACCCCTAAATAAAATCAGACTTAAAGAATGTACTAAACGACTCAAAGAGCTGCTATCGTCGGAAAAAACTGCATTACTGGAAAAGTATTTAGAAGGTCTTGATGTAACGTCAGCATCTAATTACTCTTTATGGCGTGCTACTAGAAATCTTAAAAGACCCGTTGACCTTAAATCACCACTGCGTACTTCGACCGGAGGCTGGGCGAGAAGCGATAGTGAGAAAGGTAATTTATTTTCTGAGCATTTAAAGTCTGTATTTACTCCCAATTCATGTACGGGTGCTGCCGAATTACCGAGTGTAGTTTCTCTACCCCCTCGTCCCTTAAGGTTTAAGTTGCGTGAACTACAAAAAATAATTGCTGAACTCGACCCGAAGAAAGCTCCAGGTATTGATGGCATTAGTAACAAGATGCTGATGAACTTGCCTCATATTGCAATAAGAATCTTGCTATTTATTTTTAATGCTATTTTACGAATGCAGTATTTTCCAAATAACTGGAAACTTGCCAAAATAAAAATGATTCAAAAGCCGGGCAAAGATCGTACCAAGGCAGAGTCATATAGGCCTATAAGCTTACTATCAACAATCTCAAAGCTTTTCGAAAAGCTGCTCATGACTAAATTGTCCACAATTTTAGCTGATAATGGGTGCATCCCGGACCATCAATTTGGTTTTAGAAGTCAGCATAGCACCATTGAACAAACGCATAGATTGGTCCAAGTTGTAAGAAGAACATTTGAAGAAAAGAAGTATTGTTCTGCTCTCTTTATTAATGTTTCTCAGGCATTTGATAAAGTATGGCACGAAGGCCTAGTTTTAAAATTGAAGACATACCTACCAATAAATATACAAAGACTTTTGGAAATTTATATTACTGATAGGAAGTTCACTGTTGTGGAAGGAGAGTTCACGAGTGTGCCCGAATCTATATCTTCCGGTGTGCCACAGGGCAGTATTCTGGGGCCAGTCTTGTATCTAATATATACTTGTGATATGCCTGTGAGCAATAACATCCTAACTTCTACATTTGCCGATGATACAGCCTGTATGAGTATACACAAAAACCCTGATGAGGCATCCCGCAATCTCCAAGAACACATTACCCAGCTTGAAATATGGTTGAACTTATGGAGAATTAAAGTAAATGAACAAAAGTGTGTCCACATAACGTTTACCCTAAGAAGAGATACTTGCTCTCCCATTCGAATCAACAATCAAAGTATTCCTCAATTTTCTCAAGTGAAATACCTTGGCATACACCTTGATCGACGGCTTACATGGAAATATCACATTGACTCTAAGTTAACTCAAATGAAACTTAAATTAACTCAAATATATTGGTTAATTGGCAGAAATTCAACACTCAGCCTAGACTGCAAACTTTTGATATACAAGTCGCTTTTGAAGCCAATATGGTGCTATGGAATTCAGCTATGGGGCACTGCTTCAGCTTCAAGTGTTGAGAAAATCCAACGAAGGCAAAACAAAATTTTACGTTTGATAACATCGGCTCCATGGTACATCAAAAATTCAAATATACATCGCGATTTAAATATGCCACTAGTGACTGAAGAAATTGCAAAATACGTAGGCAAATATTTAACAAAACTCGAGACACATCCTAATCCGCTCGCTCGTAATATCTGGAACTTTACTGGACATATCCGCTTAAAAAAGAGGGACACAAGGGCTCTTATTCTCAACACTCCAGATGGGACTTCTTGAAAATACGTTTATTTATTTATTTTTTCCTTTTTGATTATCACTACTTATGTATTATTTATAACTATCACTAAGTTTATGTCTGACACTGGTCGGGCGTAATAATTATATTTAGATTTAAGATTTGATTACTTATTGTTAGTTCATTTTTGAAGATACAATAAATAAATATATGAAAAAAAAAAAAAAAAAAAAAAAAAAGGTATTCATGTACCTACCAAAAATAAAAAAGTACCAACATAGGTACATATATCCAACACAGTAATTTTAAACGCAAATGCAAAATGTCCCTGTGATTAAAGCATTTGTGTTTAAGCTGGTTTCGTACATACATATTAACATATTATGTTTATATAATCTATAGGAGTTTCACTGCAAAACTGAACTCAGATTATCAAGCCAGCCAGTTGGATAGCTTTCCTATCCAACCTTTAATGTATGCACCCAGAAGAAGACAGATTCAAATACAGCCATTCAAGCTTATCTTTTTGGGAGTATTTATAAGAAATACAAGTGTTGAAATAATTGTTTAATTGTATGGCTTTGTGTACAAAGTACAGGAATTTTATAAATATGTATGTACACACTTTAAAAATTTTTTAATTAAATTGGGTGAACCTGGAATATATGTATGTGACCAAAATATGCATAAGTAAGTATAAGGGCTAAAAATGTGTATTTGTTTTTACTAAAACAACGCCGATATCAGTTTGCCAGCCATATCAAGAAAGTGTGAAAAATAGCGGTTCGCCGCTTTGGGCGGCTACCACGTTTTTTGGCTAGACGTTGATCCTGTCGTAGTAGTTATATTCTATATGTACCTATAAGTTCATAGTATGTATGTACCTATGTAGGTATATGTATTTTTTCCCACAATTTAACTTAATTTAATTTCTGTTCGGAAAAGTAGAAATCACAAATTGATTTTATTGAAGAAAATGTTTAAGTAAAGTAAATATAGAGTAAATTCAAGCAAGCTTCAGCGGTGGAGTGGCTAGTGAGGTTAGTAACTGAATTAAATATTGTTGGTTCTATGCACGGCAATTTTTTGGTAGATTTGTAAAAAATTTGTGATAAAACTTTATATATAGAAAATGCAAGAACCGATTCTTTATTTTTGCTGATTTTCAATACCAGCCGTGCCAAGAAAAATGCGGTCGGTTCAGTCCAATTCCGAGCTCCCTAACTCTTTTGGGAGCTTCAGAAAATAACTTTCAAGCCACCCATAGAAAATCCGTACATGCAGACGGTCAGAAGGATAGACGGACATGTCTTTTTTCATCTCCTATTCATAAGGATACAGAATAACTAACTTTATTTGGCCGCAAATGAATATTGTAGAAGTTACAAAATCTGGACAAACCTATATATACCCTTTACCATTTTTGGTGAAGGGTATAAAAATAAAAAGAGTTCATAGCGAATCATTGTTAAAAGTGCTTTTTATATGATGTTTTTATTGCAGATTAAGAAGCACTAGAATAACGAGTTTAATATTATTTCTTTTGAGTGTTTATACATCACTAGTTAATTTTCTACAATTATTATTATTTTTCTATACTTTATGATTTTACATGCAAGCTATACCTGAATTTGGGTGTTTTATGACAAGGGTCATATCCTTCGTAATACTGAAATGTGTTAAAAATATCTCGTTTCGTTTTATAATGTTTATAAATTTCTCTTAATCTATTCAAATACTGTCTGCAGTTGACATTTAATGAATAAAACTTTTAATGTTTGATCATATTTGTTCCCATCAGATACAACAATAATGTAGAACCCTGATTGTAAGGATAATAATTACCATCTAATGCTTTTGTTTACCATTTCTTTAAAATTAATTGATCTTATTTACCCGAATGTTTTTCATTACGCTATTATCTCATGATGAAAGACTGTATACCAATTTTAATAATAACCGTATGTGATACTGTAGCAAAAACTGAACGAGGATCTAAGACCAGAGAATCTTGTTGATACATGTATCTTGTTGATACATGTATCTTGTTGATACATGGTTGGATGTAAACTAGAAAATTTTATATTTTTTTAGCCAAATATATATTTTAGAAAGGATTTAAATATATTTAGGAAGATTTAGAAAGGTTATCCTGCCAAACGAGATATTTTTAACACATTTCAGTATTACGAAGGATATGACCCTTGTCATAAAACACCCCAATTCAGGTATAGCTTGCATGTAATTATCTCAAAATGCTTCACCTTACATAAGAATTGGTAGATCAAAGTTTGAGTGACAAATTCATCCCGTAAAGTCTGTGGCACATTCTCGACTTTAGTTATAACTGGGAGTAAAACTAAAGTTGTATTTGGAAAAAAGATCGTATATTTTTTTAATTCAAAATGTGTCAAATTGAAGTGAAGTCCTCTGATGATATAAATATCCTTACAAGGACTAATTTAATCAAAACCGTTCATACTCCCTTGATTTTTTCTTTACTCATCAAAAAATCAAATATTAATTTTTTTTTTTTTTTTTCATATATTTATTTATTGTATCTTCAAAAATGAACTAACAATAAGTAATCAAATCTTAAATCTAAATATAATTATTAGGCCCGACCAGTGCCGGACATAAACTTAGTGATAGTTATAAATAATACATAAGTAGTGATAATCAAAAAGGAAAAAAAAAATAAATAAACGTATTTTCAAGAAGTCCCATCTGGAGTGTTGAGAATAAGAGCCCTTGTGTCCCTCTTTTTTAAGCGGATATGTCCAGTAAAGTTCCAGATATTACGAGCGAGCGGATTAGGATGTGTCTCGAGTTTTGTTAAATATTTGCCTACGTATTTTGCAATTTCTTCAGTCACTAGTGGCATATTTAAATCGCGATGTATATTTGAATTTTTGATGTACCATGGAGCCGATGTTATCAAACGTAAAATTTTGTTTTGCCTTCGTTGGATTCTCTCAACACTTGAAGCTGAAGCAGTGCCCCATAGCTGAATTCCATAGCACCATATTGGCTTCAAAAGCGACTTGTATATCAAAAGTTTGCAGTCTAGGCTGAGTGTTGAATTTCTGCCAATTAACCAATATATTTGAGTTAATTTAAGTTTCATTTGAGTTAACTTAGAGTCAATGTGATATTTCCATGTAAGCCTTCGATCAAGGTGTATGCCAAGGTATTTCACTTGAGAATGTTGAGGAATACTTTGATTGTTGATTCGAATGGGAGAGCAAGTATCTTTTCTTAGGGTAAACGTTATGTGGACACACTTTTGTTCATTTACTTTAATTCTCCATAAGTTCAACCATATTTCAAGCTGGGTAATGTGTTCTTGGAGATTGCGGGATGCCTCATCAGGGTTTTTGTGTATACTCATACAGGCTGTATCATCGGCAAATGTAGAAGTTAAGATGTTATTGCTCACAGGCATATCACAAGTATATATTAGATACAAGACTGGCCCCAGAATACTGCCCTGTGGCACACCGGAAGATATAGATTCGGGCACACTCGTGAACTCTCCTTCCACAACAGTGAACTTCCTATCAATAATATAACTTTCCAAAAGCTTTTGTATGTTTATTGGTAGGTACGTCTTCAATTTTAAAACTAGGCCTTCGTGCCATACTTTATCAAATGCCTGAGAAACATCAATAAAGAGAGCAGAACAATACTTCTTTTCTTCAAATGTTCTTCTTACAACTTGGACCAATCTATGCGTTTGTTCAATGGTGCTATGCTGACTTCTAAAACCAAATTGATGGTCCGGGATGCACCCATTATCAGCTAAAATTTTGGACAATTTAGTCATGAGCAGCTTTTCGAAAAGCTTTGAGATTGTTGATAGTAAGCTTATAGGCCTATATGACTCAGTCTTGGTAAGATCTTTTCCCGGCTTTGGAATCATTTTTATTTTGGCAATTTTCCAGTTATGTGGAAAATACTGCATTCTTAAAATGGCATTAAAAATAAATAGCAAGATTTTTATTGCAATTAGAGGCAAATTCATCAGCATCTTGTTACTAATGCCATCAATACCTGGAGCTTTCTTCGGGTCGAGTTCAGCAATTATTTTTTGTAGTTCACGCAACTTAAACCTTAAGGGACGAGGGGGTAGAGAAACTACACTCGGTAATTCGGCAGCACCCGTACATGAATTGGGAGTAAATACAGATTTTAAATGCTCAGAAAATAAATTACCTTTCTCACTATCGCTTCTCGCCCAGCCTCCGGTCGAAGTACGCAGTGGTGATTTAAGGTCAACGGGTCTTTTAAGATTTCTAGTAGCGCGCCATAAAGAGTAATTAGATGCTGACGTTACATCAAGACCTTCTAAATACTTTTCCAGTAATGCAGTTTTTTCCGACGATAGCAGCTCTTTGAGTCGTTTAGTACATTCTTTAAGTCTGATTTTATTTAGGGGTGATCTGTGTTGCTGCCATTCTCTTCTAGCTCTCCTTTTTTCACATACAAGACGTTCAATTTCCGTAGAATAAATTCTATTAAAGCCAGTCTGCGGATAGGAGATAGTGGCATGTTCAGCAGCCTGTTTAATATTTTCGTTAAGATTGGCAATGTTAAATTCAATATCATCAGATGATCTTAGCTGAATATTTTCTACGCAGTGACTACTAAGATACTTTTTGAATCCTAGCCAGTTGACCCCATTAATCATTTTCACATATGAGTTAGTTAAATCACTCCTTAGTGGGTTGAAAATTGTTACTATTGTGGGAGAGTGATCGGAGGACAGATCTAGAGAGGCCTCTACGTGAATTAAGTCTCTATGAATATTTTTCGTAACGCCAAAATCTATAACATCTGGAATTTGTCTTACGTCAGTAGGCCAGTAAGTAGGCTCCCCGCTCGAAATGACATCTAAGCCCATTTTTGAAATTGTATTAAACAACGCTCGACCTCTAGGTGTAACAAGACGCGAGCCCCAGTACGTATGTTTTGCATTGTAGTCACCAGCTGCCAGGAAACAAGATCCAAGCGATTTGTAGAACTTCTCATACTGATCTTCGGTAACTGAAAATCTGGGAGGTGAGTAAATTGATGATATCACGAAATTCGCACAAAAATTGTCTACGAAAATATTCGTTGCTTGCATATATTCTTCAGTAACGTTGTCAAGGACATAGTGCTTGAGTCTTGACTTAATTAGAATTGCTGATCCACCGCATGCTCTCCCTCTAGGGTCCTTTGTATCATATAAAGTGTAACCGTTTATTTTAAATAAGCTTCTTGAGGTCAAATGAGTCTCAGAAACCAACATTATATCAATATTTTTTTCCATGAGAAAGTGCTCAAGTTCATTTTTATGTTGGCGAATGCCGTTTGCGTTCCAGAAACATATTTTTAACGTGTTCATGGTTTGTTAACTAATGCTTGAAGCAGTGTATTCTGCATTCGCAGCATCTCTTGCATCATATTAGTCATATTTGTAGTAAAGTTATTTATAGTTAGCACCAAATTCTCAATAGTAGCTTCAAGGCGACTAAAGTTAAAGCTTGAGTTTGCATTCGTTGAATTATTTGGCGGTGGAACAATTTGTGTGCGAATAGAACTAGTCTTAGCAGCATCAGCATACGATATTCGTGAAGTAACTGGTTGGCTTATTTGAGCAAAAGTGGCGGAGTTCGCGTTTACTGGTTGAGCTGGAGTTAATTTGGATTTTTGACCCATAGCCTGTTTAACGTAAGAATATACAGGGCATCCTCTGTAGTTAGCGGTGTGATTACCTCCACAATTACTGCATTTTTTTTCTGATTGATCTTTTGGCTTAGTACAGCTGGCAGTACCATGCAATTCACCGCAGATAACACAAACTGTAGGTAATTTGCAGTAAGTTTTTGTATGGCCATATTCTTGGCAATTATGGCACTGTACGGGACCTAAACGCTTACTTGGCTCTTCAACTGTGATTTTTCGGTGTAAGAGATACTTTACGCTATAAATTGGATGGGTTTCATTTTTTTTCAATTTTATGTCATTCGGCTCCAGTTCGACCCGAAATAGGGGTTGGGGGACCTTTGCTCTGTTAATTATGTTGGTAACATTTTTTACTTTAAATCCTTGGTCGACAAGTGCACACTTCACTTCTTCGGGCTCAACATATGAATCTATGCCCTTTAATACTATCTGTAGGCCTTTAGCACTCTTAAGTTGGTATGTGTAAAAATTTGTTTTATTTTTTTCGAATTCACTAACAATTTTTCGAAAATGTTTTTCATCATATATTTGGATTTTAGTTTCATCAATATTACCTCGTTTAATTGGAACGATGTGAAAAGTATTTTCTCCAATGGTCGACAGTAGTTTTTTTAGAAGCGCGTTAGAATTTTTTTCTCTCAAATAAATAGGTGGTGGCTTAAAAGACTTTTGCGATGATGTAGCGGGCTTGTCGTTTTTGTCTTGCAATAATGAAAAACGATTTTGACGATTGGTAGAAGATGCACTGTTATCCCTAGACATCTTTGGAGCTGATGAAATTTTAGAAGAATTTGGGCTTCGCCCACGCTTTACCACGGTTATATATCTGTCCATTCCTACTTGTACCTTTGGTTTTGAGTTACTGTTATCTGTAGTGATAACTTGGTTTAGTGATGAACACGAGCCCGGATCGGATGATATCGCTGACTTGAATGAAGAAGTACTAGGCAATTGTAATGTTAACGAATCACTAGTTGGCATTGGACAAAGCGAAGTTGATCGCTGACGAAAAAGTGGCTTTGCCGTTAGAAAAAGACTATCATCAGATTTTTTATTTTTATTGTTAAGATTGAGAGCTTCAGAACTCACAGTAAAATATGCATTTCTGCCGTTTGAACTCACTTCACAATTTTTTGTTTTTGAGGTACTCATGTAGAGTATTCCTCAAGGGCACTTTGTTTGCGGTTTTTGTTTGTTTTTGTTTTTTGTTTCTTGCTATGTAAAAATAATATCAGCAATATTTGCTTTGCTTATTTATCAATATTAATGACGCTATATTTTTTGAAGTACTTCAAATAATCTGTCAGTTTTAACTTACTGATATAATTTTTCCGATTAATTTTTATGAATTCATATTCGTACTCAATTGCTAAATAAAATAATGAAATATATTTTTTAGTTTAAATGGTTGCCATTGTTGTGTCGACTTTTTATTGATTGTGAATCTGAAAACCGAATATTAATGACAGTAACTGTATATGTACGTATGTACGTTTATAGCATGGAAATTTCTATACATACTCCTTATCTGATACATACGAGTACACTTTGTCCAGCTTTCACCATGCAGCTGTTAAAGAGAATCAGTAATTGACGAGGCCTCATCAATCCGCTGCATCTTTACATATTTTCATAAATTATGAATATTGGTGAGTGACGTTTTGTAATTTTTTTTTTATTATTATTATCTGTATAATTATTCGATGATGATGATGACCCAGCAACATCGTTCGCAACATTTTGCAAAGTTCTACCCAGTGTTGTCAGATTTGTTTTCAGCCTCCTCGACAAATTACTTGTCTAATATCGCCAAATATCGCCAATGAAATAAAACATAAAATTTTAGCTACAAAAAATATATTTATTTTGTAATTACATTACAAATATTGTTAAATTTTAAATTCAGTAGTTAACGTCTATTGTAAAACATAAAAATTATGTTATTTAAGAAAAATTAAGAAAAGTGTTTACATTAACATATAAATACTGGAGTACAAAAAATACTTAAAAACAACTTATTCCAAAAGATCAATCCAAATAGGGTAAATTGAACTTGAACACCAAGATAAAAATTATTATCTAATCTTGGGATAAAACTGAAGTAACATTTATTTAAATGTGTATTTAAGTACATATATCATATCCTTGCAGTGGTAAGTACCAGTATCATCGTCGTATTCATACACTCTAGGCGGGAACTCGTGCAGACTTTTTGGTGCTTCATTATCAAAATGTTGGTTCTATTAAATAAATGAAAGTTTTCCTCACCTTGTTTCATAAACACCAAATGAGGTTTTGTGGGTCATATTTTTTTCAAACTTCTTGAATTTCAGATAATTTTGTTTGAGATAAAGAGTCACAACATTTAGAATTTCATGCACGAAATATTTTATGTTGTAGAAAAAATTCCTTACAAAAAAAATTAATATTTTTAACATTATTCTATTTTTTTGAAATCGTAAAAATATAGCCAAAAATATCGCCAAGGAGTTCAAATATCGCCAAGTAAATCGCCAATCGCCATTTCAAATTTGGCGAGATATTGCCATATCTGAGAACACTGGTTCTACCTTCACATTGAGCTTTGAAAGGTCCTGGTTAGTTGCTTAACCAAAATATTTTATACACATGTTGCCAGTAGTTCTTTGTAAAATGTCATTATGAAATAATAAAACCAAACCAAAAATAAATAAAATAGATATTACCATGCTTCTATACATATGTATATTTATGTGGCAATAAATAATAATAGCTTAAGTTAACATAAGTGTTTTTTCATTTTATTACATATTCTTACTCTCTACTTCAAGATCTAACACTCAGCTAAATTTCAATTATAAAATGTTATTATTAATAACAAAAATTAAAGTATTAAAAACCCCCGATATATCTAGAAAAGATCTGATATCTTCTAAACGGTTGGACCGATTTTCTTAAAACATAGCTAAGAACGCCCTCGATCAAGTCACCTTTCAAACAGAACAAACTTAATCAAAATCCGGTCAGCCATTTGGTCTGTACATGGAAACATTTTATGTAAAAACTAAACACCAAAAAACACAAAATTCTTAAAATTTATTGCCATAGATTTATTAAAACATATCAGAGTTCGAAACCTTCTTAAAAAGATAAATCAAGATAAATTCGAATTTACTTCATAATAACGGGTCATTTTGATAAGGTTATTTAATTTTTTTTTCTTATCCAATTTTGAACTCAAAATCGTAACATTATTTGAACTAAGTATTAAGCATGTTAATAAAAGATAGTTTCATCACCCTGGATTGTACGAGCATACAAATTTATATATATATTTATATTTTTTTTTGACGTATGTATTGTACAGAATGAATACTAGTATAATTGTAAAGAAAATGAGAATTTGAATTATGGAAAGATCAATTAATCACGACGTTTCTTACTTGAGGTGATGTAAGCAGAAGGTAGAAGGTAGCGCACCTTGTGGGATTTTAGGGAATAAAGGCCGCACTCCTAAAATCAACGGCACAGACGTGCGATTCAATCCAATTACATCTACGATAGATTTCCCCAAAGCTTTTCCGAGTTGACATTTTCCGTATTCAGTTTATTTAGTGGATCCAAACAGGGTAAAGCAACATCTCAATTGATCGAGATCAACTTCCGGTTCTTCATTATTTTGTTTTGTCATAATTATGACGTTAGTCTACAATAATATTTATCTAAACTCAGTCCTCTATTGGCGTGATGAATTCGGGGAACAAGAACCCACCCATCCTACTGACCGCTAGTGGTATCAATGGCTCCCATTCGTTCTCATGTTCATCTTTGTTAGAGCACCAATGCCAGGAGGACAAATTTAGCTTTCACCATTTTTTTTTTATTTTGTCTTTACAAATAATTAACTATATAGCTAACTTTAAGATTGTACATTACATTAATTGGCGCCCAACGTGGGGCCCACAAAATTTACTATATACGTGCGAAAACATTTATATATTAAATTTGATTGGCTATATACAACTTATTTTTTTCCATACATATAGCTGAGTATTTTACAAATTAGTTATTCTTTATCCAAATATCTATAATTTTTAGTGTGTCAAATAATTGTTAGCATTATTCGGACTTAGAATATCGGAAGTTTATCTTTTCAGATAATTCGACCAATAGTATACTAGCAATACTTTTGGGAACCAAGAATGATATTGGGTATAGTGTAAGTAATAGATGTAATAGTTCAAAGAAAACAATTTGTGTATTGAATTTCTTTAACAAAGAGATAACGATATCTTGGTTTTTCCCTGGATTTACAATAAAATTGGGTATACTTGCAATTTATTGTCCGTTAAAATCAGTTATTTTTCGTCGCAATAATCGTATATCGTTTTTTTGTTAGCCAAACTATGCTAAATTTTAATTTTTTTTTGCCATCATAGCCAAGCTTTGATTTCCTATCAACTTTTAGAAAAAGCTTTTATTTACCTACCTATTCTTTCGACTTATATTACCAAAGAGTAAGAAACATTTTAATTACAAATAAAAACAAAAAAAAAAAAAACATAACGTGATTATAGAAATACTCGTTATACCAGCTGTATTTTGCTGAAATACAAATCTCCTATCGTAACGTATATATAAAACTGTTTCGTGTTATATTTAGCTTATAAAGGGTGTTTTTTACTGAGGTATAGAACTTTAAGTTGGTATCACTTTTTTAACTGGCGGCCATTTTGTCAGCTGTCAAGTGATTAATATTTAGTTTGGTTTGCCATTTCATCATGAACAGGTTGACAAAAGAACAACGCTTGCAAATCGTGCAAATTTATTTCGAAAATAATGGTTCAGTTCGCGAAGTTTACCGCAAGCTCCGTCCATTTTATGGTCGACATAATCGTCCATCAGAGCAATTAATTCGGTTAACCATGGATCGTTTTCGCACTACATTTACTCTATGTGATAATACGCATCCGCTGAAGTCGCTCGTCTACGTTTAACAAACCAGAAACGTTAGGGGACTTAGAAGCCAACATTCGTGGCGTTATTGCCAACATACGGCCCCATATGCTCGAAAAAGTGGTTGAAAATTGGACCTGTAGAATTGGCTTTATTCGAGCCAGCTGCGGCGGCCACATGCCCGAAATCATATTTAAACATTAATGGCATAAAATTATCCTTCCAATAAAGCCAAATTGATGGACATTAAAACGATTTTCTTGTGTTTTATTTCAATTCGAAGTTCTATACCTCTAAAAAAAACACTTGGTTGGTTGTTTATGTGCTAGCACATAAACAACCAACAATAACAACTAAAAGCGTCTGGTGAAACATTTTAATGTGATATGGAATATATGTAGCAAAATAAATTGCTACAAATTAATAAACATTAAAAAAATATCACCAAAAAATTTCTCCCTCTAAAAGCTTAAGCTGGGCCCAATATGCAATATGATAATATATATTCATAAATTTTCATATACGTACATATATGTAAATATTTCCTATACAGTATGCAAAGTTCATATTCATACTCCCTTGATTCAATAAGGCGCACTACTGTGCAACAACTTAAATTATTAAATTACTTTTTTTAAGGTTTTGAACAGGGAAGTTGTATTTAATGAAAACAATTTTGGACAACTAAATAAACACGAAGTAAAAGACTATTCATAATTTTACGCGCATGACTCCATTATTTAAAAAACACAAAACTCATATTTGTATATAAAATTTAATTTAAGAAGCCAGATTAAAAGCTAGTGTATTTGTTTTTTTTTAATATTTAGAGTATTCCGTTATTTTATATCAAATTAAGGACTGAATTATCCTTTTGATTATTTGATTTAATAAATAGGGCCACAATGTATAAAATCTTAAAAGAATGTTTTTTTTTTGTTACAAGAGTTTTTATTTTTTAAACGTTGAGGCTCTACGGATATAAACTTTCTATACCGTATGTATTTTTAATAGATTTCTAATTATGAGCTCATATACATTTCATATATTAGTCCGTATATCAATTCATATATAATAGTTTTCGCATGTATAATCACATATAGTTCCATACATAAATTTATACATATTCATATATATTTATATACAGTCATATATTAAAAATATATGGACAATACATATTTTTTTTTATCTGGAATAGCACCATAGATTGATACAATTTATAAGAACATTTGAAGAAAAGAAATATTGTTCTGCCCTCTTTATTGATTTTTCTCAGGCATTTGATAAAGTGTGGCATGAAGGCCTAATTTTAAAATTCAAGACATATCTACCAATAAACATTCTTAATCTTTTGCAAAGTTATTTCTTGCCCGGAAGTTCACTGTTGTGTAAGGAGACTTCATGAGTGTGTCCGCATCAATCTCATTCAGTGTACCACAGGGGAGTATATTGGACCAGTTTTGTATTTGATTTATACTTGTGATATGCCTTTGAGCAGTAACAGCCACACATCTACATTTGCCGATGATACAGCCTGCCTTAGTATGCACGAAAACTCTCACGAAGTATTTCGATATCTTCAGGAACATATTACACAGCTGGAACTATGGCTAAACTTATGGAGAATAAAAGTAACAGGTAACATTTACCCTACGAAAAGTTGCTTGTTCCCCCATTAGTATCAATAATCAAATTGTTCCTCAACACTCACATGTGAAATACCTTGGTATACACCTTGACCGACGGTTTACATGCAAAGACCACATTGAATCTAACCTAACACAAATGAAACTTAAAGTAACTGTTTTATTGGCTGATTGGTAGAAATTCCACCCTGAGTCTAGATTGTAAATTTTTGATATACAAGTCGCTTCTGAAACCTACATGGTTCTACGGAATTCAGCTATGGAGCACTGCTTCAGCTTCAAACGTAGAGAATCCAACAAAGGCAAAACAAAATTTTACACCGGCTTCATGGTACATAAGAAACTCAAATTTATATCGTGATTTAAATATGCCACAAGTGACTGAAGAAATTGCAAAATACGCACGTAAATACTTAACAAAATTTGAGTCACAAACATCATGTCGTTCCAGATGCGTTATCTAGAATTCCTTATGAAGAAACGGCATCAATTGACATAGCAGAACCGGAAATTGATTTAAGCTCACCTTGTTTTAACGACAAAGACTATCTAAGCTTACAAGAGAAAATTAAAGAAACCCCATTTAAGTACCCGAACATAAAAATTGTAGATAAGTACATATATAAGTACCAGCATCATCGTCGTATTCATACACTCTACGCGGGAACTCGTGCAGGCTTTTTGGTGCTTCATTATCAAAATATTGGTTCTATTTAATAAAAGAAAGTTTCCCCACTTTGTTTCATAAACACCAAATGATGTTTAGTGGGTCATATTTTTTCAAACTTCTTGAATTTCAGATAATTTTGTTTGAGACAAAGAGTTACAACATTTAGAATTTCATGCACGAAATATTTTATGTTGTAGAAACAATTCCTTACAAAAAAGATTAATATTTTTAAGATTATTCTATTTTATTGAAATCGTAAAAATATAGCCAAAAATATCGCCAAGGAGTTCAAATATCGTCAAGTAAATCGCCAATCGCCATTTCAAAATTTTCATCGCCAAAAACCAAATTTCGTCACCACGTTTGGCGAGATATTGCCATATCTGACAACACTGGTTCTACCTTCACATTGAGCTTTGAAAGGTCCTGGTTAGTTGCTTAACCAAAATATTTTATACACATGTTGCCAGTAGTTCTTTGTAAAATGTCATTATGAAATAATAAAACCAAACCAAAAATAAATAAAATAGATATTACCATGCTTCTATACATATGTATATTTATGTGGCAATAAATAATAATAGCTTAAGTTAACATAAGTGTTTTTTCATTTTATTACATATTCTTACTCTCTACTTCAAGATCTAACACTCAGCTAAATTTCAATTATAAAATGTTATTATTAATAACAAAAATTAAAGTATTAAAAACCCCCGATATATCTAGAAAAGATCTGATATCTTCTAAACGGTTGGACCGATTTTCTTAAAACATAGCTAAGAACGCCCTCGATCAAGTCACCTTTCAAACAGAACAAACTTAATCAAAATCCGGTCAGCCATTTGGTCTGTACATGGAAACATTTTATGTAAAAACTAAACACCAAAAAACACAAAATTCTTAAAATTTATTGCCATAGATTTATTAAAACATATCAGAGTTCGAAACCTTCTTAAAAAGATAAATCAAGATAAATTCGAATTTACTTCATAATAACGGGTCGTTTTGATAAGGTTATTTAATTTTATTTTCTTATCCAATTTTGAACTCAAAATCGTAACATTACTTGAACTAAGTATTAGCATGTTAATAAAAAATAGTTTCATCACCCTGGATTGTACGAGCATACAAATTTATATATATATTTATATTTTTTTTTGACGTACGTATTGTACAGAATGAATACTAGTATAATTGTAAAGAAAATGAGAATTTGAATTATGGAAAGATAAATTAATCACGACGTTTCTTACTTGAGGTGATGTAAGCAGAAGGTAGAAGGTAGCGCACCTTGTGGGATTTTAGGGAATAAAGGCCGCACTCCTAAAAATCAACGGCACAGACGTGCGATTCAATCCAATTACATCCACGATAGATTTCCCCAAAGCTTTTCCTAGTTGACATTTTCCGTATTCAGTTTATTTAGTTGATCCAAACAGGGTAAAGCAACATCTCAATTGATCGAGATCAACTTCCGGTTCTTCATTATTTTGTTTTGTCATAATTATGACGGTAGTCTACAATAATATTTATCTAAACTCAGTCCTCTATTGGCGTGATGAATTCGGGGAACAAGAACCCACCCATCCGACTGACCGCTAGTGGTATCAATGGCTCCCATTCGTTGTCCTGTTCATCTTTGTTAGAGCACCAACGCCAGGAGGACAAATTTAGCTTTCACCATTTCTTTTTAATTTTGTCTTTACAAATAATTAACTATGTAGCTAACTTTAAGATTGTACATTACATTAATTGGCGCCCAACGTGTGGCCCACAAAATTTACTATAGACGTGCGAAAACATTTATATATTTTGCAATAAGAAATAGATGCATTCGTAATTACGTCCGTTTGAGTATCTTTAATAAAGGCGGATTTTTTGAGATAGAGGTCTAAATATTTGCGTAAACATTTGGTTTGATAAAATTAACTGTAATCAATCAAAATCTCGATTTCGAATTTTTGTGTAGTTACGTCCGTTTGCATTTAAGGTGACGATATATAGGTGCCCTCAATGTGAACTTACTGTATTTTTTATTTGTGCTATCTGATAAAAATATGTTCACGTTTTATAAAATATTACTGTGTACAATATGTGATAATGCAATAATATTGCATAACTTCATGATCAATGATCAGTAATGACTAGTGAAAAAGTGATTAGTGTGAATCATGACTTATAATTTCTTGTCCTTTTGCGCGCTCATACTTATTGTAATGTTGTCCCACTTTATACTCACTCGAAAGTTGAAGTTCTCATCGCACTCATACTTAGCAAGATTTATGACGTTGTTGATTTCGAATCTCCTTAACTCAATGTTTATAGGCGATGCAAAATAAATATAGTATGGCAAAGCGAATGTGTTTGTTCATTATAAGGTTACAAATATGTTTCTTTATACACTTTATACTGTTGTAGTTGTAGTTGTACTACATGGACCCAGCGGTAAAACTCAGAAGATCTTCTTACTTCAGGCCTTATTAAAGGCCTGCTCAGAATTTTTTTCGATTATGGAAATTTCTCAAATTTCATTTTTATCCAACTGCCAAAGAATGCCTTATAGAAGGCCTCGGGTTTTTCGCATAAAAAATAAGGTACAAATTCCGCATTCCCTTCTATGAGAAGGGAGAAGAGAAGGAATAAAATTTTTTGCTTTATTATTTTGCCAGAACAAAAGCAAACGAATTCATGTTTTTGACTCAGTTAACATTCTTATGTAACTTCTGAAGAAGGCCTCATAGAAGACTTCGGCTCTTTAGAAAAAAAAGATGGGATACACATTCCACATTCCCTTCTATAAGAAGGGAGGGCAGAAAAGGTAAAGTATTTTGTTTTGCTTTTATTTTTTGCCAAAGCAAAAGCATTCAGATACCGTTATAAGAAACAAAACTCCATATAAAAATACCAAATCGCCGGTTGGTTGTTGGTTTTCGGCACAGTATATTAAAAATACATTATGTCAGCAGCAAACCAATAACCAACTAACGAAATACAGAACGATGAAGGAAAAGCAAACGTAAATCATTTTAGTTGAGTTTTGTACGTTGAATAAGTCAGTTGTTTTGTTCGATCAATATTATGTATGTATGTATATAAATATTATTTGAATTGCAAAATAAACGTCAAAACACTATATGCATGGGTGTGTATATTGAATACCTCGGGCCTGTTTATCAAAACTTACAAGTGCTGTAATACAAGTAAAACAATTGGGAAAATATTTTATCTTCATATAAAAAATATATTTTCACAACTACTTTACTTGTATTTCAACACTTGTAAGTTTTGAGATACAGGCCCCACCAGTTGAAAACCTTTATTAAACCCCTTTCAATATGACATTTTTTGAAGGCCTTTTAACAGCTGGAAGACCTTTAAAAGCCATTAATTTTAAGGACTTTTAGAACATATGCGAAAGAAGCGAGAACGGAAGGCTTACCTCGCAATGACAACGTTTGCAAAAAAGATATGAATATGGGATGGAGCAAGCAGGCCCTGTACATCCAAAAGAAGTAGTACAGAGGCCCTTTAGAAGGCATCCGTACTCCTTCATTTGCCCGCTGGGGATAAATTGAGTGAGCTAAATCAATGCAAGTAGAAAAAAATACTTATTTTTCTGAAATTATAAATCCTCACAAAAACATAATGTGAAAAATGGCCAAGTTCCTTTCCAAAATTTCGGCCATCAAAAGCAGTGAGATAAAAATGTTGACCAAGTTCTTGTTTGGCACAATACCTATAACTGAAATATGCTAAGCATTATATAAATTTGTAATCGTAAGGTGCCATATAATTTCTAGATAATCTGTTTACTTGACAAAATTTTTTCCGATATAAAAAAATTAAAAAATATAAATTATTCTTTCCTTTTTTTAGAAAGGTAAAAATATTGCCAAGTTATATGACACACGATTACAAATTTATATAATGCGTAGCTTATTTCAGTGATAGTTATTGTGCCAAACAAGAACTTGGTCAATATTTTTATCTCACTACTTTTGATGGCCGAAATTTTGGAAAGGAACTTGGCCTTTTTTCACATTTATGTTTTTGTGAGGATCTGACTACTTTTTGAAAGGTTTTTAATAAAGCTTTTTAAACTTAAAACTTCTATTCTGCTATATTTCTATTCATAATGACTGCGCTATTTGAAAAGGGTTAGAGTGTGATGAGTGCACTAGTGTGTCATTACAAGGACCCAATAATGTACGAAATTTTGTAAAGGTCATCTGAGTAGAAATATGTAAAAAAATAGCATAATTATAATGGGAGTGACCCCGCATACTTTTCTAAGTTCTGTTTAGATCAAGTTCTTTTGAAAACGCAAAATTAAAGGCTAGCATAAGTATAATGTGCATGCAAAGTTTCAATTTTGTGTGTTGTGTTTTAATTTTTAAGATTTTCGATTTTCCTAGTTGGTACCTTACCTAAGCCTATTTGTTTGCAAAATTTCAGTTCTCTACCGTATACTATTACGTTAACTTTTTATGAACGTAGTCCTAGCTCCCTAATATAACAATCGGTGCTTTCGGATTTTTCCAGTTCGTAACTCACCCCTTAACTTAATTTCGAGTTTAAAGTGCGTGCTCATGCTCCCGATTGAAACTTCCAGAATTGTAGATATTTTTGGTAATTTCAGATTTAGATTTATTTGTGTATCGAATTTAAGCTCTCTAGTGCAAATTCTAGCTTTAAATGTTATGGGTGTTACCTCCTCCACCCACTTTTTTAAACTCAAGATTTTGTTGTGAGCAGCGCTTATTTATCATCGTCCACTTTTCAAGATCATAGTTTCAAGCCTTACATACGTGCATACAAGTTTCAATAAAATTGCTTCAGTTAAAATCTGTATATTTAATTTTTAATTCAATGCAATATAAATATGGCCACGCCACTCCTGGTTAAAATGTTTTGGTTTTTAGATTTTTGTAGTTGGTTTCTCACCTTTATTTTTTTATTTTTATGGGCGTATTCCTGCCCACTTTTTAAAAGAAAATTTTTTTTGCCGGTTCTTATCATTCGTGTCAAGTTTCGTTGGAAACGGATAATAATAAATACATAAATAGTATATTTAAATGTGCTGAGCCGAAGTACATGAATTAGGTTTAAATTTTATTGGCGTCTAACGCCCACTTCTTTCAACGAAAATTCATAGCTTTGCATTATTGCAACATGTGTGCCGAATTTCAATAAAATCATTTGAGTTAAACGCCTTAGATTTCTTTTTTTTAATTCTGAACCTTATGGGCGGAACCCCGCCCCCATGGCTCTAATTTCCGGGTTTTGAGATTTTTTTTACTTATTAATCAAATTTCAGCTCACTATCGAAAATTTTAATTTGGTTATCTTATGGGCGTGATCCCGCCCACTTTTTTAAACTAAAGGTTTTCTTTGGCCAGTGTTCCTCTTTCCTGTTTAGTTTTATTGGAAACGGATCATAGTAAATAAATAAATCGTTAAATTTTAGATTTTTCTAGTTGGTTACTCATCTAGATCTATTTATGTACCAAATTTCAGTTATCTAGCTATAGCGGAAGTGCTTCATAATATTGCTGAATGAGTCAGTGAGTATGTCTTAAAATATGCACTTTTTGCACCTCCATATCTCAGGGAGCTTTTATTGTAAAACTTTCAAACTTCGCATGTGAAGTGAGATGAATCTGTTCTAATTAAAAATTAAATTTTCGAATTTTACGATGGCGGGGAACAAAGTTATCAGGAGAGTAAAAACACGACGAATGGCTTCCTGTAAATATACACAATGCGTGCATTGGTCGGAACTTGGCCTGGCACACTATCGTGCTCCTAGATCAACTTGAAGTGATTTATTAGGTTGAGTGTGATATGAGTATGATGTCGACGCCGCATTCATATTTATTGCAACATATACTTATAAATCAATCTTATAGCATGTTCACACGGACACCAATTATCGAGGTTCGCTCTCTCATTAGAGGATCGCGGTCGACTGTTGATTGAATCAACATTGTTCGCCACAGAATTTTTTGAAAGCGAACCATTTTGAACCCTGATGCGAACCATGAAGAAATTGCTATCATCGCCAGTTTTGATAACAAGTTATTGTTAATTTATCTGAACTAGCTATCAAAACAAAATGAGTACACACAAGCACATAAACATGTACACATGTGTAAACAAAAAACATGGATTCGTGTTTGAATTAAAAAAATTAAAACACATTTTATTTATTATTTTTCTTGTTTTGTTTATCTACTGCAAAATAGCAAATAAAACTAGTGCTAACTATTCACGTATGTATGTATGCATGTATGTATATACATTAAATTAAAAAAAAATATGCGTTTAGCGCAAAATAAAATAAGCGCGAAAAGGGGCTAGGTTAGGTTAGCAGGCTGCTGGTAAGGAAGGGTGAAATTTAGAGTCGAGCTAACTTGGGTCCAATACAATGACAGGTGATGAAGGAAGAGATGGAGGAGGAAAGCTTCATTCTTTTACAACTCTGCTTTTTTGCACGCTTTTTGATAATGCAGTGTTGCAGCGCCTTCTGGTGTTAAATGAGGCGTATTAAATTTTGAAGCTGTGTTTAGTAGCCATTTTTATTTTATTGGTTATTTTACTTCGTCAATGATTCTGCTACACAACGAAAGATGGCACCCTGATGTTACATTAGGATTAGTATCTGATGAAGTCGGTGTAGTTTTTAGTGACCAGTGCCTGCATCATTAGAACTTTTCCCACAACAACTGATACAAAGGACACTATGCGCATCAGAAAAATGCGTGGTCTTGTTATTTTTTAATGACTGTCAGAGACCGGGCTCGAACCTAGGACCTTTGGTTTTGTAGTCAACGTGCTAACTACTTCAGCCAACGCCACCCTCGAAAAGGGGCTACTTTTAAAATGTTTCGGTTGTATATCAAAACATTAAAAACATTTTTGTAAAGTAATTTTTTTAGAAAATAAATAACTATCATGAGATCAACCCATATATAGCTTGAGATTTTACATTTCATATTACATTTCAATAATAGTGTACATACCAAAGCATATTTATATAAAGTATATGCAGGTCTACAACAACTAAAAAAGTACAAAAACAACAGGCGATTTGTTTGTGTAAGAATAATGGATGAATGTCAAAAACACATGAATACAACAAGACCTGGGCAACTTGCATTACTTTTGCATAAGCACTGATTGAAAATATAAAATTTTAGTGTAAATTTGAATTTGATGCTCGTAGTGCACTCTTTTTTTTGCACTTATATAAAATCTCTTAAAAGTTATGGATTAATATTGCATTAGCATCTAATCGCAAAGCGAAAAATTCATTAATTTTGTATTGCCACTAAGCACACCATGCAGTAGTGCAATATTATTGCATTATGAAATATTGTACACAGTAATATTAAATAAAACTTGAGCCTATTTTATCAGAGAGCACAAATAATAAAATAAAAAATACAGTAAGGTTCATTGAGGGCACGTTTATAAGTACGGACATACAAAGAAAAGAAAAACTGTCAATATAAATACAAACTACATTTCAGAACCAATTGAAAAAAATTAATAAGTTTCATACTTCAAGTACGTTGCATCTCCAGCTTATATGAAAAACCGTGCAATTGACAAAAGATCAGAACTTAGGTTTTCGTTTATTGTAAAGTTATATCTTAAAAAATTGTGATTTTATATACGAAAAATACTACCGCTTGGAACAATTTCATCAAACTTTGTCTCTCTCTCTCTCTCTCGAAAATTTATAAAAAATTATATGATTTTTCGTCCTGCGTGACGATATGTATATAGGAAACAATTTACATATTTATGTACGTACGTATGTTTTTATGTGTGTATTTTGCACTATAATGCAATAATACTCTTCATAATGTGTGCAGTGGTGCAAAAAATATGGATAGACAAAACCAAAATAAATTTATTAATTGATAAACCTTTAATATGTGAAATAAGTATAATAAAATATTTAATAATTAACTATAATTATTTTCACATTTTTTAAGTAAAAATTTATTTAAACCTTTTCACATACGTATTCAGTATACACAATTGTGTATAACAAAGCAAAACAAAAGAAAATGGCATACGAAAATTGTAAACAACTTTTGACATTCAGGCATTTACACTACACGAGAAAAAAATGAATCACCTGAGTACTTGCATATACTTTATATAAATTTACTTTGGTACATACTAGTGTTGTCATTCAAACAAAAATTATTCGAATATTTGAACAACTTTTTTTAATTTATGTTTGAACGAACAAAAATTTTCAATTTAGAATAAAAAATTATTCGAATCATTTTTGTAGAATATTCGAATATTCGAAAAATTTCCTGAATATCTTTGTATAAAAAGTATTTTACATTTCATAACTTTTTAGTTTGTTAACAATATGATGTTAAGTAATCAAATTACTCCAAATTATAAATACTCGTGTAAGCATGTTTGCTTATCTTCGCTAAACGCATCTTTTGTTTTCCTGCTTTGAAAAGATAATGCCTCCTTAAAAGACCAACCTAAATTACGACGCAAAGCGTTGTCTATTAAACCATCCGAAATAACGCGGCGTCAACGCTTTGCGATTGGAAAATCCAATTTTGACATCGCGCAAAGAGGTGAAGTTGGCTGCAAAAGTACTGTTGTTTTTGTTAAGTAATGTAACTTTAGCTACTTTCACGTCAATTTATTGTTTTCATTTTTATATCTTATTTCTATTTAGACTTTTTATTAATCAAAGTGAGTGAACATTACTGTTTCTGGCGCAACGTTAACGCTTTAATTTAGGTTACACATTCCAGCGTAAAAGATAAGGTTGGTCTGTAATTGAATCAGGTTTCTTACAATTCCTGGTTAAGAGTTTAAAAAATAACTGCTTTTCGGTTGGCTCGGTTGGTTATTGTTATAAATAAATAAATAATATTATTTCTAAGCTTTCCAATAATAACTTTTTAAAATATGCCACAAAAAGCTAAAAAAGAGTATGTAAATATTTTGATAATCTTAAATACGATTAAGTATTAGATGAAATTTCTGAAGTAACTGACAATGTTTTATTAGCTGATCTAAATAATATGCTTTTTAATCCTATTTTAACGGTATCACTAACATCAACAATTTGCGAAAGATATTTTTCTACATTTGCTTTTATCTTAAGTAAAAAATGAACCGTCTACAAGCTAAAAAGTGGGATTATCTGCTGTTTATAAATTAATATTTTAGAAGAAATCAATGACATATTAAAAATTATTGTAAATGTGTATAAAAACGTAAGTTTTTTAACTAATTTCCTTTCGGTTTTTAATAATATTTCTGAGTTTGTTTTTAAAACTATTTGTTTTTCTTGTATAATGAATTATTTTTTGTTTGTTAATAAAAAAATTAAACTCATATAAAAACTTATTAAACTTTTCTGAAACTATTCGAATAAATTTTTTTATTCTTTGTTCGTTCGAATATTCGAACAAAAGTTCAAAATTATTCGTCCGTTCGAACAAGAAAAAAATCATGAACTTTCATTCGAACAAATACAAAACACGAATAATTAACAACACTAGTACATACATACATATATAATAGAAGTGTGGAGACTTCCCGTAATACACTTTAGTTGCACTATAAAATTTTTAACATTCTTTTTTTTTAATATTGTATTCTATTTTTATAAAGGTTGGAAACCGAAACGCATAACGGTACAATTATTTTTTAAATTTCGGTATCGGTAACGGTATCGGTATTTTTTTTTATTTCTTTATCGGTATTACCGGTACATACCATTAACTAGTCTACAATACCGGTATACCGATATTACTGCTAAATTTATTAATTCTGGCAGTGGACATAGCAAAAAAAGTTTTTTATTAAATTACTTAAAAAAGGGAGTATTTTACATTAAGATATGAAAAACATGAAATACCGAAGTATATTTAATTGACATAAAGTCTTTATTTATTTAATTTGAAAGTTTTGCTTGTTTTTATGGTTAAGCGATTGTCTATATGCATTTCGTTCCCGCTTTTTGGAACTCATCAGTAGACTTCAATAATGATGATACAGCCTGCCTTAGTATGCACTAAAACTCTCACGAGGCATCTCGATATCTTCAAGAACATATTACCCAGCTGGAACTATGGCTAAACTTATGGAGCATAAAAGTAAACTAACAGAAGTGTGCTCAGGTAACATTGACCCTACGAAAAGATAATTGTTCCCCCATTAGAATCAATAATCAAATTGTTCCTCAACACTCACATGTTAAATACCTTGTTATACACCTTGACCGACGGCTTACATGGAAACACCACATTGAATCTAAGCTAACACATATGAAACTAAAATTAGCTTAGTTACATTGGCTGATTGGTAGAAATTCCACCCTGAGTCTACATTGTAAACTCTTAATATACAAGTCGCTTTTGAAACCTATATGGTGCTACTGAATTCAGCTATGGGGCACTGTTTCATCTTCAAACGCAGAGTAAATCCAACGAAGGCAACCCAAAATATTACGGTTAATAACATCGGCTCCATGGTACATAACATCCACACCTGATGATTTTATATCATAACTCGTAATATGACGCCGGCAGAGCAACTGTCATTTTTTCATTAATATCACCACAAAGGGGTAGACGTTGATGATTTTATATCATGATGAATCAAACAAATGTTTGAAAGATACTTGCCAAAAATATCTAATGTGCGTGTTGTTTAATTTTTTAGTCACAAATAATTGTTGTGCCGTCTTTTTTAAACGATTTTTTTACTTATATTTATTTATTATATCTACAAATATGAACTAACAAATTTCATTATGCATGGACTTACGACAGAGCAACGCGTGCAAATTGTTGAAATGTTTAATCTGAATAATTGTTCTATTCGTCAATCTCTAATTGATATCGATTTCGAATTTCCATTCAAAATTTTATTTTCCGATGAGGCCCATTGCTGGCTGACTGGGTACGTAAATAAGCAGAATTGTCGCATTTTTAGTGAGGAGAATCCACAAGCTTTTGTTGAAACACCATTTCATCCACACAAAATTACTGTTTGGTACGCTTTATCGGCTGGCGGAGGCATTATTACATATGTCTTCACAAACAATGATGGTTAGAATTTTACTGTCAATGGTGAACGGTATAGGAACAAGATTCGAATTTTTTTCTTACCACAATTACGTGGCATTAATATTGCTGATATGTGGTTCCAACAAGACGGAGTCACATGCAACACAGTGGCCGCTACAGTTGATTTACTCAAAGAAACTTTTGATGAAAAAATTATTTCACGTAATGGCCCAATTAATTAGCCACCAAGATCGTGTGATTTAACCCCATTCATTAGATTATTTTGTTTGGGGTTATGTTAAGTCACTTGTCTACGTCGATAAACCACAAACAATTGAACACCTGGAAATCAACATTCGAAGAGTTATCGGCGAAATACGGCCGCAAATGCTGCGAAAAGTTATTGAAAATTGGAGTTCCAGATTGCGCGTTCTACGCGGCAGCCGTGGCGGCCACATGGCACAAATCATATTTAAACATTAATTTCATAAAATTTTCTTTCCAATAAAGCCTGTTTCATTGATATTAAAAATATATTTCCTTGTTTTATTATTTAAACTTGTGTCAATCTATAAAAACACCTTTTATAAAAGGCATTGAAAATTATTTAAAATTTTTAATGTCTGTTTCACTTTTGTTTAAAAAATAATTACGATGATACGTCTTTTTGTTTCAGAAAAAATAAATGCAAGAGTACGTAACAAACATAACTTAAAAAGTATTTTGAAAAATATTCTGCCTTCCCCACGATGTCGAAAGAAAACTTAAACGAACGAAAGTAAATCACTAATTTTCTTCTATAAAAGTGTTCTACTATCTTTCGACTTATCGTTCGATTGGCTTTACGTTTCTAACGTACACATCAACAATTTCACACATTCATCGTCAAATGGGAATAAAGCTTTAAAAAATTAAACTCTGTTTTAATTTAACCTGCAACAATTAATAAAATAAATTAAAATAAAGAAACTTAACAAAACAATTTTTGTTAAGGATAAAAAGTACGCATAATTACTCAAATCTTTTTTTTTATGATAAATAAAGACCCAAAAAATCACAACTCAGGCACAATTTTTTGAAGAATTACCCACCCATATGGAAATATGACCAATAGCCCATTTATTTAGGTTATTATTCATTGTCATTTGGGTGATTGTCATTATCTTTAGGTCTTTCCAAAATACCAATAGACCCAGAATAAGTGTTCTATCTAGCCGGCATTTGAACGGGTGCAATATTTTATTTATTTTTTTAGTACATATATTTATTTATTGTATCTTCAAATATGAACTAACAATAATTATTCAAATCTTAAATCTAAATATAATTAATTAGGCCCGACCAGTGTCGGACATAAACTTAGTGCTAGTAATTAATAATACATAAGTCGTGATAAGCAAAAACAAAAGTATTTTCAAGCAGTTTCTTCTGGAGTATTGAGTATTAGAGCCCTTGTGTCCCTCTTTTTTAAGCGGATGTGTCAAGTAAAATTCAAGATATTACGAGCAAGCGGATTAGGATGAGACTCGAGTTTTGTAAGATATTTGCCTGCGTATTTTGCAATTTCTTCAGTTACTTGTGGCATATTCAAATCACGATATAAATTTGAATTTCTTATGTACCATGGAACCGATGTTATTATCCGTAAAATTTTGTTTTGCCTTCGTTGAATTTTTTCTATATTTGAAGCTGAAGCAGTACCCCATAGCTGAATTCCGTAGGTTTTAAAAGCGATTTGTATATTAAAAGTTTACAATCTAGACTGAGGGTTGAATTTCTACCAATCAGCCAATGTATCTGAGTTAGTTTAAGTTTCATTTGCGTTAGCTTAGAGTTAATGTGGTGTTTCCATGTAAGCCTTTGATCAAGGTCTATACCAAGATATTTCACTTGTAAATTTTGAGGAACAATTTGATTATTGATTGTAATGGGGGAACAAGTGTCTTTTCGTAGGGTAAATGTTACTTGAGCACACTTCTGTTCGTTTACCTTTATTCTCCACCTGTTTAACCATAGTTCTAGCTGAAGATTTAAGCGGATGTGTCAAGTAAAATTCAAGATATTACGAGCAAGCGGATTAGGATGAGACTCGAGTTTTGTAAGATATTTGCCTGCGTATTTTGCAATTTCTTCAGTTACTTGTGGCATATTCAAATCACGATATAAATTTGAATTTCTTATGTACCATGGAACCGATGTTATTATCCGTAAAATTTTGTTTTGCCTTCGTTGAATTTTTTCTATATTTGAAGCTGAAGCAGTACCCCATAGCTGAATTCCGTAGGTTTTAAAAGCGATTTGTATATTAAAAGTTTACAATCTAGACTGAGGGTTGAATTTCTACCAATCAGCCAATGTATCTGAGTTAGTTTAAGTTTCATTTGCGTTAGCTTAGAGTTAATGTGGTGTTTCCATGTAAGCCTTTGATCAAGGTCTATACCAAGATATTTCACTTGTAAATTTTGAGGAACAATTTGATTATTGATTGCAATGGGGGAACAAGTGTCTTTTCGTAGGGTAAATGTTACTTGAGCACACTTCTGTTCGTTTACCTTTATTCTCCACCTGTTTAACCATAGTTCTAGCTGAAGATATCGGGAATCCTCGTGAGGGGTTTCGTGCATACTAAGGCAGGCTGTATCATCGGCAAATGTAGATGTGTAAATATTACTGCTCAAAGGCATATCACAAGTATAAATCAAATACAAAACTGGCCCCAGTATACTCCTCTGTGGCACACCGGATGAGATTGTTTCAGGCATACTCATAAAGTCTCCTTGCACAACAGTGAATTTCCGGGCAATAATGTAACTTTCCAAAAGATTTAGAATGTTTATTGGTAAGTAAGTCTTTAATTTTAAAATTAGCCCTTCATGCCACACTTTATCAAATGCCTAAAAAACGTCAATAAACAGCGCAGAGCAATACTTATTTTCTTCAAATATCCTTCTTATAAATTGAACCAATCTATACCTTTGTTCAATGGTGCTATGCTGACTTCGAAAACCAAATTGATGTTCCGGTATGCACTCATTATCAGTTAGAAATGGGGAAAATTTTATCATGAGTAACTTTTCAAAGAGCTTTGATATTGTTGACAGTAAACTTATTGGCCTATATGACTCAGCCTTGGTAAGATCTTTGCCTGGCTTTGGAATCATTTTAACCCTGACAAGCTTCCAGCTGTTTGGATAATACTCTAGATGTAAAATGGCATTAAAAATTAATAACAGGATTATAATTGCAATACGAGGCAACTTCATCAGCATCTGGTTACTAATTTCATCAATACCCGGAGTTTTTTTCGGGATGAGTTCAGCAATTAGTTTTTTACTTCACTCGTCTTAAATGTTATGGGTCGAGGGGGTAGCGCAACTACACTTGGCAAGTCAACAGCACCAGAACATGAGTTTTTGGTAAATACGGATTTTAAATGCTCAACAAATAATTTACATTTTTCAGAGTCGCTTCTTGCCCAATCTCCGGTAGATATGCGCAGAGGTGGTTTAAACTCGACGGGTGTTTTAAGCTTTCTAGCAGCGCGCCACAAAGAGTAATTAGATGGTGGTGTGACATCAAGACCTTCCAGATAATTTTTAAGAGATGCAGTTTTTTCAAATGCAAGGAACTCTTGAAGTCGTTTAGTGCACTCTTTAAACCTAGTTTTATGTTGAGGTGATCTGTGCTGTTCCCATTCCCTTCTACCTCTTCTTTTTTCACATACGAGACGTTCAATATCAGTAGACTACATTCTATTAAACCCAGTCTGCGGGTGGGAGGTAGTGGAATGTTCAGTTGCCTGTTTAATATTTTCATTAAGGTTGGTAATGTTAGATTCAATATCATCGGGTGTTCTTAGCGTAATATTTTCTGTGCAATGACTACTAAGATATTTTTTGAATCTTATCCAATTAACACGATTTATCGTCTTCACATAAGGATGAGGTAGGTCACTTCTTAATGGGCTACAAATTGAAACGATCGTGGAAGAGTGGTCGGACGAGAGATCTAGAGAAGCTTCAACTTGAATTAAATCCCTAGAGATATTTTTCATGACGCCAAAATCTATAACATCTGGAATTTTTTGTATGTCAGTAGGCCAGTAAGTGGGCTCCTTACTCGAAATGACGTCCAAACCCATTTTTGAAATTGTGTTGAACAACGCTCGAACTCTGGGTGTGATAAGACGCGATCCCCAGAACGTATGTTTGGCATTATAGTCCCCAGCTGCTACGAAACATGGGCCAAGAGAGGATTTAATTGTAATTGCGAATCTGGGAGGGGAATAAATTGATGATATTACAAAATTAGTGCAAAAATTTTCAATACAAATATTCGTTGCTTGTAGATGTTCTTCAGAAATATTGTCAATAATATAATGCTTGAGTCTTGACCTTATTGGAATTGCTGATCCACCGCATACTCTTCCGCTTGGGTCCTTTGAATCATATAAGGTGTAGCCAGAAATGTTAAAAATACTTCTCGAAGTCAAATGAGTCTCTGAGACCAACATTATATCAATATGTTTTTCCGTGAGGAATGTTGGCGAATGCCGTTTGCGTTCCAGAAACATATTTTTAACGTGTTCATGGTTTGTTAACTAATGCTTGAAGCAGTGTATTCTGCATTCGCAGCATTTCTTGCATCATAGAGTTCTCGCTGAACCTTTATAGTGACCAGACGTCTTAGCGGAGTTTTTTTTTCATATACATATTAAACAAACAAAAACTCATAAAAAATATTCGTAATACATAATAACCGTAATACATACATATTAACTTTGATAAATAAGCAAAGCAAATATTGCTGATATTATTTTTAAATAGCAAGAAACAAAAAACAAAAACAAACAAAAACCGCAAACAAAGTGCCCTTGAGGAATACTCTACATGAGTACCTCAAAAACAAAAAATTGTGAAGTGAGTTCAAACGGCAGAAATGCATATTTTACTGTGAGTTCTGAAGCTCTCAATGTTAACAATAAAAATAAAAAATCTGATGATAGTCTTTTTCTAACGGCAAAGCCACTTTTTCGTCAGCGATCAACTTCGCTTTGTCTAATGCCAACAAGTGATTCGTTAACATTACAGTTGCATAGTACATCTTCATATAAGTCAGCGATATCATCCCCTTCGGGCTCGTGTTCATCACTTAACAAAGTTATCACTACAGTTCAAAACCCAAAGTCCAAGTCGGTATGGACAGATATATAACTGTGGTAAAGCGTGGCCGAAGCCCAAAATCATCTAAAATTTCATCTGCTCCAAAAATGTCTAGGGATAACAGCGCGTCCTCTATTAATCGTCAAAATCGTTTTTCAATATTGCAAGACAATAACGAGAAGCCCGCTGCATCATCGCAAAAGTCTTTTAAGCCACCACCTATCTATCTGAGAGAAAAAAATTCTAACGCGCTTCTAAAAAAACTGCTGTCGGCCATTGGTGAAAATACTTTCCACATCATTCCAATTAAACGAGGTAATATTGATGAAACAAAAATCCAAATTTATGATGAAAAAAATTTTCGAATAATTGTTAGCGAATTTGAAAAAAACAAAACAAATTTTTACACTTACCAACTTAAGAGTGCTAAAGGCCTACAGATAGTATTAAAGGGCATAGATTCATATGTTGACCCCGAAGAAGTAAAATGTGCACTTCTTGAAAAAGGATTTAAGGTTAAAAATGTTACCAATATAATTAACAGAGAAAAGGTCCCACAACCCCTATTTCGGGTTGAATTGGAGCCGAATGACATGCAGTTGAAAAAAAAATGAAACGCATCCTATTTATAATGTAAAGTTTCTATTACACCGAAAAATCACAGTTGAAGAGCCACGTAAGTGTTCAGGTCCTGTACAGTGCCATAATTGCCAAGAATATGGCTATACAAAATCCTATTGCAATTTACCTACAGTTTGTGTTATCTGCGGTGAATTGCATGGTACTGCTAGCTGTACTAAGCCAAAAGAACAAGCAGAAAAAAAATGTAGTAATTGTGGAGGCAATCACACCGCTAACTACAGAGGATGCCCTGTGTATTCTTTCGTTAAACAGGCTATGGGTTAAAAACCTAAATTAGTTCCAGCTCAATCAACTAACGCTTACTCTGTCACTTTTCCTCCAATGAGCCAACCTAGTACCTCACGTGTATCGTATGCCGATGCTGTTAAAATAAATTCTATTCCCACGCAGAAAGTGTCCCCACCAAGTAATTCAACAAAAACGAACACAAGTTTTAATTTCAGTCGCCTTGAAGCCACTATTGATAATCTGGTGCAAACTATAAACAATTTCACAACAAATATGACCAATATGATGCAAGAAATGCTTCGAATGCAGAATACTCTGCTTCAAGCATTAATTAACAAGCCATGAACACGTTAAAAATATGTTTCTGGAACGCAAACGGCATTCGCCAACACAAAAATGAGCTCGAGCACTTCCTTACGGAAAAAGATATTGATATAATGTTGGTCTCTGAGACTCATTTGACTTCGAGAAGCCTTTTCAAAATCAATGGCTACAACTTATATGATACAAAAGACCCTAGAGGAAGAGCATGCGGTGGATCGGCAATTCTAATAAAGTCAAGACTCAAGCACTATATTCTTGACAATGTTTGTGAAGAAAATCTACAAGCTACAAATATTTGCGTCGAACATTTTTGTACAAATTTCGTTATATCATCACTTTACTCCCCTCCCACATTTTCAGTCACTGAGGATCAATACGAGGATTTCTTCAAATCTCTTGGACCTTGTTTTGTAGCAGCTGGCGACTACAATGCAAAGCATACGTTCTGGGGTTCGCGTCTTATTACACCTAGAGGTAGAGCGTTGTTCACCACAATTTCAAAAATGGGTTTGGACGTCATTTCGAGTGGGCAGCCCACTTACTGGCCTACTGACATACAAAAAATTCCGGATGTTATAGATTTTGGCATCATGAAAAATATTTCTAGAGATTTAGTTCATGTTGAAGCTTCTCTAGATCTCTCCTCAGATCACTCTCCCACTATCCTTACAATCTGTAATCCACTAAGAAGTGACTTACCTCATCCATATATGAAGATCGTGTTAATTGGCTGAGATTCAAAAAATATCTTAGTAGTCATTGCACAGAAAACATAACGCTAAGTACATCCGATGATATTGAATCTAACATTGCGAATCTTAACGGAAATATTAAACAGGCTGCTGAACATGCTACTACCTCCCACCCGCAGACTGGGTTTAATAGAATTTATTCTACGGATATTGAACGTCTCGTAAGTGAAAAAAGAAGAACTAGAAGGGAATGGCAGCAACACAGATCACCCCAACATAAAATCAGGTTTAAAGAGTGCACTAAACGACTCCAAGAGTTGCTTGCATCTGAAAAAACTGCATCTCTTAAAAATTATCTGGAAGGTCTTGATGTTACACCAGCATCTAATTATTCTTTGTGGCGCGCTGCGAGGAAGCTTAAAACACCCGTTGAGTTTAAACCACCCCTGCGCACTTCTACCGGAGGTTGGGCAAGAAACGATACTGAAAAAGGTAACATATTTGCTGAGCATTTAAAAACCGTATTTACCCCAAACACATGTATGGGTGTTGCTGATTTGCCATGTGTAGTTGCTCTACCCCCTCGTCCCTTAAAGTTTAAGATGCGTGATGTACAAAAACTAATTGCTGAACTCAACCAAAAAAAAGCTCCGGGCATTGATGAAATTAGTAATAAGATGCTGATGAAGTGTCCTCGTATTGCAATTAGAATTCTGCTATTCATTTTTAATGCCATTTTAAGACTGGAGTATTATCCACACAGCGGGAAGCTTGCCAAGGTCAAAATGATTCCAAAGCCGGGCAAAGATCTTACCAAGGCTGAGTCATACAGGCCAATAAGTTTACTGCCAACAATGTCAAAGCTCTTCGAAAAGTTACTCATGATCAAATTGTCCCCAATTCTAACTGATAATGCGTGCATACCGGATCATCAATTTGGTTTTAGAAGTTAGCATAGCACCATTGAACAAACGCATATATTGGTTCAATTTATAAGAAGAACACTCGAAGAAAAGAAGTATTGTTCTGCCCTCTTTATTGATGTTTCTCAAGCATTTGATAAAGTGTGGCATAGAGGCCTGATTTTAAAATTGAAGACATATCTACCAATAAACATTGTTAATCTTCTGCAAAGTTATATTCTTGCTCGAAAGTTCACTGTTGTGGAAGGAGACTTCATGAGTGCGTCCGAATCAATCTCATCCGGTGTGCCACAGGGGAGCATACTGGGCCCAGTCTTGTATTTGATTTATACTTGTGATATGCCTTTGAGCAGCAATATCCATACATCTACATTTGCTGATGATACAGCCTGCCTTAGTATGCACGAAAACCCTCACGAGGCTTCCCGATACCTACAAGAACATATTACACAAATGGAATTATGGTTAAACTTATGGAGAATTAAGGTAAACGAACAAAAGTGTGTTCAGGTAACATTTACTCTGCGAAAAGATACCTGTTCACCCATTCGAATCAATAATCAAGTTGTTCCTCAACATTCACATGTAAAATACCTTGGTATACACCTTGACCGACGGATAACATGGAAACACCATATTGACTCTAAGCTAACACAAATGAAACTAAAATTAACTCAGTTACATTGGGTGATTGATAGAAATTCAACCCTGAGTCTAGATTGCAAACTTTTGATATACAAGTCGCTTTTGAAACCTATATGGTTCTACGGAATTCAGCTATGGGGCACTGCTTCAGCTTCAAATGTAGAGAAAATCCAACGAAGGCAAAACAAAATTTTACGGTTAATAACATCGGCTCCATGGTACATAAGAAACTCAAATTTACATCGTGATCTAAATATGCCAGAAGTGACTAGTAGTAGGGAATTGGGGTATGAGATGAAAAAAATCATCTTTTTGGGATGAATTTTTGGGATGGTTTTTTAGTTTGGATGATTTTAGAGATGAAAATTTGGGATGAAAAAAATTTTGGGATGATTTTTTTTGTGTGAAATGCAAGTGCATAAAAAAAAAAATGTTTAATGTTGTTGAAGAGAATTTTTATTTTCATTGCACACTTGATGCGATGAAACATTAGGGATGACTTTTGTTTAACGAGCCTTTATGTTTGTATGTCGGTTTGTCTCTTTAATAATAGTTTGTCTATTGTCTATCTCTTAAACCAACTTGAAATAGTCAATAGAAACCTTTTTTGTTTTTATAATTATAAACACGGTCTTTAGTTTGAGATGTCGGTTGCTTATCATTTTACATACGCTATTATCTGTACGTTTATAAATTTGTTTTTTTATTGCTGTTGTCTGGTAAGAAGAAAAGAGGATTCTTTTGTTTTATTTTGGGATGAAAGTGTAAAAATTTAAGGAAAATTTTGTATTTTAACAAGCCTTGTGTAGTAATTGTGCATTTATTTGTTGTTCTTAAATGCTATAAATTTCCTTTTTTATTACTGTTGGCTGGTAAGAAGAAAAAGGGAAAAGAGGATTCCTTTGATTTATTTTGGGATGAAAATATAAAAATTGAAGGAATAATTTTATTTTAACAAGCCTTGTATAGTAATTGTATGGTTTTTGTGACTCTTAAATGAATTTAATGTTGTTTCTGCACATAACTATACATAAACATTTTTTACATATTTGTGAACATTTGCATATAATGTAATTATTTGAAATAAATTATTTAAAACATAAGAGGAGGCATTTTTCATTATGTAGAAATTAAGTAAGAGTAATTATGAAGGTATGCATAAAAATATTAAGAGATCAAAATTTGAGTTTCAGAAAACAAAACTCTCCTGATTAAAAAATTTTTAAGTGTGTCCCAAATAAATTGATATAAAAACGCAGCTTCTAAAATATTAATATTCATTAACTCATTACAATCATTCAGTAGTCAACTATGACTTCCAAAAATATTACAAACATTGAGGTTGTTGAGGCTTTTAATAAACTGAAAGCAAAATCATATATATCTGTGAAGGACTTACAACCATCAAAGCCATATAAAGTGATAATGATGTTTCGTCATAAGACTAAATATGGAAATATAGTGATTGCAGAACTCGAGGATGGAATGCTATATCTTCCCAAACGCTACAATAGCTTAGAAGACAAAGTAATTGAAGGGGCTCAGGATGAAAAATTTTCTTTAACAAAGAAACTAGAAAATTATTCATACACATTAGAATTGGCGGAGATACTTCCTGAGGAGAACGAAAAAACTATTGAAGACAATGAAGGCTTCTACATTCCAAATTCACAACCTTTTTTTCCTTGGGAAGGAGGCAAAATTCCAAAACTTTATTAAAATATTCTGATTATGTGTTTGAAATATATTTAATTATAATAATAATAAATAAATTTAAAGATTTCAATCAAATAAAAAGACAAGATTTTTTAATTATATTTTTATATATATTTTATTTTAATATTGTATATATTTAAAAAAATCATCATTATCAATTTTAAAATCAAATATAATTTTTTCCAATGCTGATGCGGAGGACGATGATGATGTTGATGCCGGTGATGGTGATGATGATGCTGATGAGGATGACGATGATGATGATGATGCTGTTGCGGAGGACGATGATGATGATGATGATGATGACGATGTTGATGACGTTGATGATGTTAATTTATACGTCTTCGCTTTGTAATAAGCGAAGTTGTGTTTTTTTAAAAAGTGTCTCTTTTTATTGGTAACATTGGAAAATGTTACCAGTTTACTTTTGAGCTGTAAACATAGCTCACAATTGTACTTTGATGAATCCATTTCACTAATAAGTAACATCCTTTAAATTTTTGCTTTTATACTTGCAGCTACTTCAATATTAAAGGTAGTTTAGGTACTCCAATACTAATACAAGCAATCTAAAATTTAATGTTTGAGTGAGATAATTATATTATTGGCATATGTAAAGGATACTTGGACTTTCTTTCTTCCCCCTTCTTGTTTTTTCTTCACATTTTGAAATTTTATAGCCTAGCTCAAATACTCAAATCAGGTTTCTAGCATACAATTAAGTATTTTCAGGTTAATGTCAATGCATCTCTTTCATGCTTTATAATTAGATATGATAGTTTGAAGTAAAGGATACTTGGACTTTCTTTCTATCCCCCTTCTTTGTTTTTTTCTTCAGATTTTGAAATTTTATAGCCTAGCTCAAATACTCAAATCAGGTTTCTAACATACAATTAAGTATTTCAGGTTAATGTCAATGCATCTCTTTCATGCTTTATAATTAGATATGATAGTTTGAAACTAATGTTTACATATGTATCTATCCTGCTACGTATTATATAAGTGAAATTATGTATTAATCTCACACGAGAGAAGTAAACATATACTTGAGTGATAATATTAAATTAGTCTATCTCTTTCATAATATATATTCAAAAATTATTTTAAAATTGAAAATTATTTTATAAGCAACAACATATTATTTTTTAACAGTCGTAAAACTGCAGTGAAACAAGCATAATTAATAGTCAATAATTAATATTGATAAAAAGAATTAAAAATAGCTGAAAAAGAAATATGAAGTGTAAATATTGTGAACGCGTTTTTGCTGAAAAAAAAATGGCTGAGATCCACGAAAGCCATCATTGTTTCGAGTGTCACAAGTGGTTTGGAAACAAAAACCATTTAAAAATGCATGAGAGGACTCATGCATCTACATCATCCACCATAATAACCAATTCAAGAAACCGTGAAGCGAATGGTGAGATGAAACTAGAAAAAACGGCATTCAAGAATAGAGTACAAACCTTCTCATATAAAAATGAGAGGGAGGAAATTTTATTTCCTGAAGAATTTTTTGAAGGAGTGCAAAGAAATTCTTTAAAAATATTATCAGATGCCCAAATACGTCATCTGACATTTAAATACAATATGGAGTTGGAATGCGATTATATAAAAATAGTGGATAATGACATACATTCCTGCATGATTTCGCATCGCTCCAAAATGCGATTTATTACAATAAGTGATGATCTTTTGGAAATATTTAAAGATCAAAGTCAGGAAATAACTCGAAAAATGTCAGAGTTTCAAGAGAGGGACAGCGGATGGAGCCTCATTACAATTAAAAAATTATATATAAACATAAATCGAGCGGAGTTTGTTAAGGGCTCAGGCTACATCCCACTTCCACGGTGGATTGAGAAGAAAAAAGGATGCTTCAACATTCAAAACAATGACGATTATTGCTTGAAATGGTGCATCATAGCAGCACTCTGTCCCACTGCGATAAATGATGTTACAATAGATATATGTTCCAACATAATAACTATTAATAATAGGACTCTAAATTTTGAGAATTTAGAATTTCCGATGAAAACTAAATCCATCAAAGCGTTTGAGAGTCAAAATGATGACATTAGTGTCAATGTGTTTGGACTAGAAGATAAATGTATCGTTGGACCGTACTATTTATCTGCAAATGAGAAAATCAATCATGTTAATCTTTTGCTGCTATCGAAAGATGGATATTCTCATTATGTCCTAATAACAGATATATCTAGGTAATTATACGAATAAATATACATTTATATTATATAATAAATATTTTTAACTAATTCGCATATAATAATTATATATTTCAGGCTAATAAGAAGTAGCATAACCGGGCACAAAGCAAAAGTTTTGTTATGCAATGCTTGTCTGCAATATTCGCATAACGAAAGGATGATGGAGAAGCATAAGCAAAGCTGTAAAAAAGTTGTTGCCAGTATGCCGACGAAGGTTGAATCTCTTTTAAAATTTGAAAATTATCATAAGCAATTAGACGTGCCCTTTGTTGTATATGCTGACTTTGAGGCATATCTGGAAAAGGTAGAGACAACAGCAGGAGGAACAAGATCTGGTAATATAGAAAAGCACATTGCTTGTGCTTTTAGCTATTATATAAAATGTAGTCATAATGATAATCTAGATAGTTTTAAGATTTATTTTGGTGCTGATTCACCTAGAGTTTTTTTAGTAAATTTAATTAACGACCTGACAGACATTTATATAAACTACTTGTCAAAAATAGTACCAATGACGCCACTAACAAATGACGAAAAACTTGTACATGCTCTGTCCACAAATTGTCATATTTGTGGAAAAATTTTAAGAAATGACAAAGTGCGTGACCATTGTCATTTTACAGGCAAGTATAGAGGGTCAGCGCATAACTCATGCAATCTTCTTTATAGAACTGCTAAGTTTATACCTGTTTTCTTTCACAATTTTTCCTCTTATGATTGTCATTTGTTTATGAAAGAACTTTCGAACTTTGATGGTGATATGAAAGTAATTCCTCTTAATAAAGAATTATACATTTCACTTTCAAAGTTCATTCCAATCGGAGAAAAAGAGAGTTTTGAAATTCGTTTTTTAGACTCTTTCCGATTTATGGCCTCCAGTTTAGAATCGCTCGCAAACAATTTAAGTGATGATAATTTTCACATCCTCAATAAATTATTTGCCCAAAAAGAAGAATTCAATTTAATAAGAAGAAAGGGAGTGTTCCCTTACTCTTATATGGATTCTATGGAGCGCTTTAATGAAACTAATCTTCCCGCACGAGAAAAGTTTTATAATTGTTTAACTAATTCTGAATGCTCTTTGGATGATTACGAACATGCCAAGAAAGTTTGGAAAATCTTTAAGTGTAAAACTATGCTGGATTACACCTTGTTATATTTAAAAACTGACGTTCTACTGCTAACTGACATTTTCCAAAATTTTAGACAGATTTGTAAAAATATTCACAAGCTTGATCCATGTCAATATCATACTGCCCCTGCTCTATCATGGGATGCCATGCTTAAGACCACAAAAATAGAACTAGAACTATTTACTGATATTAATATGTACAATTTTGTGCAAGATGCTATCAGAGGAGGTCTAGTACAATGTTCAAAAAGGTATACTAAGGCGAATAATAAATATATGGAGGATTACGATTGTAATAAGCCTTCAGAATATTTAATGTATTTAGATGCTAACAATTTGTACGGTTGGGCAATGTCAGAGTACTTACCATACGGAAAATTTGAGTGGGTTAATGAGGAAAATCTTCATATTTTAGATGTGAATAATATATCAGACACATCAACTGTGGGATATATTTTGGAAGTGGATTTAGAGTATCCCCAACAATTACATGATATACATAATGATCTACCTTTTTGCCCTGAAAATAAAACGGTCGGTGATTCTAAATGTAAAAAACTTATAGCTGACCTCACATCTAAATCAAAATATCCAATTCACTATAGAGTGCTTAAGCAATGCCTGAGAAATGGGTTGATATTAAAAAAAGTGCATAGGGCATTAAAATTTAAGCAATCTCCTTGGCTTAAACCATATATTGATATAAATACTCACCACAGAACAATAGCAAAAAATTCATTTGAAAAAGATTTCTTTAAATTGCTAAACAATGCGGTTTATGGAAAAACTATGGAAAATATCCATAAACGCAAAGATGTTAAAATTGTCACAGAGTGGGAGACTACAAGGAGAAACCATTTAGGTGCAAGAGCATTGATTTCAAAACCAAATTTTTCGAGTATAACACAGTTCTCGGAGAATATGTTTGCGGTTCAGCTCAAAATAATGAAGTTCAAGTACAACAAACCCATTTATTTAGAGTTTGTCGGACTTCGATCAAAAATGTATTCATTTGAAACTGTTGGGATGGATCAAGTAAAGAAATCCAAAGGAGTAAAAAAATCATGTATTAAGAATTACTCTATTTCCGATTATAAAAAAGCTTTATTTGAAAAACAAATTATTTCAGATTCTATGAATACATTTAGATCGAAATACCATCAGTTGTATACTCAAAAGTTACATAAAGTTGTATTGAGTTATGCTGATGATAAAAGAATTATCGATAAAAACCAGATAAATACACTTGCTAGAGGGCATTATAGACAGAAGACATTTGAAGAATTTTATTCAGATAAAGATGATGACATTTTTATGAATATCACTGATTCATATCTAGATTTTATTAACAGTTCATCTGATGACGAGCTTCTTATGAATTTAGATATTTAATTTGTTAATTATTATTTTCATGCTATGTACTTATGAATGTATAAACAGCTCTTTGTAAATAAAACAAATTTGTATATACATATATATATATATATATATATATATATATATATATATTTAGAAAATTTATGTAATTATGTAAATAAATAAAAATTATGTCTATATTGAAATTGAAGCAATGTTTTTTATTTTAAATAATATTTACGAAATAAAAATTCTATACATAAATGACCACAATTAAATGTATTAAATTTTTGCTTTTGTTGATAATTATATTCAATAGGTGTTTTTAAGTAATTAATTATTTCTTGTGGCGGTTGTAAATCTCCAAAACTATCAAAATATTCTTTATACTTATAATTTTTGTAATAGGCTACCCAATGTGTTCCAGGACCGCTGGAATTGTCTAAATTAACAATACCACATTCTTGACTAAATGGCTTTTTAGGCAAACGATCGAGCATAAAAACTCCTCTGAAATATTTAAGTTTTTTACAATATTTCATTATATCTAGTTGAGTTAATGGTCTATTGGGTAGATCACTTAAAAGTTTTTTGAGGCTGGTTTATAATAAAGACCATATCCTGTTTTGTATGGTTTTAGATATAAACCTTTTCCCATAGCTATTGATTCCATATGTTGATTATGTCGCATAGCTTCTGCTAGTTGCTTTCTTCCACTTTTTATATCATTCACAGCTTTAGCAATAGCAGATCCGCCTGTAGCTAACCCTCCAAGAGCTGACAAGGCTGTTAAAATTGGAATCAGTGGTAGAAATCCACCGATTTTCGGCACTGGAATAACTCTTGGTATAGTAACTTCAATTCCCTTTTTCCCTTTAAACTTTGGATGTATAGACTTTTGTGCAATCTTGACAGCAGATATTATATTATCTGGTTTTTTCTTTTTTAAAATTTTTAATGCATTTTTAATAGAAGTTGAAAATATTTTTCTGTTATAAATTTTCCTTTTTATAAACTTTTTCTTAGGTTTTTTGGTCTTATGAACTTTAGTGCCCTTTATACCTAAGCCCATTTTCACTTTAGTTTTCATTGCGTTTGTTACGAGCCAAGCGTGTGCTCTTTCTTTGAAACTGCTATCGCTAGATTTCACTCGTTGCCAGGCTTTTTCAGCTAATTCCTGATCTGCTTGATGTCTTTTGGTAATATCGTTTGTTTTCGAATATGCAATGTCGTGCTCTCTACAAGACGCATCCAATAAATTTATTCCTTTATCCCCTCTCTCTAATCGTTTTTCAAGTTTTGTGCCAGGTCCACAAAACTGATATCCAGGCAAATGCAGCTCAACGGGTAATTTATTAATTAAGTTGTTTACAAAGCCACTTCCAACCTTATACTGACTATGTATAGCTGTCTTACAATAGTTAATAACCATAATAATTAATATTAATGTTTCTTTTCTGAATGAATAGTATGACAAGATTCACGTTGAAAATTAAAATGATTGAATTTTGTTATATAAGATTGAATTTATATAAAACTAAATCAGTAGATAACAATATGCGATTAATTAAACAGCCTAAGCAAATAATTATAAGAAATGTTGATGAATCACAAGAAAAGAACACTAAAAACATACATAGTACATTATTACCAAATTCAATACGAGCACTAATTGTAGGACCTTCAAACTGCGGCAAAACTAACGTTATGATTAGTCTTATAGAAAGTCCTAATGGTCTTAGCTTCAGGAACTTGTATATATATTCGAAGTCTTTATATCAACCAAAATACTGTTACCTTAAGAAACTGATCGATCCGATAAAAGGAATTAATCTTTTTACATTTTCGGAAAATGAAAAAGTTTTAAGTCCCGCTGAAGCAAGTTCTAATTCCATAATAATATTTGATGACGTTATTTGTGGTAAACAAGATAATATAAGAGATTACTTTTGCATGGGTAGACATAAGCATATTGATTGCTTTTATTTATGTCAAACATATACAAAAATTCCCAAACATCTAATACGTGATAATGCGAATATGATTATAATATTTAAACAAGATGAAATGAATTTACGACATATATATAATGATCATGTTATAGGAGATATGTCGTTTAAAGAATTTACGGATATATGTAGTGAGTGCTGGAAAGATAAATATGGATTCGTTGTTATCAGTAAGGATGACGCGGTAAATAAGGGACGATATAGAAAAGGTTTTGATAAATTCATACAACTGTAATTGGTTTTATCCAGAAGCTGATCATATCTAGATAAAAGCAGATCCAAAGTAGATATAGACCAGATACAAACCAGATACCAGACAAAGCAGATAAAAGGCAGATAAAAAGCAGATATAAAGCAGATAAAAAGCAGATAAAAGCAGATAAAAGCAGATAAAAAGCAGATTTAAAGCAGATAAAAAGCAGATAAAAGCAGATAAAAAGCAGATAAAAAGCAGATAAAAGCAGATAAAAAGCAGATAAAAGCAGATAAAAAGCAGATACAGAGCAGTTAAAGCAGATACAAAGCAGATAAGAGCCGATATAGAGCAGATAAAAGCAGATACAAAGCAGATAAAAAGCAGATACAAACCAGATCAATATCAGATACAAAGAAGCTCACAACCAGATACAAACTAGTTTGAAATGAATAATAACAAATTATTAAAAGATATTGTTAAAACAAGAACGATATTAAAAGAAAAACTAAAAAATTTAAAATTAAACGAAGTAGATAGACTTAATTTACTGGAAGATACATTTGAGCCTATAACGAAACCCCTAAATAAGTTAATTAAAAAAATTGATGATGATTATCAATCCGATGATTTATTGAAAGATACCTATACACCTACAGCAAAACCTTTAAATAAGATAATTAAAAAAACATCTGATTACAAATCAGATCCTTATCAATCAAATAATGATATATCAGATTCAGAACTTCCATCACTACCATCCGATGATAGTTCTGATAACTTTGATGATGCTGAGGGTTATGATGGCAATATGATTAATTACATACCAACCAAAAAAAGAAAACTAGATTTACAAATAATTAGCGATGATAATGACGATGATAAAAACAACTATAAGGTAATCGAAGTTGATAATAATAAGTCCTCACTAGTCAAAAATGTAGAACTGCTCCTGCATAATAAAAAAATAGATATGGTTTATGGATTCAACATAGATGAAAGCGGAAACTGGCGATATGCAAATAATGAACTAAATTTTAATGCAGATAATTCTATTGGAATAGGAAATACAAAGTGGAAAATGACTCCAGGATTATTCGAATTAGTTTTTCATTCAAAACCTATACATTACACAAAAAATGATTTGAAAAATTACAAAGAACTTTTAAAAAGTACAAATGCATACAAACGACAATATCAACCAAATGGTCAAATTAAAGGTACACGAGCATATAAATATATTAATATAATAAAACATTTATTTACTACGAAACCAAATGTTTTAAAGAAAGGCAATGGATTATTATTAAAAACTGCAGATAATCGTAAATCTAATTATATATATTGGGATGATCCAAATGAATTAGTCGACAGATTACGTTTACTTCTTTCATCGGAAAGTGCTGGTCATAATAATCACAAAAACGAAATAATTTCCATTGTTGAAGAATTGAGAGAAGCTGACATAATATATTAAAAATGAGTTATATAAATAAGTTTGGAGAAAGTTCCATTAAGAATAATATAAATAATTTAAAGTTAAGTACGTACAAACATAATTTCCAAATGGATGTCATTGCAAAAGATATAAACAAAATTAATATTATCATCAAAACCATTAAGGATCAAAGTGAGGAACTTAAAAACGATTATAATTCACAATTAATCGTTGTCAGAAGAGATGTAAAAGTATTACGAGAGTTGATTACAAAAGGTATCGATGATGATGTCAAAGCTATTGAAAAAGTAGTGAAGGATCAAGTTCATTTTGCAAATGAAGGCTTTTTAAAGAATATCGAGGAAAGATTTGATAATATTGAAGAATTTATATTTAAGTCAATAAATAAAAATGCTATTGTAGATGTTGTTAAAAAACGAAAACTCGAGCTTCCTAAAATCAAAGGATAAACTTGTATATAAACATATGGAATTTCCGTTTACATATTAATAAGAAACAACTAGCATAAAGGAAATGAATTCAGATAAGAGAGAAATAGTTAATGAACTGCACAAACAAGCGCGAAAAAATTTTAAAAGAAGACGAGTTATAACGAAGGGAATTGATGATTTATGGCAAGCAGATTTGGTAGAAATGGGAAATTATGCAGTACATAATAACAGATATCGATATCTCCTAACAGTAATAGATACCTTTTCAAAGAAAGCTTGGGCTGTAGCATTAAAAAATAAAACTGCATCAAACGTAACGGATGCTATGAAAAGTATTTTCACTAACAACAATAGAAAACCAAGAAATTTACAAACAGATGACGGTAAAGAATTTTTCAATAATCAATTTCATCAACTTATGCAATCGAATGATATTAATCACTATTCAACGTATAGTGTTCTTAAGGCATCCATTGTAGAAAGATTCAATAGAACTCTTAAAGGAATGATGTGGAAAGAGTTTAGTTATCAAGGAACATACAAATGGATCAACATATATAAACAACTTGTTGATAAATATAATAACACTTACCATAGAACAATACAGATGACTCCAAATGAAGTAAATTCATCAAATGAAAATTTATTGTTGAATACAGTCTACAACAATTTAAAAGTATTTAAAAACCCCAAGTTTAAAGTAAATGATAATGTTCGAATAAGTAAATATAAGCATACATTTGAAAAAGGTTACACACCAAACTGGACAACAGAAATATTTAAAATCAAAACTATAAAAAACACTAACCCTAATACCTATATATTACAAGACTATCAAGATCATGAAATTAAAGGTGGTTTTTACGAGCATGAGCTAATGAAAACTAAATTTCCAGAAACATATTTAATTGAAAAAATTTTAAAAAGAAGAAATAATATGGTTTACGTTAAATGGTTCGGATTCTCGTCAGAACATAACTCTTGGATTAATATCGACAATACATCATCATAAAAATCATTACAAAATTTATTAATAATTTATTCGCTCATCAGCCGTTAAAATGTCAATTACATTAACATTAGACGGAGACTCTTCATATCTTGTTGCAAACTATTTTCCACCAATCGAACTAAATGAAAACTATGTTTGTGGCTTAATTAGTTTCGATACGTATCACTCAATCCCAAATGTTGATGTCGAAAACAATTTATTTCATATTGGGAATCATGAAATAGAAGTTCCAGTTGGCTCATATGAATTATCAGATATAGCTGAAGTATTAGCAAATAAATATCACAATATAAATGCAACAGGATCGCTTGATGTACGAGCAAATTATAATACTCTACAAACATGTATAAAAAGTACTACAGATTCAATTTATTTTAATAAAAATAGATCAATCGGATCTTTATTAGGGTTCAGTACAAAAGTATTAGAGCCTGGCGTGGAACATTACTCTGATAAAACAATAGATATAACCAAAATCAATACAATAATTGTTGAATGTAACATTGTAGGCGGATCATATATAAATAACATGTCTGCACATATTTTGCATCAGTTTTCACTTAACGTCAGTCCAGGATATAAAATAACTGAGGCTCCAACTAATGTAATATATTTACCTGTGAGTTCAAGAGCAATAAATAGTCTTATTTTAAAAGTTGTTGATCAAGACGGAAACTTAATAAATTTCCGTGGTGAAAAACTAACAATACGATTGCATTTAAAACCCATGAGAGAATGATTATATATAATAAAAGTGACTTGCAAAAGCATTCACCATTCATTCTAACCTTATCAACGGAAGACGAGACTGGAAAGCCATCGAATTGCAATCAATCAAAAAAACAGAAAAAACGTCAAATTAAAGAAATAATACAACAGAAACAAAATATTAGTCTTAGTGAGGCTAATAAGGAGTTTTTAAAAAATTTGGGGTTTCATCTAAAAATATAAACGTAAAGATAAAGGAACAATGAGCAGCATTATTAACATTTTACAAAAACCGCAATTTGATAACTCCATTATCAAGAAAGAGTACCACAGCTACACATCATATTTACAATCATTTAAAAATAATGATGAAATTCGTATATCAATTCAAAATCAAGACTTGTATGTTTTACCAAGTGAAAGTCTTCTATACATAGAAGGGCTTGCTACAAAGGATGACTCATCAGTTTCTACATCCATACGGCTCTTAAACAATTGTATGGCACATCTATTTGATGAAATTCGTTATGAAATTAATGGCATAGAAATTGATCGCACACGCCATTTAGGTATTGCAACAGAATTAAAAAACTATATCTCGCTGAATAAATCTGAAAGTGACAGTCTACTAAATGCAGGATGGTCTCCTTTTAACATTGATAATCTTACACTTGAAAAGGGTTATTTCAATTTTTGTGTACCATTAAGATATTTACTCGGATTTGCTGAAGACTTTAATAAAATTATAGTTAATTCTAAGCATGAGTTGATACTTTTACGATCTAAAGATGATGGACAAGTTCTTAAATCTCAAACGACAGCTGAAAAAACTAAGTTATCAATTTTAAATATTACTTGGAAAGTACCACACGTTCAACTTGCTGATGCATACAAATCGCAGATGCTTAAAACAATAAACAATCGCCATCCATTAAGTATATGTTTTAGAAGTTGGGACATGTATTACTATCCTTTACTTCCAGAAAGTACAACAGTTTTGTGGAATGTTAAGCTAGCTACCGAAAATGAGAGACCGCGTTTTTTATTATTGGGTCTTCGAAATAATGATAATAAGTTTCAACATTGCGATTTAAGTGACATTAAAGTACATCTTAACTCTGTTACATATCCTTATGATGATTTAAATCTAAAATTCGATAGAAATCGTTTTGCAATTTTATACGACATGTACTTAAAATTTCAACAAAGTTATTATTCACGTGATCCCCAACCATTATTAACCCCAGAAAATTTCAAAACTATGGCGCCAGTAATAGTTTTAGATGTTACTCATCAAAATGAATCAGTTAAAACTGGACCTATTGATATTCGTATTGAAATAAAAACCTTGAAAAATATTCCGCCTAATACAGCTGCATATTGTTTGATTATACATGATAAGATGTTTGAATATATTCCTCTTACAAATGAAATAAGAAAAATAATGTAAATTTACTATTTAGTTAAAAAAAAAAAAATTAAATAAATATTATTATAATAAAAATTACATAAATAAATATAAAATTCTTTTTTGATTATATATATATATATATATATATATATATATATATATATATATATATATATATAATAAACATGTAATCAAGTAAGTATGTGTGTGTACTTATGTAATGGGAGCTCATATGTAATTGGTTAAAAAGTATAAATAGCAAACTTAAGAATGTTAAGGTTTATTCACAAATACTTCGTACAAGTACTTAGTCATAATCGATTGTAAGAATGGTGCTAAAAGATATATATGATTTCTTGAAAAGATGCTCCCATATTGTTTCGGATGAAGATAAAAACAAACTCATTAATATTCAATCCCAACTAGAATGCGCCAATAAATTGAAGACTAAGAAAAATAAATTTGGAGAACATTATGAAGAATGTGCTTGGTCGGACGATAATACAACATGTGGGCCCGACACTTGCTTCTGCTTGCACTATAGACGGAAAAATATGGAAGCAGAAGAAGTAGCAAAGCAACTGATAACAACATATTATAATATTTATAATGTTACTAAATGTAAAAATTGCAATTTCAATAAAATGTAAACTATAAAGTTATAGCAAAGGCTAACTAAAATTAAAACTCAATTTTATTTCTTGTCTACATTTTTATTTATTTACTTATAAGGTTAAGGAGCATCTTATAATATATATATATATATATATATATATATATATATATATAGAAAGTTAAATAATAGTGTTCCCAATAGCTTCACATTGGGCTGCTATATAATCCAAGATTTCGTCATTACCATCATGCAGCATCTCAATTAAAGCTACTGTATTGTCGAGTAGCTCATCATCTGTGTTTTCATACAGAAATAGAAGCCGCTTCACATCTATCCTCGGCAGGATTATTACTTCTTTTATCTCTACTTGAGCTCTTGTTGATCGAGTGTTTTCATTTCTGTTGATAAATGACATTTTTGTTATTCACTTAATTTGTCTAATTTGTTGAAAAGTCGAAGTTAGAATAAACATAAGTTTCTTGTTTTAAGCAAGAAGGCTTGAGTTTTTCTTTCGCAGTTTACTGTCAGCTGATCACCAACTGATTTTTTCCTGCTGAAAAATCAGCTGATCATCACCTTATTGTTATTTTGATTGTAACGAAATATTAAAAACCCATAGTATATCTCTCTTGCTCTGGAATTGTTTTTATACATATCAATAGAATGAGATAACAGTGCAAACATATGTACTATTAGGCTTGCTAATTTTTTTGTTAGGTGACTTTCAGCTGATCATCAACTGATTTTCCAGCTGATCACTAGCTGATCATATGATTGTCACCTGATCATCATCTTAATAATTGGAATACTTTACGCAAAAGCAATGTATCTATTTAATGCTCTGAAATTATTTATAATAAAATTAAACAACTTCAATTACAATAATATTTGTTTTTATTTTATAATTATTTTTCTTAACATATGTATAAAAGTACAAACATTTATAATTACATTCGTTTTGATAATAAATAATATTTTTTTATTAAATTTTCTATTTGTACTATATTTTGATTTTTATCCTTCAAGTAATCCTCAATAAGTTGGACATGATCCTTAAATATTAGTCCGTCAAAGTCCTTTAGAAATTTGCAAATTGAATTTGTGGACATCCTGCTTATATTTCAAAGTAAGGGTAAAAGTCGACTAATACATTTTTTTAAAAATTTCGTGGCTTATATACAGTTTCAAAACAAATATTTTATTATATTTTGTTCAACGAAATTTGACAACATTGCGTTTTACAAAATAAGGCTTTATTTCAAATTATAGTTACTACATTTTAATAAAGTTTTGGAATTTTGCCTCCTTCCCAAGGAAAAAAGGGTTGTGAATTTGGAATGTAGAAGCCTTCATTGTCTTCAATAGTTTTTTCGTTCTCCTCAGGAAGTATCTCCGCCAATTCTAATGTGTATGAATAATTTTCTAGTTTCTTTGTTAAAGAAAATTTTTCATCCTGAGCCCCTTCAATTACTTTGTCTTCTAAGCTATTGTAGCGTTTGGGAAGATATAGCATTCCATCCTCGAGTTCTGCAATCACTATATTTCCATATTTAGTCTTATGACGAAACATCATTATCACTTTATATGGCTTTGATGGTTGTAAGTCCTTCACAGATATATATGATTTTGCTTTCAGTTTATTAAAAGCCTCAACAACCTCAATGTTTGTAATATTTTTGGAAGTCATAGTTGACTACTGAATGATTGTAATGAGTTAATGAATATTAATATTTTAGAAGCTGCGTTTTTATATCAATTTATTTGGGACACACTTAAAAATTTTTTAATCAGGAGAGTTTTGTTTTCTGAAACTCAAATTTTGATCTCTTAATATTTTTATGCATACCTTCATAATTACTCTTACTTAATTTCTACATAATGAAAAATGCCTCCTCTTATGTTTTAAATAATTTATTTCAAATAATTACATTATATGCAAATGTTCACAAATATGTAAAAAATGTTTATGTATAGTTATGTGCAGAAACAACATTAAATTCATTTAAGAGTCACAAAAACCATACAATTACTATACAAGGCTTGTTAAAATAAAATTATTCCTTCAATTTTTATATTTTCATCCCAAAATAAATCAAAGGAATCCTCTTTTCCCTTTTTCTTCTTACCAGCCAACAGTAATAAAAAAGGAAATTTATAGCATTTAAGAACAACAAATAAATGCACAATTACTACACAAGGCTTGTTAAAATACAAAATTTTCCTTAAATTTTTACACTTTCATCCCAAAATAAAACAAAAGAATCCTCTTTTCTTCTTACCAGACAACAGCAATAAAAAAACAAATTTATAAACGTACAGATAATAGCGTATGTAAAATGATAAGCAACCGACATCTCAAACTAAAGACCGTGTTTATAATTATAAAAACAAAAAAGGTTTCTATTGACTATTTCAAGTTGGTTTAAGAGATAGACAATAGACAAACTATTATTAAAGAGACAAACCGACATACAAACATAAAGGCTCGTTAAACAAAAGTCATCCCTAATGTTTCATCGCATCAAGTGTGCAATGAAAATAAAAATTCTCTTCAACAACATTAAACATTTTTTTTTTATGCACTTGCATTTCACACAAAAAAAATCATCCCAAAATTTTTTTCATCCCAAATTTTCATCTCTAAAATCATCCAAACTAAAAAACCATCCCAAAAATTCATCCCAAAAAGATGATTTTTTTCATCTCATACCCCAATTCCCTACTACTGTGACTGAAGAAATTGCAAAATATTTAACTAAACTCGAGTCACACCCTAATCCGCTTGCTCGAAATATCTTGAACTTTACCGGACACATCCGCTTAAAAAAGAGGGACACAAGGGCTCTAATACTTACCACACCAGATGAAACTGTTTGAAATTATTTTTTTATTTTTTGCTTTGCACAACTCTTATGTATTATGAATTACTATCACTAAGTTTATGTCCGACACTGGTCGGGCCTAATAATTATATTTAGATTTAAGATTTGAATACTTATTGTTAATTCATTTTTGAAGATACAATAAATATATGTATGCATAAAAAAAAGCATTTCTTGCATCATGTAGCTTCAAGGCTTGAGTTTGTATTTGTTGAATTATTTGGTGGTGAAACATTTTGAGTAGGAATAGAATTTGTCTTAGCAGCATCGGCATACGATACACGGGAAGTGACTGCTTGGCCCACTTGCGCAATAGTGGCGCATAAAGCGTTTGCCGATTGGGCTGGAGCTAATTTAGGTTTTTGCCCCATAGTCTGTTTGACGAAAGAGTACACAGGACAACCTCTGTAGTTAGCGGTGCGATTACCTCCACAATTGCTGCATTTTCTATCACTTTGATTTTTTGGCTTATTGCAACTAGCAGTAGGTAAATTTCAGTAAGTTTTAGTATGGCCATATTCTTGACAATTATGGCACTGTAGGGGTCCAGAACGCTTATGTGGTTCTTCAACTGTTATTTTTCGGTATAAAAGATATTTTAAATTATAAATTGGGTGCGTCTCATTTTTTCTTAATTTTATATCATTTGGCTCCAGTTAAACGCGAAATAGAGGTTGGGGGATCTTTTCCCTATTTATTATGTTCGATACATTTTTTACCTTAAATCGCTGGAGGACGATTGCATCTTTTATTTCTTCGGGAGCAACATAGGAATCTATGCCCTTCAATACGATCTGCAGACCTTTAGCACTCTTGAGCTGGTATGTATAGAAATTTGTTTTACTTTTTTCAAATTCAGAAACCATTGTGCGAAAATCTTTTTCTTCATAAATTCGTTTCATCAATTTTACCAGGTTTTATTGGAACAATGTGAAATTTATTCTCACCAATTACCGAAATTAATTTTTTAATAAGAGCGTTTGAGTTTTTTTCTCTTAAATAGATTGGTGGCGGCTTGGAGGTTTTTTTTCGCAGATTCAGCGGGTTTGTGGTTGTCATCTTGCAATATTTTAAAACGGTTTTGGCGATTAGTAGATGATGTGCTGCTATCCCTAGAGATCTTTGGAGCAGATGAAATTTTAGAAGATTTTGGGCTTCGCTCGCGCTTTACCACAGTCATATATGTGTCCATTCCGACTTGGACCTTGGGTTTTTGGCTACTCTTATCTATAGTGAAAACAGGGTTAAGTGATGACCACGAGCCCGAAGCGGATGATATCGCTGAGTTAAACGGTAATGTTAACGAATCACTAGTTGGCATTGGACAAAGCGAAGTTGATCGCTGACGAAAATGCGGCTTTGCCGTTAGAGAAAGTCTATCTTCAGATTTTTTATTTTTATTGTTTTTATTAAGAGCTTCAGAACTCACAGTAAGTCTACCATCAGATTTGTTATTTTTATTGTTATCATTGAGAGCATCAGAACTCACAGTAAAATAGGCATTTCTGCCGTTATAACTCACTTCACAATTATTTGTATTTGAGAAACTCATATAGAGTATTCCTCAAGGGTACTTTGTCTGTGTTTTTTTGTTTACGGTTTTTTTTGTTATTGTTATTTCTATATGTAAAAATATTAGCAAAGCAAAAAAAAAAGCTTATTTATGAAAGTTAATATGTACTACGAATATTTTTTTGTATGATTTTTTTTTTGTTTAGTATGTATGTAAGAAAAATTCCGCTATTACGTCTGTTCACTATGAAGGTACAACGAGAACTGTATACTCGTATGCTTAACTTTAATGTTCTCGAATATGGGTGTGAAGTTTAAGTTTTCATATTACATTTTCCAGACATAAATAGAGCCCAAATTAAATGTCTATAACTTTCACATATAATATTCGTATTCGCGAATATTAAAAACTTACATTCGGTGCATTACTAGTATGTACATATTTTAAAGTACTCTTCAAAATTTTAAATCTCCGCATTAGGTCGGATGGGAACAACGGCATTTAGACTATCACCTTTAAGTCTATTATGATAAGGGTTCACTATATACCTTACACCCTTTCTACAAAAACTAGTATAGGTAGAACAGCCAATACAACTTTCGCGATTTCAAATTTAGCTTAGAATGGCTTTGCTCTTTCCACCAATTTAAAATATTTATTTGTATGTCCAGGTACACGTTTTTCGTTCCTAAAAGAGAACAAAAACGTGCTGATAAAAGAAATATATTTTTGCAATTTTATTATTGGTGGGAATCGGTATACGGGTACATATCGATACAGACATAAACTGTATTCTGGATACCGGTATTTTCTAACCGAAATGAATTTCGATATCGGTAACGATAACGGTATCTAATTTTAGCGGTATTTGAATCGGTATTGGTATTTTTACGATACTGTTTGCCAACCTTGATTTTTATTATCAAAAAATTTTTCAATTAAGAAAAATGAAAAAAACCAAAAAATTAAATATATTTTCATTTTAAATAGTATTGTATTGTATATAATTTTGTAAAACTACAGAAGTATATATCGTTAGCTAAAATGCAAAACGGCGTAACTAGCAAAAAATTTAAAATCGTGTTTTTGATTGATTATTATGAATGCCATTAAACAACATGTTTTGACAAAATTTAACACTTCTGCGATCAAAAATTACCCATTTATTAACAAAGAACAAGGGAATTTAACTATAAGTTTGTTTAGTCTTTTTGCATTTTAGCTAATGATATACATATGTATGTATCTATTTTTACATAAGTACTTATATATAAAATTGGTCGTTATCAAATAAACTTTCGATTTCTCGCTCTTCAAAAAACATACATACATTATCAGTTTTTATGCTTTATTAAACTAAACATCTTTCAAAGAAGAAACAATTTGGAAGAAATAAAAGATTATTCTATATTCTCCTTTTTTTCATTGGTACAGTAACCAATAAAAAAAGCAAAATAAAATGAGTAAAAAGTAGATATTGGTAGATTAAAGGAAGAAAAACTCCACAAAGATTAAAATTAGCCATATTGAATAAAAAGTAAAAAGGGGCTAAAAGATAATTGTAAAAAGTGATAGATTTGCGCGTTTTTTAGTTTGGGTGAAACCTAGCCCGAAAATGGCTAAGTTGGCATCACTGAATCACGAATGTGTCATTGCCCAGGTCTGGTTGTATTCATCTGTTTTTGACATTCATCCATTATTTTTACACAAACAAAGCACCAGTTGTTTTTGTATTTTGTTAGTTGTTGTAGACGTGCATATACTTAATATTAATATGCTTTGATTCCGTTCACATGACATATTCGTGGTTCATTTTGACCAGGGTAGGAAGAGTGCTCGAAGTAATTTCTTTCGCAAACGAATTTAATTCGAACGAATTTTATTTTCTATATTACAAAGAATTATTTTTTTTTGTTCCCCAATTTTATTTATAAAATTTGAGAACGAAAAAAAAACAAAGAATACAAAATAAATTTCTCTCGCAAATTTAAAAATAAAATTCGCAAACGAAAAGAAAATAGAATTCGCGATTAAATTAAAAATACAAACTATCAACAGTAAAGACTTTAAATTTTTTAAGGAGATTTTATTATTAACGACTATAGCTAGACTGTTGAAAATTGGTGTGTAGATTCCCTTTCCGATCATTATATCATTATATCTCAGAAACTACATTGGATAGACTAAAAATTCTAAGAGCATACGAATGCTGCTAAAAAATAAGCCGACAAGTGCTTAGTACTTTTTCGATATGTGCACTTTTAGGAGTTATAAGGGGATAAAAACTGCATTTTGGTACCGTTTTTGCACTCGACATATCTTCTAAATTATTGAACGCAGCAGAAAGCTTTTTGGCGCGTTTTATTTCTTCTATATAAATTCGCACTTATCAGGAGTAAAATCGTACTCGTTTTCGGTACTTTTTTGTTAACGATAAGGTACGTATAACAACAAGTAAAACTAAGCTAGTGAGCTGAAATTTGGTGTGTAGGTTCCCCTTTCGATGTTCAGATCCAATAAGAAGGGATTTTTAGAAACTCGAATGCTAAGGGGTAACAAGGAGTAAAAAGGATAAAATCGGTATCTCGGAAACCACAGTAGACAGACTAAAAATTTTAAAAGGATACGAATGATGGTAAAAAGTAAGCCGATATGTGTCGGCTTTTTAATATGTGTACTTTTAGTGGTTAAAAGAGGGTGAAATTTGAATTTTGGTACCTTTTTTGAACACGACATACATATCTTCTAAATTATTGAATGTAGCAGAAAGATTTTTGGTGCTTTACTTCTGGACAGACTATCGAATGGGTTTTGACATTTTCTGAAAATTTGGACCTTTAGGGAGTTTAAGGTACTAAAAAGGGTAAATCCCGCATTTACCCCATTTAGTACCTTTTTTGGGTCCTTCGTAAAAACATACATATTCTAACCTCAGCTTCCACTGAACGGTTGGAAGCAATAACAAATTATTTTTACATGTATGTATTGTGTACATTATACATTAACATACAAGTACCGAAAACGTGTAAAATTTTACCCCTTAAAGGTCCAAATTTTCAGAAAATGTTAAATCCCGTCCGATATTCTGTCCAGAAGTACAGAACGCACCAAAAAGCTTTCTGCTGCATTCACAAATTTAGAAGATTTGTCATGTGCAAAAAAGGTACCAAAATTCAGTTTTCACCCTAATTTTTTTTGTACATATATTTATTTATTGTATCTTCAAATAAGAACTAACAAAAAGTGTTCAAATCTTAAATCTAAATATAATTATTAGGCCCGACGAGTGTCGGAAATAAACTTAGTGATAGTATATGAATGATACATAAGTAAAACTAAAGATGTTACGAGCAAGGGGATTAGGATGGGACTCGAGTTTTGTTAAGTACTTGCCTGCGTATTTTGCAATCTCTTCAGTCGCTAGTGGTATATTTAAATCACGATGTAAATTTGAATTTTTAATGTGCTATGGAGCCGATGCTATCAAACGTAAAATTTTGTTTTGTATTCGCTGGATTCTCTCTACATTGAAAGCTGAAGCAGTGGGCCATAGCTCAATTCCGTACCACAATATTGGTTTCAAAAGCGACTTGAATATTAACAGTTTGCAGCCTAGGCTAAGTGTTGAATTTCTGCCAATCAACCAATGTATTTGAGTTAACAAGGTTTCATTGAGTTAGCTTAGAGTCCATATGATGTTTCCATGTAAGCCTTCGATGAAGGTGTATACCTAGGTATTTCACTTGACAATGTTAAGGAATATCTTGATTGTTGATTCGAATGGGGAAAAAGTATCTCTTCTTAAGGTAAAGGTTATATGGACGCACTTTTGTTCATTTACTTTAATTCTCCATAAGTTCAACAATATTTCCAGCTGGGTAATATGTTCCTGGAGATTGCGGGATATAGATTCGGGCATAAGCATGAAGTCTCCTTCCACAACAGTGAACTTCCTATCAGTGTTTGTATGTTTATTGGCAGATATGTCTTTAATTTTAAAATTAGGCCTTCGTGTCATACTTTGTCAAATGCCGGAGACACATCAATGAAGAGGGCAGCACAATGCTTCTTTTCTTCAAATGTCTTCCTTATAAATTGAACCAATCTATGCGCTTGCTTGCTTGTTTGAAATCATTTTGATCTTCGCAAGTTTCCAGTTATGTGGAAAATACTGGTTCTTAAAATGACATTAAAAATAAATAGCAGGATTCTTATTGCAATTAGAGGCAAATTTATCAGCATCTTGTTACTAAATCCATCAATATCTGAAGCTTTCTTCGGGTTGAGTTCAGCAATTATTTTTTGTACTTCCCGCAGCTTAAATCTTTCTCACTGTCACTTCTTGCCCATCCTCCGGTCGAAGTAAGCAGTGGTGATTTAAGCTCAACGGGTCTTTTAAGAGTAATTAGATGCTGACATGACATCGAGACCTTCTAGATATTTTTCCAGTAATGCAGTTTTTTCCGAGGATAGCAACTCTTTGAGTCGTTTAGTACATTCTTTAAATCTGATTTTATTTAGGGGTGATCTGTGTTGTTGTAATTCTCTTCTATCTCTCCTTTTTTCACATGCAACACGTTTAATGTCCGTAAAATAAATTCTATTAAGGCCAGCCTGCAGTTGGGAGGTAGTGGCATGTTCAGCAGTCTGTTTAATATTTTCGTTAAGATTGGCAAGGTTAAATTCAATATCTTCGGATGTTCTTAGCTTAATGTTTTTCGTACAATGACTACTGAGATCATTTTTGAACCACAGCCAATTAACACGATTGGTATTCTTCTCATATGGGTAAGGTAAGTCACTTCTTAGTGGGCTACAAATTGTAACGATTGTTAGACAGTGATCGGAGGAGAGATCTTGTGAAGAGATTTAGGGGAGATATTTTTCATGACGGAATTTTTTGCATATCCATAGGCCAGTAAGTGGACTTCCCATTCGAAATGACGTCTAAGCCCATTTTAGGCGTAATAACACGCGAACCCCAGAACGTATGTTTTGCATTGTAGTTGCTAGCTGCTACGAAACAAGGCCCAAGAGATTTGTAGTAATTTTCGCATTGATCCTCAGTGATTCAAAATCTGAGAGGTGAGTCACGAAATTTGAACAAAAATTTTCAACACAAATATTAGTTGCATGTACATGTTCTGCACAAATGTTATCAAGAATATAGTTCTTGAGTCTTGAATTTATTAGAATTACTGATCCACCGCATGCTCTTCCTCTCGGGTCCTTTGTATCATATAAGGTGAAGCCATTCATTTTGAAAAGGCTTCTCGAAGTCGAATGAGTCTCAGCAACCAACATTATATCAACATTTTTTTCCGTAAGGAAGTGCTCGAGTTCATTTTTGTGTTGGCGAATGTCGTTTGCGTTCCAGAAACATATTTTTAACGTGTTCATGGCTTGTTAATTAATGCTTGAAGCAGAGTATTCTGCATTCGCAGCTTTTCTTGCATCATGTTAGTCATAGTTGTAGTAAAGTTGTTTATAGTTTGCACCAGATTATCAATAGTAGCTTCAAGGCGATTGAAATTAAAGCTTGAGTTTGTATTTGTCGAATTATATGGCGGTGATACTTTTTGTGCGGGAATAGAATTTGTGTTAACAGCATCGGCATACGATGCACGTGAAGTAATTCGTGGAGTAACCGTTGGCTGATTGAGCTGGAGGTAATTTAGGTTTTTGTCCCATAGCCTGTTTAACGAAAGAATATATATATATATATATATATATATATAGATATGTAGTTAGCGGTGTGATTACCTCCACAATTACTACATCTTTTTTCTGCTTGATCTTTTGGCTTAGTACAGCTAGCAGTACCGTGCAATTCACCGCAGATAAAACTGTGGGTAATTTGCAGTAAGTTTTAGTATGGCCATATTCTTGGCAACTATGCCACTGTACTGGACCTGAACGCTTATGTGGATCTTCAAATATGATTTTTCGGTGTAAGAGAAACCTTACGCTATAAATTGGATGAATTTAATTTTTTTTCAATTGCATGTCATTCGGCTCTCTTTAAACACGAAATAGGGGTTAGGGGATTTTTTCTCTGTTAATTATATTAGTAATATTTTTTTACCTTAAATCCTTTGTCGATAAGAGCACATTTTACATTTCCGGGGTCAACTATGAATCTATGCCTTGTAATACTATCTGTAGGCTTTTAGCACTTTTAAGTTGGTATGTTTTAAAATTTGTTTTATTTTTTTCAAATTCACTAACAATGTTTTCGGAAATCTTTTTCATCATATACATGGATTTTAGCTTCACCAATATTACCTCGTTTAAAAGTTAAAAATAACGAAGTATTGTACTCGTATGCGCTTACTACTTGAACATTTGCATACATGGCGATCCTGCCATGTAAATATCAAAAGGTGATAGCGGTGATAAGCGGTATGCAACCTTTTGAAGTTTTTCTGGCCTAGCACACTCTAACTGAAATAGAAGAAACTTTTGATATTTATATTACACCACTACTTTTCTTCTGGATTACTAAAGTAATTCTCACCAAGTTTGAAGCCTGTCAATGATATAAGACTCCATGTATGCCATAATTAATAATTACTTTATGTAAGGGGTTTCCATCCCCCAGCTCCTATCGGTGTGAAGTACACCATTTCATATAGAAAAAGATTTTATAAAATCGCTTTCCATAGGACGGAGAAATCTGTTAATTAGTGATTACTTTGTATGGGAGGGGGCCCTTCCCCTACTCTTACATCACTACTTTTCCGCCGGATTACGCCCATTAACTGTAAAGTAATTATAATAAAGTGTGAAGTGTGTGTGATATAGTTTTCCAATATTCCATAATTAATAATTACTTTGTATGGGGTATCCAACCCCTGCTCCTATCGCATATTTGTGATAATGGGACCACCTGTGGGGTATACCATTTCATAGAGAAAAAGAATTTTTAAAATCGCCTTCGAATGACGGAGAAATCTGTTAATTAGTGATTACTTTGTATGGGAGGGAGCCCTTACCCTACTCTTACACCACCACTTTTCCGCAGAATTACGCGCATTAACTATAAAGTAATTCTCACCAAGTTTGAAGCCTCTCAATGATATAGTATTCCATATATGCCGTAATTAATAAATAATTTGTATGGGAGGTACCCATTCCCCTGCTCCTATCGCATATTTGTAAAAATGGGACCAACTGTGGAGTATACCCGTTTATATAAAAAAAGAATTTTTAAAACCGCTTCACAAATGGCGGAGAAATCGGTGTGTATATAAAAAAAATACATACATGACGAACATATAACCACTTCCTTTTTTTAAGTCGGTTAATAAATACTGAATTTTAATTAATTTTTAATCCTTACTATTAATCGTTGATATTTTTAAAAAGTTTTTTATACATTTTATGAAATTTAAAAAAAAGTATTATTAGTACAATTGAATATAAACATTATTTGTTTAGTTTTTTTTAGGTTTTATTTATTTTTTTTTTAAAGACCCTGAACTGTAAAATCCTGTCATATTGTTAAAATTTTAATACAAAATATTATACTTTTTACGCAAAATTAATTCAAGAAACATTTTAAACTAAAAAATAAAATCTAAGCCTGGTGGCTTTTTTGTAAATGAAATTTCAAAGAAATTTCTATACATTGTTTAATATATTAAAGAGATCTTCTGAAATAATATTTTAGAAATAATATTTGACTCTAATGTTTAGATTTTAAACGATTTTTTCTCCAGTTTTAATAAAACTTGAATTATAACACTCATCATAGCTCTTTTCTTGTATGAAAACCAATTTCACAACATCTACCTTTTGCATGTGAAAATAAATTTTTATTAATTTCATAAAAAATATATTAAGGCTTTTCATGAGAATGTTCAAAAGTCTCGCAAACTGTGCAATTGTGCATTTTTACACTCTAGTAAACAAAATGTCAAAAATTTTATAGATATTTATGTACACAAACCTGTTAAGTTTGCCCAATAATTTTGACTCGTTAACTTAAGCTATGTAATTGTGCATTTTGTAAACAATAACTTGTTGCTTTTTTGGATTTCTCTAGGCATTTTAAGACACACAAACACTCTTTTTTATTTGTATAGAAATACATAAATATGTTTTTTAAATTAAAAATTGCTTGAAATTTTCTTATCTTATTTTAATTAAATGAAATTGTTGACGTTTGTATCAAATTTACATATACTGTTTGCGCAAAAGTTCGAGGTTCGCCCTCTTATTCGTGGTTCGCGGTCGACTCTTGATTGAATCAACATGGTTCGCCACACAAATTTTTGAAAGCGAACCATCTTGGTTCATTTTATCTGAACTAGCTATCAAAACAAAATGAGCACACACAAGCACATTCACATGTACACATGTGTAAACAAAAAAAATGGATGCGTGTTTGAATTAAAAAAATTAAAACACATTTTATTTATTTTTGCTAATTTTTGTTTATCTACTGCAAAAAGCCTTTGTGTCCAATGAGAATTACTTTAGTAATCCAGAAGAAAAGTAGTAGTGTAATGTAAATATCAAAAGTTTCTTCTATTTCAGTTAGAGTGTGCTAGGCCAGAAAAACTTCAAAAGGTTGCATACCGCTTATCACCGCTATCACCTTTTGATATTTACATGGCAGGATCGCCATGTATGCAAATGTTCAAGTAGTAAGCGCATACGAGTACAATACTTCGTTATTTTTAACTTTTAAACGAGGTAATATTAGTGAAGCTAAAATCCATGTATATGATGAAAAAGATTTCCGAAAAAATTGTTAGTGAATTTGAAAAAAATAAAACAAATTTTAAAACATACCAACTTAAAAGTGCTAAAAGCCTACAGATAGTATTACATAGGCATAGGTTCATAGTTGACCCCGGAAATGTAAAATGTGCTCTTATCGACAAAGGATTTAAGGTAAAAAAATATTACTAATATAATTAACAGAGAAAAGGTCCCCTAACCCCTATTTCGGGTTAAAAGAGAGCCGAATGACATGCAATTGAAAAAATATTAAATTCATCCAATTTATAGCGTAAGGTTTCTCTTACACCGAAAAATCATATTTGAAGAGCCACATAAGCGTTCAGGTGCAGTACAGTGGCATAGTTGCCAAGAATATGGCCACACAAAAACTTACTGCTAATTACCTACAGTTTGTGTTATCTGCGGTGAATTGCACAATTCTGCTAGCTGTACTAAGCCAAAAGATCAAGCAGAAAAAGTGTAGTAATTGTGGAGGTAATCACACCGCTAACTACAGAGGATGCCCTGTATATTCTTTCGTTAAACAGACTACGGGACAAAAACCTAAATTAGCTCTAGCTCAATCAGCATACGCTCACTCCGCCAATTTTCCTCCAATGAGCAAACCAAATACTTCACGTGTATCGTATGCTGTTAAGACAAATTCTGTTTCCACGTAGAAAGTGTCCCCACCAAGTAATTCAACAAATGCTAACGCAAGCTTTAATTTCAGTCGCCGTGAAGCCACTACTGATAATCTGGTGCAAACTATAAACAACTTTACTACAACTATGACTAACATGATGCAAGAAAAGCTGCGAATGCATTCGCCAACACAAAAAAGAACTCGAGCACTTCCTTACGGAAAAAAAATTTTGATATAATGTTGGTTTCGGAGACTCATTTGACTTCGAGAAGCCTTTTCAAAATGAATGGCTTCACCTTATATGATACAAAGGACCCGAGAGGAAGAGCATGCGATGGATCAGCAATTTTAATAAAGTCGAGACTCAAGCACTATATTCTTTTTTTTTTTTTTTTTTTTTTTTTAATACATATAACTTATTTATTGCATCTTCAAAAAAATGAACTAACAATAAGTAATCAAATCTTAAGTCTAGATATAATTAATATGTCACTAGTGGCATATTTAAATCACGATGTAAATTTGAATTTTTAATGTACCATAGAGCCGATATTATTAAACGTAAAATTTTGTTTTGTCTTCGTTGGATTTTCTCAACATTTGAAGCTGAAGCAGTGCCCCATAACTGAATTCCGTAGCACCATATTGGTTTCAAAAGCGACTTGTATATTAACACTTTGCAGTCTAGGCTGAGTGTTGAATTTCTGCCAATCAACCAATGTATTTGAGATAACTTAAGTTTCATTTGAGTTAGCTTAGAGTCAATATGATGTTTCCACGTAAGCTTTCGATCAAGGTGAATACCAAGGTATTTCACGTGAGAATGTTGAGGAATATTCTCATTGTTTATTCGAATGGGGGAACAAGTATCTCTTCTTAGGGAAAACGTTATATGGACACACTTTTGTTCATTTACTTTAATTCTCCATAAGTTCAACAATATTTCCAGCTGGGTAATATGTTCCTGGAGATTGCGGGATATTGATTCGGGCATAAGCATGAAGTCTCTTACCACAACAGTGAACTTCCTATCAGTGTTTGTATGTTTATTGGCAGATATGTCTTCAATTTTAAAACTAGGCCTTCGTGCCATACTTTGTCAAACGCTTGAGAAACATCAATGAAGAGGGCAGAACAATACTTCTTTTCTTTAAATGTCTTCCTTATAACTTGTACCAACCTATGCGTTTGCTCAATTGTGCTATGCTGACTTCTAAAACCAAACTGATGATCCGGGATACACCCATTATCAGCTAAAGTTTTGGAAAATTTAGTCATGAGCAGCTTTTCGAAAAGCTTTGAGATTGTTGATAGTAAGCTTATAGGCCTATATGACTCAGCCTTGGTAAGACCTTTACCCGGCTTTGGAATCATTTTGATCTTCGCCAGTTTCCAGTTATGTGGAAAATACTGCAATCGCAAAATGGCATTAAAAATAAATAGCAGGATTCTTATTGCGATTAGAGGCAAATTCATCAGCATCTTGTTACTAAATCCATCAATACCTAGAGCTTTCTTCGGGTTGAGTTCAGCAATTATTTTTTGTAATTCACACAGCTTAAACCTTATGGGACGAGGGGGTAGAGAAACTACACTCGGCAAATCAACAGCGCCCGTACATAAATAGGGAGTGAATACAGCTTTTAAATGCTCAGCAAATAAGTTACCTTTCTCGCTATCGCTTCTTGCCCATCCTCCGGTCGAAGTGCGCAGTGGTGATTTAAGCTCAACGGGTCTTTTAAGATTTCTAGCAGCGCGCCATAAAGAGTAATTAGATGCTGACGTGACATCGACACCTTCTAGAAATTTTTCTAGTAATGCTGTTTTTTCCGACGATAGCAACTCTTTGAGTCGTTTAGTACATTCTTTAAGTCTGAGTTTATTTAGGGGTGATCTGTGTTGTTGCCTTTCTCTTCTAGCTCTCCTTTTTTCACATACATGACGTTCAATATCCGCAGAATAAATTCTATTAAAGCCAGTCTGCGGATGGGAAGTAGTGACATGTTCAGCAGCCTCTTTAATATTTTCGTTAAGATTGGCAACGTTAAATTCAATATCATCGGATGTACTTAGCTTAATGTTTTCCGTACAATGACTACTGAGATATTTTTTGAACCCCAGCCAATTAACACGACTTATCATCTTCACATATGAGTTCGGCAAATCACTCCTTAGTGGGTTAAAAATTGTAACTATTGTGGGAGAGTGATCGGAGGAGAGATCTAGAGAGGCCTCCACGTGAGTTAGGTCCCTAGGGATATTTTTCATGACATCAAAATCTATTACATCCGGAATTTTTTGTACGTCAGTAGGCCAATAAGTGGGCTCCCCACACGAAATGACATCCAAGTCCATTTTTGAAATTGTATTAAACAACGCTCGACCTCTAGGTGTAACAAGACGCGAGCCCCAGTACGTATGTTTTGCATTGTAGTCACCAGCTGCCAGGAAACAAGATCCAAGCGATTTGTAGAACTTCTCATACTGCTCTTCTGTAACTGCAAATCTGGGAGGTGAGTAAATTGATGATATCACGAAATTCGCACAAAAATTTTCTACGAAAATATTCGTTGCTTGCATATATTCTTCACAAACGTTGTCAAGGACATAGTGCTTGAGTCTTGACTTAATTAGAATTGCTGACCCACCGCATGCTCTCCCTCTCGGGTCCTTTGAATCATATAGAGTGTAACCATTTATTTTGAATAAGCTTCTTGATGTCAAATGAGTCTCAGAGACCAACATTATATCAATATTTTTTTCCATAAGGAAGTGCTCGAGCTCATTTTTGTGTTGGCGAATGCCGTTTGCGTTCCAGAAACATATTTTCAACGTGATCATGGCTTGTTAATTAATGCTTGAAGAAGAGTATTCTGCATTCGTAGCATTTCTTGCATCATGTTAGTCATATTTGTAGTAAAGTTGTTTATAGTTTGCACTAGATTATCAATAGTGGCTTCAAGGCGGCTGAAATTAAAGCTTGTGTTAGCATTTGTCGAATAACTTGTTGTTGGTGGGGACACTTTCTGCGTGGGAATTGAATTTGTCTTAACAGCATCCGCATACGATACTCGTAAAGTACTTGGTTGGCTCATTGGAGGAAAAGTGGCGGAGTAAGCATTTGCTGATTGAGTTGGAGTTAATTTAGGTTTTTGTCCCATAGGCTGTTTAACGAAAGAATATACAGGGCAACCTCTGTAGTTAGCGGTGTGATTACCTCCACAATTACTACATTTTTTTTCTGCTTGAACTTTTGGCTTGGTACAGCTAGCAGTGCCATGCAATTCACCGCAGATAACACAAACTGTAGGTAAATTGCAATAGGATTTTGTATGGCCATATTCTTGGCAATTAAGGCACTGTACGGGACCTGAACGCTTACGTGGCTCTTCAACTGTGATTTTTCGGTGTAATAGAAACTTTACATTATAAATAGGATGGGTTTCATTTTTTTTCAATTGTATGCCATTCGGCTCCAGTTCAACCCGAAATAGGGGTTGGGGGACCTTTTCTCTATTTATTATATTAGTAGCACTTTTTACTTTAAATCCTTGCTCGATAAGTGCGCATTTTACTTCTTCGGGGTCAACATATGAATCTATGCCCTTTAGTACTATCTGTAGGCCTTTAGCACTCTTGAGTTGGTAAGTGTAAAAATTTGTTTTATTTTTCTCAAAATCACTAACAACTGTTCGGAAATTTTTTTCATCATAAATTTGGATTTTTGTTTCGTCAATATTACCTCGTTTAATTGGAATGATGTGGAAGGTATTTTTACCAATGGCCGACAGTAGTTTTTTTAGAAGCGCGTTGGAATTTTTTTCTATCAGATAGATAGGTGGTGGCTTAAAAGACTTTTGCGATGATGCAACAGGGTTGTCGTTATTGTCTTGCAATATTGAAAAACGATTTTGACGATTAGTAGAGGACGCGCTGTTATCCCTAGACATCTTTGGAGCAGATGAAATTGTAGAAGAATTTGGGCTTCGCCCACGCTTTACCACAGTTATGTATCTGTCCATACCGATTTGGACCTTGGGTTTTGAACTGCTGCTATCTGTAGTGATAACTTGGTTAAGTGATGAACACGAGCCCGAAGGGGATGAAATCGCTGACTTATATGAAGATGTACTAGGCAACTGTAATGTTAATGAATCACTAGTTGGCATTGGACAAAGCGAAGTTGATCGCTGACGAAAAATTGGCTTTGCCGTTAAAAAATTACTTTCATAAGATTTTTTATTTTTATTGTTTTCATTAAGAGTTTCAGAACTCACAGTAAAATATGCATTTCTGCTGTTAGAACTCACTCATTTAGAGTATTCCTCAAGGGTACTTTGTTTGCGGTTATTTGTTTGATTTTGTTGTTTTGACTATGTAAAAAAAAAATTTGCAATATTTGCTTTGCTTATTTATCAAAGTTAATATTGTATTACGAATATTTTTTGAATGTTTTATTGTTTTTGTATTTTGTTTTTTTTGTTTTGTTTGTATGTAAAAATAATCCGCTATGACGTGTGTTCACTATGAAGGTTCAACGAGAACTCAGTAATATACAACAACAACATTTTTAAAGAACACCTACAAGCAACAAATAAATGTATTGAAAATTGTTGTACAAATTTCGTGATATCATCAATTTACTCCTCTCCCAGATTTTTAATCACCGGGGATCAATACGAAAATTTCTACAAATCTCTTGGGCCTTGTTTTGTAGCAGCTGGAGACTACAATGCAAAATATACGTTCTGGGGTTCGCGCCTTATTACACCTAGAGGAAAAGCGTTTTTAAATACCATTTCAAAAATGGGCTGGACTTCATTTCGAGTGGGGAGCCCATTTACTGGCCTACGGATATACACAAAATTCCGAATGTTATAGATTTTGGCGTCATGAAAAATATGTAGGGATTTAATTCATGTTGAAGCTTTCCTAGATCTCTCCTCCGATCGCTCTCTCACTATCGTTACAATCTGTAACCCACTAAGAAGTGATTTACCTCACTCATATGTGAAGATGATCAATCGTGTTAAATCGTCTGAGATTCAAAAAATATATTAAGGCTATAGTACACGGCATGTAAAAAGCCACATGCGTATATCGCTATGCCGTAAGTTTTACTAGCTACTATCACTAGTTTATGTCCGACACTGGTCGGGCCTAATAATTATATTTAGATTTAAGATTTGTATACTTATTGTTAGTTCATTTTTGAGCATACAATAAATAAATATATGTACGTATTAAAAAAAATTTCATTTATTTATCTTTACAAATGGAGTTTTCAAAGCAATTTATATATTCATACGGGCAGACAAACGAATATCCCTGAAGTTTATAAATTTTTTTTCAAAAATAATTTTTTTTAACTACTAATGACCTATTCAATACTACGAAACGAAAAAATAAGTGCTGTCTCTAAAGCCTGAATTAAGAGTCGTTTTTAGCAATTTCAACCCAATGTGCGATGTATAGATCTACTAAGAAGGGATTTTTGGAAATTCGAACGGAAAAAGGTGCAAAAAGGGACAAAAATGGGTTAAAATTGGTATAAATTATATCTCAGAAACTACATTGGATAGAATAAAAATTCTAAAAAAAGATGACACGTGCTTAGTACTTTTTTGATATGTGCACTTTTAAGGGTTATAAGGGGGTAAAAACTGAATTTTTACCATTTTTGCACTCAACATATCTTTTAAATTATTGAACGCAGCAGAAAGCTTTTTGGAGCGTTCTTTCCTTCTATACAGAATTTCGAATATGTTTTGGTACTTTCTGAAAATTCAAACTTATAAGGGGTAAAATCGTACCCGTTTTCGGTACTTTTTCTGTTAATCATAAGGTACGTATAAAATATATGTAAAACTAAGCCAGAGAGCTGAAATTTGGCGTGTAGGTTCTACTTTCTATGCTCAGATCCAATAAGTAGGGATTTTTAGAAACTCGAATGGTAAGGGTTAAAAAGGGTAAAATCGGTATCTCTGAAACCACAGTAGATAGACTAAAAATTCTAACAGGATACGAATACCGGTAAAAAGTACGCCGAGATGTGTTTGGTACTTTTTTATATGTGTAGTTTTAGTGGTTAAAAGAGGGTCAGTTCTTGTTGAACCTTCATAGTGAACAGACGTCATAGCGGTATTTTTCTTACATACATACGAAACAAAAAAACAAAAATCATACTTAAAAATATTCGTAATACATATTGACTTTGATAAAAAAGCTTTATTTGTTTTAATATTTTTTACATAGCAAGAAATAACAACAACAACAAAAACGCAAACAGAGTGACAGTGAGTACCTGAAATACAAAAAATTGTGAAGTGACTTTTAATGGCAGAAATTCCTCTTTTACTGTAAGTTCTAAAGCTCTTAATGAAAACAATAAAAATAAAAAGTCTGATGATAGTCAGTTTTTAACGGCGAAGTCACTTTTTCGTCAGCGATCAACTTCGCTTTGTTCCATGCCAACTAGTGATTCGTTAAAGTGACATTTTCCTAGTACTTCTTCATATAACACAGCAATATCATCCGCTTCGGGCTCGTGCTCATCACTTAACCTAGTTATCACTACAGATAACAGTAGCTCAACACTCAAGGTCCAAGTCGGAATGGACAAATATATAGCTGTGGTAAAGCGTGGGCGAAGTCCAAATTCTTCTAAAATTTCATCTGCTCCAAAGATGTCTAGGGATAACAGCGCATCATCTTGTAACCGTCAAAATCGGTTTTCACTATTGCGATAACGACAAGCCCGCTGCATTATCGCAAAAGTCCTTTAAGCCACCACCTATCTATCTGAGAGAAAAAAACTCTAGCGCGCTTCTAAAAACTATTGTCGGCCATTGGTGAAAATACTTTTCACTTCATTCCAATTAAACGAGGTAAAATTGATGAAACTAAAATCCAAATATATGATGAAAAAGATTTCCCAACCCCTATTTCGGGTTGAACTGGAGCCGAATGACATACAATTGAAAAAAAATTAAACGCATCCAATTTATAGCGTAAGGTTTCTCTTCTACCGTAAAATCATAGTTGGAGAGCCACGTAAGAGTTGAGGTCCAGAAAAGTGCCATAATTGCTAAGAATATGGCCACACAAAAACTAACTGCAAATTACCTACAGTTTGTGTTATGTGCATTGAATTGCACGGTACTGCTAGCTGTACTAACTTAAAAGATCAAGCTGAAAAAAAATTTGCAAAAATGGGGTTAGACGTTATTTCGAGTGGGGAGCCCACTTGCTGGCTACGGACATACAAAAAATTCCGGATGTTATAGATTTCACAGAGAGGAGTGTTTTACCCAAAAAGCTGGCCAAAAAGGCAAAACTGAATTTAAAGAAATATTAAGAACTGAGTATGCAGCTAGATAGACAACAAAGACTTTTAGTTGCGATTTATAGCTCTGAGACCCTGCTAGTCAGGAAAGTGAAGAAAATTATATGAGAGTTAAATGTTTTTTTCGGTTTCTAGATGTTTATGATATTTTTTTTGCGGCTAAACGAATAAAGGTTTAACAGTGATTTTTCTTCGCTGAAAGGTTTGATCAAAAGCTATTTAAAAAAATAAAAATATGTTGAATATTCATGTTGACACAATTCGTTCGAAAGCTAAAAAAATTATACACTTTTTTTGCAAAAAAAAAAGAAAAGGTTTTTAAAAGTTAGGTTAGCATCTCTACGAATTATGTTTAATACTACAATAAAAATAATTTTAGAAACAAAAACAAAGTGTGCGCAAGTTTGCGCCATTATTTTTGACAATTTTTTAAAATTTTTACATTTCTTGTATTTTTGCTCATCAGGCACTTTTTCTTATACATTTATTTCGTCATAAACTTTTATGTATTTTGAATTATTGATTTCAACTGTTATTCACATCACTTTTAACACTTCACAATGTGAATACCTGCCTGTAATTGTAAATTTGAAAAATTCTTTATTATCGATAATAGTTATAAGGGAATGTCCCACACATCCCCATAAAAGAGATTTTGATATACCTGCTCTATAAAACATTATTTGTTAAAAAAATAAAGGTACGTACCTAATAAGAATAATTGTTAAAGCATTAATCACAAAAATAAGATTACAAAAAATAAATATAGGTACATAAAAAATACATGGGCACCCAGGTATCAGGCTACCATCCAATTAACACATAAAAGCATGCGCTTGAAAATACTTAAGTGCTATTGCACACAATTTTTATCAAAACCGTTTTGTAACTTCGAGAGTCAACATGGAATAATATAAAGTAGTCTAATGAAAAAACTGGTTGACGGAAAAGTATGCAATGCTGCAACGGACACAAAATCCACAATGAGGTGTTACATTTGCGGCCAAACTTCGAAAGATTTTAACGCGTTGCAGAAGAATGTTCCACGGAACTGTGATGCCTTGAGTTTTGGACTATCAACTTTACATGCACGCATACGCTTTTTAAAATTGATGCTTCATCTCTCATATAAACTGCCAATTCAAAAGTGGCACGCAAAGAGCGATGAAGATAAAGCAATTGTTAAAGAGAGGAAGATATTCATCCAAAAAAGATTTAAAAACGAGATGGGACTACTTGTAGATGTTCCAAAACCACGATTCGGTAGCACTTATGATGGCAACACATCAAGAAGATTTTTTTCGGACCCAGCAACTGCATCGAAAATTACTGAAATAAATGAAGAATTTATCAACTGCCTGAAAATAATATTGGAAGCAATAACTAGCGGACAACAAATTAATATTGAGAAATTTGAGGAATATGCACATAAAACTGCCGAAATATATGTGGAACTTTACAATTGGGACTCCATGAGTCCTACGACGCATATGATTCTTATTCATAGCGGTAGTGTTATAAAGCCAGCAATCTTGCCAATTGGGCAATTGTCAGAAGAAATAAGCACTTACGATTATATCGTACGAATTATTCGAGAAAATTACGCAGAAGCGATACAAATCGAAATGTCTTGAATAGGTTATTTCTGAGCAGTGACCCTTTTATAAGAGAACGGATTAATAAAAAGGCTTTTTCATCAGAAACCATCACAATACTTCTTAGTGACACCGATGATGCAGCTAATGAGGATATACATGTTACATAATAATTATTTAGGCATTTTTAATTAGTTTAACTTTTCTGTATATTAAGTATTAAATAATATAAAATAAATATAATAAAGCCTTTTTTCATAAAAAAAATATTCAGTTTTATAAGAGCCTTACAATTTTCAAAAATTTTTTGAATTAGACCGTAAATCGATATATGTACATACAGTCTGTCAGAAATGACAATCAACATTTGTTAATTGAGTTTCACGATTTATACCGTCTTTTATTCCTTAAGAATGTGGCTTTTTTTAAATTTAAACTTTTTGTTTCTTTTATTTTTTTTATTGCATTTTGAAAACAAAAAATTTTACGATTTTTGCAGAAAAATTATTTTTTTCGTTTGTGTTCCATTGTTTGTGCTAATAAGTTAAGTTATTTATAATGTTAATAAAATGACTTTATTACATTTTTTCCCAACGTTTCGTCAATTGTTTGTTGACTTCTTCAGGGGATTTTTCTTTAGTAGTTACATTGTTGCAATAAAGTAAACCGATACTGTGTTTAATAAATTGTTTCATGTTTTGTCGTTTACAGTTTTTAAGTAAATTGGTTTTTTTTAACGGAAAAAAATTTTTAATTTAAAAAATAAACAATTATTACGAAGAAAATCCCCTGAAGAAGTCAACAAACAATTGACGAAACGTTGAGAAAAAATTTAATAAAGTCGTTTTATTAACATTATAAATAACTTAGGTCTTATTAGCTCAAACATTTGGAACACAATCATAAACAGTATTGGCCAAAACAATTTAAAATTCAAACAATTTATTTTTTTCGTCATTAAATTTGTAATAACTCCGAAATAGTAATAAATAGGAAAGAAATGTGTTTGGCTAGTTTAAGACTTTTCCGGACTTTTCTTCTGATCATCCACCTAACCTATTAAAATCGGAGAACCCGTTTTCAAGTTATGATAAAATATATTAGGCAACCCAACGAGTTAGGGGGTGAAATATGCCACGCCTTAGTACACATACTTTTACTTCTTGGGTAGACAAAAAATTTTTTTTGTTGCGAAGTATAATTTTGTTGCTCAGAGTATTTTTTTCAAAATCTGCCTCTGTGCGTCATGAAAAATATCTCTAGGGATTTAATTAATAATGAAGCTTTCCTACATCTCTCCTCCGATCACTTTCCCACAATCGTTACAATTTGTAGCCCACTAAGAAGTGACTTACCTCACACATATGTAAAGATGATCAATCGTGTTAATTGGCTGGGTTCCAAAAAATATATCAGTAGTACGGAAAACATTAAGCTAAGAATATCCGAAGATATTAAACTTAACGTTGCCAATCTTAACGTAAATATTTAACAGGCTCCTGAACATGCCACTACCTCCCAACCGCAGACTGGGTTTAATAAAATTTATTCAACGGATATCGAACGTCTTGTATGTGAAAAAATCAGACTTAAAGAATGTGGCATCACCACGTGGTAGCGACTACCATGCTACAGTACCGATTACTAACATTTTCAACAAATCTGATCGATCAACCATTTTTACCTTCTAATTTCATTTTTTATATTCAGTATTCCAAATCTATTTAATAATAAATTTTAACTTTAAAATAAAAAAATGGTTATGACGTAAAACCAAGCATTTATAAAACGGCAGTGTTTTTATTTGTGTGAGCAAAAACCCCTCCATAAGCAAAGGAATGTACTAAACGACTCCAAGAGTTGCTTTCATATGAAAAAACTGCATCTCTTAAAAACTATCTGGAAAGTCTCGATGTCACTCCAACATCTAATTACTCCTTATAGTGTCAAAGTTAAAGATGCCTGACGTACAGAAACTAATTACTGAACTCAACCCTAAGAAAGCTCCAGGTATTGCCTCGTATTGTTATCCTTGTATTAAACCCTTATATTTATTTTTAATGCCATATTACGACTAGAGTATTATCCACATCACTGGAAGCTTGCTAAGGTCAAAATGATTCGAAAAACTGCTCATGATAAAATCGTCCCCAATTCGAATTGGTAATGGATGCATCCCAGACCATCACTTCGGTTTAATAAGTCAGCATAGCACCATTGAACAAACGCATAGATTGGTTCAATTTATAAGAAGAACATTTGAAGAAAAGAAGTATTGTTCTGCCCTGTTTATTGACGTTGCTCAGGCATTTGATAAAATGTGGCATGAAGGCCTTATTTTAAAATTGAAATCATATCTGCCAATAAATTTTCTGAAGCTATTGGAAAATTACATTATACCCGGAACTTCACGGTTGTTGAAGGAGACTTCATGAGTGTGCCCGAATCGATATCATCCCTTTTTGTATTGGATTTATCTTGTGATATGCCTTTGAGCAGCAATATCCATACATATACATTTGCCGATGATACAGCCTGCCTTAGTATGCATGAAAACTCTCACGAGGCTTCCCGAAATCTACAAGAAAAGATTACACAGCTGAAACTATGGTTAAACTTATGGAGAATTAAAGTAAATGAACAAAAGTGTGTTCAGGTAACATTTACCCTCCGAAGAGATACTTGTTCCTCAATTCGAATCAGCAATCAAATTCTTCCTCGACATTCACATGTCAAATACCTTGGTATACACCTTGATCGACGGCTTACATTGAAACACCATATTGACTCAAAGCTTACACAAATGAAACTTAAATTAACTCAGATACATTAGTGGATTGGTAGAAATTCAACACTCAGTCTAGATTGTAAACTTGCATTGATTGCATTTTTTTCCATAAGGAAGTGCTCGAGCTCATTTTTGTGTTGGCGAAAGCCGTTTGCGTTCCAGAAACATATTTTTAACGTATTCATGGCTTATTAACTAATGCTTGAATTAGTGTATTCTGCATTCGCAGCATTTCTTGCATTATGCTAGTCATAGTTGTTGTAAAATTGTTTATAGTTTGCACCAGATTACCAATAGTAGCCTCAAGGTGATTAATATTAAAGCTAGAGTTTGTATTTGTCGAATTATGTGGCGGTGATACTTTTTGTGCGGGAACAGATTTTGTGTTAACACCATCGGCATACGATACACGTGAAGTAATTTGTTTGCTCATTTGAGGAAAAGTGGCGGAGTAAGCGTTGGCTGATTGAGCTGGAGCTAATTTAGGTTTTTGCCCCATAGTTGGTTTAACGAAAGAATATACCGGACATCCCCCGTAGTTAGCAGTGTGATTACCTCCGCAATTACTACACTTTTTATCCGCTTGATCTTTTGGCTTAGTACATCTGGAAGTACCGTGCAATTCACCGCAGATCACACAAACTATAGGTAATTTGCAGTAAGTTTTTGTATGGCCATATTCTTGGCAATTGTGGCACTGTACGGGCCCTGAACGCTTGTGTGGTTCTTCAACTGTTATTTTTCGGTATAAAAGATATTTTAAACTATAAATTGGATGGGTCTCATTTTTTCCAAATTTTATATCATTTCGCTCAAATTCAACGCGAAATAGAGGTTGGGGGATCTTCTCTCTATTTAATATGTTTGATAAATTTTTTACCTTAAATCCCTGGAGGACGAGCGCATCTTTTATTTCTTCGGGAACACCATACGAATCTATGCTCTTCAGTACAATTTGCAGGCCTTTAGCACTTTTAAGCTGGTAAGTGTAGAAACTTGTTTTACTTTTTCCAAATTCAGTAACCATTTTGCCAAAAATTTTTTCTTCATAAATTTGAATTTTCGATTTATCAATTTTACCAGGTTTAATTGCAACAATGTGAAATTTATTTTCACAAACGATCGAGATTAATTTTTTAATAAGGACGTTTGAATTTTTTCTCTCAAATAGATTGGTGGTGGTTTGGAGGTTTTGTTCGAGGATACATAGGGTTTGTCGTTGTCATCTTGCAAAGTTTTGAAACGGTTTAGACAATTAGTAGAGGATGCGCTGTTATCCCTAGACATCTTTGGAACAGATGAAAATTAACAGATGTTATATATCTGTTCATTCCGACTTGGACCTTGGCTTTTGAGCTACTGTTATCTGTACTGATAACTTGGTTAATTCATGAGAACGAAATCGAAGGTGACGATATCGCTGACTTATATGAAGCAGTACTAGGCAATTGTAATGTTAACGAATCACTAGTTGGCATTGGACAAAGCGAAGTTGATCGCTGACGAAAAAGTTGCTTCGCCGTTAGAAAAAGACTATCATCAGATTTTTTATTTTTATTATTAACATTGAGAGCTTCAGAACTCACAATAAAATATGCATTTCTGCCGTTTGAACTCCACAATTTTTTGTTTTTGAGGTACTCATATAGAGTATTCCTCAATGTCACTTTGTTGGCGGTTTTTTGTTTGTTTTTGTTGTTTCTCACTACGTAAAAAATATTAGCAATATTTGCTTTGCTTATTTATCAAAGTTAATATCTATTACGAATATTATGTAAGTTAAAGGATTTTAAACAGTTTTATTAAAAAAAATTTATTACGGCGCAACCACTGCGCCAGGAATAATTTGACACAAAAATTCTTTTTATAATTTTACAATTTTATTTATTAAAAATTAGTATTTATTAATGAAATTAATTATCTACTTCAAACGGACTGAATCGGACGATCGCGTAACCAAGACTGACTGTTTCCATCCAACCTTGTTGGCTCGTTGAATCCATGGATCATGTTACACCAACACGCGCAAGCATACAGACGCTGATCATGCAAAATTGTTTTCCCATCATTTCAGCAAGAATGCAATTTCGTAATTGGATCGGAAGCGCGTGTTGAAGTAAATAATTAATGAGCTTAAACTGCTAAATTATTTTTGGTAGCAGTGTTACCAGCGTTGTTAACTCCTCCCTCCTTAAATGTCTGCGTCCCGCAGATCTGGGAGTCTATTACTGGTAGCTGGACACGTAGCTCTGGAAGATTTAATTTCTTTGTTTGTTGGTACCAAAGCCATCCAATACAACATGTCATGGAGACAATGATCATGACGTTAATTCCAATGGTACCATTGAATCTCACTCCTAACTGGTTCAATCGGTTTATGTTATTAAGGCTTACCTCATGGACATATTTGATGTCCAACAGCAGGTCGTCATGTGTTATATTCGCTAGTACTGGTGGTAGAGCTTGAAATTTTGTGATGGAACTGCTCGTGTAAGTATGATTCTTTATCACTACCGACTCATTGGAGAGTTGCAGAAGATACGTGCCATTCAGGAACTCGGTTTTGCCATTTGACTTAATCAGACCCTTGTAGTTTGTCACGTAGATAACGTCATCACTCAATAACTCGACAATTTCTTCTTGCGTACGCCTGTATTTACATTTTGCTGATCCGCCTTTAAGAATGCGGTTGAGGCAGTCATCTTCCTTCAATTTAGTTACGAATGATCTTTGGCAGACTGTTGAATTACTTATTAAGAGGCAGTTACCTTTGATACCATAGGTCTCAGCCTCGCTAACAAGCACCTTCTCGAACGGTAAATCTATTTGTTTTTCTTCGTTAATAGCAGCTCTAATGAGAAGCAAGTTATAATAGTTCCTTTCAAGCTTTGGTATTGATAAGATGTACAATAGTAATGAGCCATTTGTGTAAATTGATGGGGCTCCATATTCCACTGCTTCTATTGCGTTACCATAAAGCAATGTTTCCAGTTCGTCAATTACTCTATTTATCTCCGATTGATCTAGCAGATTCGTGTTGACAATACCACTCTTGGCCAGTTGGCAAGCTCGGACAATTTCATTTATTTCATCCCTCAAAATAATGATCTCATTGATGGTACTTTGTTCTATTAAGGTGTAGTCTTTACCACTCGTGATATTGTTTAGTCTGGTGATGATTTCATTGATTTTTTTCGCAACTTGGTTCGTCGTCTGCTGAAGCTCTTTGTTGATTTTGTATTGCTCATTGTTATTTTCGATGATATTCTCTTGACTCTTTAATATATTATTCCAGTCTGTAGAATCAGGACTTCCAGCAACCCATTTCCAAGCCGATCCGATCCAATCGATTGATGTAGGCATTCTTCTGTTTACATTTGTCAATTCGTTAAGGCGTTCTTGTATCTGTAGCATGTGGTGTAAAATGAATTCTTTGTTTTTGCTTGCCGGAATATGTTTTTGAATGAGAGATGATATATTTGCAGCCACGTCCATGTACTCTTCCAAGTTGATGACGTGTATTAGTTTAAAGTTTCCATCGACTACCCGTCCATTGCCAATCTTTAGTGAAACCAGAGATGTCTTGTATTGATAGATTTGCAAACTATTTGCAAAAGCAGTCAGGTTGAATGCGATGAACAGAATAAACTTGAGATTCATGATTATAAAAAATGTAGTTTCTGAAAAATAATAAGTTAATTATATCGATAAAAATGAGGCGGCATTATGACAATGAGATGTTTAGATGACAGTTTTTTTTTCTTATTTCTATCCAAAATTTTTCCATTTTTTGATTTTCTATTAATATGTTATACTTCTTCATCAGCCAGTATATGTACACTTCCCCGGTTCACTCGGAACACTAAATGATGACCTTATACCCTGCCGCCATTGAGTCTGTAAGCCTTGACGCAACTCGCCATTGCATGGTATTAGTGCATCATCCGGAAACTGACCAGGCCTGAGCTGATGTTCTCTTATTTCTTTATATGGAAATAGTATTTGATGTGCTTTTGTATGCCAATATAAATGTTTTAATAAAAAAAAATTTTACTATTGCATCGTACAAAAATATTTTTAAGAAATATAGTTTAAATGAGTGAGACGAATAAGGACCTATAATTATTTAAAGAACAACATTTTTCCTTGGACTTTGGCCATTTAAATTTTTTATATGTTCCTTGTGAATTTTTCTTCCACTCCTTGTCAACACAGTTACTCTATTATCTTTCTCAACTATTTCCCTTCTAAAAAGCGCTTTGTTTTTTCCTTTAATTGTTTTGATATCTACATATATTCTATCACCCTTTCTATATTTCTTAGGACTTTGTCTTTTTTTATTAATTTTTGCATTGCGGGCTGCCATGTTTCTTTTAAGCAAGTGCCTGAGATCAGTATTAACCTTCTCTTGTCGTGATAGTAGGTTTTCATAGTTTGCTCCGATATTTCTATTGAAAAATAAGTCACGGGGTCTTTTCTTTGTTGTTGAATGGATGGTATTATTGTACCTATCGAGACAGATTTCAACTAATTCCTTTACTGATAGATTCTGGTATTCAACTCTCAGACATCTATAGATTTCGATTATTGTTGAGTGCAGTCTTTCAACTTGCCCGTTCACCTCACTTCTCTGTACTGGCGTAAGATATAATTTGATACCTAATGATTTAATGAAAGTTTCTATTAAAGGGCTTAAGAAGCTGCTTTCGTTATCAGTAACAAGAATTTTCGGCACTGTAAAATAATGCAAGACTTTGATTAATTTTTTCCTCACGTGTACCAACGATCTATCTTTTATACTAAAGAACTTAGCAAATTTCGTAAACTTATCCATGCAGGTAATAAATTTTTGTCCTTGAATTTCCATAATGTCCATGTGAAGAATTTCACATGGATATTTAGGATCAGGTGTTTCCTGGTGAGGTATTCTTGGAGGTTTTCTATCATATTTACACCTATTACAAACGTCACAGCTAGCAACGTATTTATGAATATTAGCGCGCATATGCGGGAAGTAAAATTGTTCTAAAATTTGTTCAACATTTTCGCTGGTATTACGATGTGCCCTTCTATGTTCAGTTTCAATTATTTGAAATTGACGTTCTTTTGAAGTAATGTCTGTAACTAACTTCTGTGCAAGTCTCACTTTATATTTAGAAAAACGACAACAACATAATTTCCTGTATGGCACCAAGAAGACCTTCTGGTGCCTTTACTCCATTAAGGATATTCGGGCGAAGTTTTTCCCTTAGTAGAGTCACTAACTTTTCCTTAGACCAACTTTTTGAGGAAATAAAATGTCTAGTGTATCCGCGGTGTGGTTCTTCCATTGCAGTCATGTCCATTCCGATCCCCAGTATAATCTGATTTCTAAAGACGTTTATAGGTACTTCCACATGCGGCATCAAGTCAGAAGCATCTTGTTCTGCACTGTGAACTGTTGCCGCCGAGGAAAGGTTATCGTCTTCTCGACCTTCTGAAGCGGTTAAAGTTTCATCCGAACTCATAGCCATTCCTTCAATCGCTGTATCAGTAGAAGAATGGTACAAATGATTCGTAACGGTTTTTAATCTCGAAAGGGCATCAGCCACGTGGTTCGATTTACCTGGCTTGTAAATCAACTCGTGGTTGTATTCCTCTATACGCGCTTTCCATCTTTTTAATTTGGCGTTAGAGTTCCTATTTCCCAGTGCAAATGTCAGAGGTTGATGATCAGTATAGATCCTGATTTTTTTCGCACCATATAAGTAATTTCTGAGATTGTCAAGGGCCCACACAATAGCCAGCATCTCTTTTTCGTTTGCGGCGTAGTTCTCCTCAGTTTTGTTGAGGGATCGAGAAATATATGCTATGGGTTTGTCCTTGCCGATTTCACCTTGTGACAAAACGGCACCTAGAGCAATATTAGAAGCATCCGTCGTCAAGTTAAATGGTTTCTCAAAGTCTGGGAAAGACAGAAGCTCCGCTGTTGTTAACATGGATTTAAGTTCATTAAAGGACTTTAAACACTCGTCACTCAAGGTAATTGGCACTTTCTTAGACTGGCTGGATTTTATTTGGGCATGTTCTCCTCTTGTAAGGTTTGTAAGGGGTTTTGCCACTTTTGCATAGTCGCGAATAAATCTTCTATAATAGGAGGTCATTCCCAGAAAACTTTTCAACTCCTTCAAGTTTGAAGGCGGTAACAGATTTTCGATGGATCTTACTTTAGCGGGATCCGGTCTGATTCCCTCTGAGCCAACGATATATCCAAGAAATTCCACCTCAGTTTTCATAAAATGCGTTTTATCTAGATTTACCTTAAGATTAGCTTCGCGAAGCCTCTCAAAAATTTTGGCTATGTTCCTGAAATGATTTTCCATATTTTCGCCAATTACTATTATGTCGTCTATATAGACAAAACAAATCTTTCCTATGTACTCGCGGAGGACGTCATCTATCATTCTCTGAAATATTGCCGGGGCATTCTTTAGGCCAAAAGGTAACCTGAGGAATTCAAATTTACCGTTTGCCGTTGAGAAAGCAGTTTTTGGAATATCCCTTGGTTTCATGGATATCTGATGGAAGCCTGATGTGAGATCTATTGTTGTGAAATACTTTGCTTTACCCAAGCTAGCTAAAGTTGATGTAATGTCCGGAATTGGGTAAGTGTCTGGAATCGTCACAGCATTTAAGCGTTTGAAGTCTACTACCATTCGATATTGTTTTTCACCATTGGGTTTTGGTTTTTTTGGCACTACCCAAATCGGCGAATTGTATGGACTTTTGGAGGGTCTTATTACTTCCTCCGAAAGTAATTCTTTTACTTAATTCTCTACTTCTTCTCTCATACAGACTGGGTACGGATAGCTCTTCGTATATATTGGTTCTTCCGTACTTGTCCTGATTTCCGCCTGAACGGTAGTTGAGGCAAGTTCGCTACCATCGAGAGGTCCAAAAAGTGATTTATATTCACCAATAAGACTCTCTATTCTTCTTTTAACTTCTGGTAGGTATTCTTCGCCTAATATATAGTTCGACTCAGTCGCTATTTTTTCCTTTAAGGGAATTTTAAAAGAATTTTTTAAAACCAAAATATTTTCCTTTCTGTCAACTATAGCGTCTAATTTTTTTAATGTGTCATCCCCAATAATTCCATCAAATGTTTTAAATGCTGACAAGACATAAAATTGAATGGATTCATTTATCCCTAAAAATTTAAAAAATGGTCCAATTACTTTTCTATCTATGATAACATCTCCTCCAACTGTTCGAATATTAATTGGTTTATCTAAAACTGCACTACCGTATGATAAGCGTGGACCGCAAAAGTTCTTGTTAGAGCCTGTGTCGATCAAAAAACATAAGGTATCACCGGTAACAGAAGAGTATTCTATATAGGGTAAGCTGGATGGCCTTCCCCCATAAAATTTACGTCACCTACAGTTTCTTCCTGACGAGAGGTTTCTTCTAATCCATTCCCAGCTATATGGCTATTATCAGGAAAGTCTTCTATGTGATAAAGTTCCTTCTTTTCCGTTGTCCTAGGATTGTTGATGTAATTTACCCGACGAGATTGTATTGTTCTATCGACTTCCATCGGTTCATGTTTTATGGCCGGATACCGTGGGGGTAACGCTGGCTTATTATAGTTCGAATATCCGTCTACCCGGAAGTTAGAATAATTATTATATTGCCAATTTCTAGACCGAGAATTTTGATTCTGCCACCCCGACCGCGCAGGAAATGACTTGGATGGCCTCGGAGGTCCAGGACGATAAGTTATTTCCGAGGACATCGAATCGCGAGGATTAGTTTTGGTATAAATTATGTTATTTCGCATTGTTAGGTTTTGCAATTCCAAACAAGCGGAGTACGCTTCAGGGAGCGTTCCTGGTCGCTGTATAATAATCATGCGGGAAAGATCCGGTTTCAATCCACGTATGAATATGTCCAATGCTCTGTTCCTGTACGTCTCCACCAAGGCTTTGATCGTTTCCTCACTGTAGGATTCTGTCTTAAGTTTATTGATGATAAGCGAAAGTTGATGATTAATAGTAGAATAAAACTCATCTATTGTTGAGGATCCTTGGGAAAGCTGATTGAGCTGATGCTCCAGAGTTTGGATGTCCCGTTTGTCTGCGTAATGAAGGGAAAGTATTCTTTTGATTTCAGTCCAATCACTGTCGAATACATTTTATGATACCAACGCTGTATCGGCAGCACCAATGATTTTTTGGCGGACACTCTGTATAATTGCACGATAAATTGGCTTATCCTTAACAATTTCAAAATCCTTCAGGATGGTTTCCACAGAATAAACCCAGGATACATACTGGGTCGGATTGCCCTCAAAAGTTCTTATTTCTTTTACACTATCGGGAAGGCGGCTTATATCTTTCAACTCTGTTTCAGTTCGTGGTCGTTGAAGGGATCCTTCATCCGTGTCTACTGGAGCTACCGCGGCACCCTGTCTACTTTCAAGACGCTCTATCCTATTTAAAACATTTCCTATTGTGTTATTACTGAGGCTCGCATCTATAGTCCCTATTCTAGTTTCTACCGACCTAAGTTGTTCCATAAAGCGATTTATGGCTCCAGTCATAGTGGTTACTGTTGCCTTCAAATCTTCCATTATTTTTATTTTGAGCTGACAAGGGGGAAAGAAATTTCACGTACCTGATATAACTGAAAAAATTTCGATGAAGAAGATCCTTGATCGTTGCACACTTTCACTTCACTTCTTTTTCTTAAACTTTCTTATATTTTTCCTCAATTTTTAATCTTATTCAATTTTATATTTTCTTAAAAAAAATTTTCTTTTTAATGTTCAATTTTATTCTTTATTCAATTTTATACTTTCTTTCAATATTTTCTTTCTTATTTAATTTTTTCTTTTCAATGTTCAATTTTATTCTTTATTCAATTTTATATTTTCTTCCAATATTTTCTTTCTTATTTAATTTTTTCTTTTCGATGTTCAATTTTATTCTTTATTCAATTTTATATTTTCTTTCAATATTTTCAACTCATTTAAATTTTTCCTTTTTCAATTTCCAATTTCACTCAATTTTGTATTTTAAATATTTTCTTTCTTATTTTAATTTTTTCTTTTCCTTTTTTAATTTTCAATTTTACTTTTTATTCAATTTTATATTTTCAAAAAAAAATTTTTTTTATAAATCTTGTAATCTTATATATTATTTTTTCCAATGAGCCTTGGTTAGGCTACGCGACGCGACTGTTTAAAATCCTTTGGACCTCACGGCAGCTCCGTATTGTTCCCGTTTAGCAATCCGTTTTGATACTCGCGGCCACCTACTTGGGTACGGTTTACTACACTTTCGCCTTGGTAACCTTCAGCGATTAGTTTTTCTTTGGAATCACCAGGAATACCGGATTAGCGAAGGAGGTGCTAAATTTATTATTTTTAAATTTTATAAGTCCTGGAGGGCTCCGTAGAGATCGCAGGATTGTTAATTTTTTCTTTAATTTCTGGAGGGCTCCGTAGAGATCGCAGAAATAAATTTTTATTATTTAAATTATTTTTTATTTCGAGGACTCTGCAGTTTTTTAAGCGGGTCCCTGCTCGGGCGCCAGTTAAAGGATTTTAAACAGTTTTATTCAAAAAAATTTATTACGGCGCAACCACTGCGCCAGGAAAAATTTGACACAAAAATTCTTTTTATAATTTCACAATTTTATTTATTAAAAAAAAAAAATTAGTATTTATTAATGAAATTAATTATCTACTTCAAACGGACTGAATCGGACGATCGCGTAACCAAGACTGACTGTTTCCATCCAACCTTGTTGGCTCGTTGAATCCATGGATCATGTTACACCAACACGCGCAAGCATACAGACGCTGATCATGCAAAATTGTTTTCCCATCATTTCAGCAAGAATGCAATTTCGTAATTGGATCGGAAGCGCGTGTTGAAGTAAAAAATTAATGAGCTTAAACTGCTAAATTATTTTTGGTAGCAGTGTTACCAGCGTTGTTAACTTGTATTACGAATATTTTTTGTATGATTTTTTGTTTGTTTAGTATGTATGTATAGAACAAAAAACACCACTAACACGTCTGTTCACTATGAAAGTTCAACGAAAACTGATCAGTGTTAAACTAAAAAAAAACAATGTGTAAAATATTACTAGTGTTATAAAAGTGATTAAAGTTAGTTTCCAAATGCTTAGAAACTCAATTTTAAAAATTTTGCTACAAAAATATTAATTTTTAACTTCAACTTACCAAAAGCCGAAAACGAAGGAGACTACAAAGCATAAAATGAAAATACATTTGAGCACATGCACATTTGTACAAAATTAAATTGAGGAACTTGAGGTGTTGAATTAAAGAAAACAATGCGAAAAAGGTTATTAGTATTAAAAAAGTGATTAAAATCTGTTTTCAAATGATAATAGACTTCGTTTTAAGAATTTTCGTTCAAAAACCTTAATTTTTACCATTTATTTACAAAAATTAGGCAGCGAATAAGACCACGAAGTATAAAATGGAATTACTTTAAAATTTAAATAGCACGCGAAAGAAAACGTAAAGAGCATTTGATACCTGTGCAAGAGAGACCTACGAAAATACAATTATCTTCAATCTCGCTACACTTATGGTATACTTTGTTACATCACTAAGCAGTTAATATTGCTTAGATGCTCCCACCAGTGGACATAATTTAGTCAACTTCATCAAAGGTCAAACAAAGTCATCGTCTGGTCCCACAACAAGGCGAAGATGGCGAGCCTACAAGCTCTGAAAACTTAGCAGGAGGAAAGGGCAAATGATATTGACAGGAGTATTGCTAACATCAGAAGCAAGTCGGAGGAATTAGCAATTATATGATATTATTCTTGGCGTCGAGTTCTACTTCAGCCTGATACAGCGTGGAACGATAAGGTTAAACGACAGTCTTCCAATACTTAAAAATACGTCACTTAGTTGGGGGTTATAGGCGGATCAATCAAACAGCACACTCCATCTTGCTCATCCTCGCCATAGACGTGCGCAGTATTTGGTAACGAAAATTCATTAGAAAAATCAATAGAACAACTATGGAAACTCGATGAAGTACAAACGCAAACATTGTCTCCGACAAAAAATCTGTGTGAAAATCATTTTAATCAACATGTTAGAAATAATTCTAGTGGGTGCTTCATCGTCAGCCTACCATTTAAAGAGAATCCAAAAGCACTAGGCCATTCTCACCAATTGGCGTATAATAGATTTATTAGTTTAGAAAATCGACTCTATAAGAACTAAAATATGCGGCGTAAATATATTAATTTTATGAGAGAATATAAGCAACTGGGCCACATGGAAAAGGTCAATATAGACAATATATCTAATCCAAGATATTTATTCCACATCATTGCGTGCTGAAGCAGGAGAGTACATCCAAAACTCCATCGAGAAAAAGTATCGTCAAATATTAATCAACCCAGCCGACCATCAATATCAGTTGATCATTTGGAGAGAGTACCCTTCATCATCAATTAACTATTACAGACTGAACACAGTTACCTTCGGCACGAGAGCAGCTCCATACTTGGCCACAAAGTGCTTACAACGTATTGCAGAAGAAAACACAGCACGATACCCACTCGGCTCCCAGATGTTAAGAGACAACTTTTATGTGGATGATGGTCTCGGTGGCTCAGATAGTCTAAATTTGGCAATTGAAACTCAATGGCAACTACAAATTATACTACAAGAACATGGTTTTATCCTGAAAAAATGGTGCTCAAATAATGAAAGGCTGCTGAAAAATATACCCCACAGTGGTCGAGGAGTTGATTTAGATCTTGATGGCGACAGTAATAAAACAATAAAACTTTGAATTTACATTGCCTGCCCCAAGATTATCAGTTTTGCATCAAACTAAAACTTAATGAGCTCCAAGTAATCTCAAAACGTACAGTTACATCAGAGCTTGCAAAACTATTTGATACTCTTGGTCTTCTTGCTCCTGTTGTCGCCAAGGGAAAAAATTTTATCCAACAATTGTGGCAGCATTCATTAGATTGGGATGAACCATTACCTCAAAATCTTCGTCTGACTTGGGAGAGCTTCCGAAATGATTTGAAAATGCTAGATGACTTCAAAGTTGCGAGACATACATTCTATGGTGGCATTCCAGTAAAAACATAGCTTCATATATTCGCAGATGCATCTGAAAAGACCTATGGTGCAGTTGTATATATTCGCGTAAAACTTAAAGATGGAACAATAATTGTTCGACTGCTATGTGCAAAATCAAGAGTGGCCCCTGTAAAACAACAAACATTACCTCGGCTGGAGCTATGTGCTGTGGTCAGAGCAGCCCATCTCGCCCATCGAATCAGTCTATGTTTCTATGGACTGATTCCAAAATTGTTTTATCATGGATTAACTCGCAATCATTTTCTTATAAAACGTTTGTGGCTAATAGAATTTCAACCATTCAGTTATTAACAAATGCAGACCAGTAGCGTCATGTAAAATCGAAGCATAATCCGGCTGATATTTTATCGCGAGGAATGCAACCAGCCAATCTACTTAACAATTGATTGTGGCTTCAAGGACCAACGTTTCTTTATGGCAAGGAGGTAATATGGCCATCAAAATTCCCTCATCAAATACCCAATACAGACGACATCGAAATTAAAAAGACAATTATAGCAGCCACAACAACATCAAGCACTGACTTCAGTATTCCAAATCTATTTAATAATAAATTTTAGTTTTAAATCAAAAAATGGTTATAAAGTAAAACCAAGCATTTATGTAACGGCAGTGTTTTTATTTGTGTGAGCAAAAACCCTCCATAAACAAAAGAATGTACTAAACGACTCCAAGAATTGCTTTCATATGAAAAAACCAAGCATTTATGTAACGGCAGTGTTTTTTATTTGTGTGAGCAAAAACCCTCCATAAACAAAAGAATGTACTAAACGACTCCAAAAGTTACTTTCATATGAAAAAACTGCATCTCTTAAAAACTATCTGGAAAGTCTCGATGTCACTCTAGCATCTAATTACTACTTGTGGTGTTAAAGTTAAAGATGCATGACCTACAGAAATTAATTACTGAACTCAACCCTAAGAAAGCTCCAGGTATTGATGGAATTAGTAACAAGATGCTGATGAATTTGCCTCGTATTGTAATCCTCGTATTGAACCCTTATATTTATTTTTAATGCCATATTACGACTAGAGTATTATCCACATCACTGGAAGCTTGCTAAGGTCAAAATGATTCCAAAGCCGGGTAAAGATCTTACAAGGCTGATTCATACAGGCCAATAAGTCTACTATCAACAATGTCAAAGCTTTTCGAAAAATTTTCATGACAAAATCGTCCCCAATTCTAAATGGTAGTGGATGCAGCCCAGACCAGCACTTTGGTTTTAAAAGTCAGCATAGCACCATTGAACAAACGCATATCTACCAATAAATTTTCTGAAGCTATTGGAAAGTTGCATTACTACCCGGAAGTTCACGGTTGTTGAAGGAGACTTCATGAGTGTGCCCGAATCGATATCATCCCTTGTGCCACAGGGGAGCATACTGGCGCCAGTTTTGTATTGGATTTATCTTGCGATATGCCTTTGAGCAGCAATATCCATACATATACATTTGCCGATGATACAGCCTGCCTTAGTATGCACGAAAACCCTCACGAGGCTTCCCGAAATCTACAAGAACATATTAAACAGCTGAAACTATGGTTAAACTTATGGAGAATTAAAGTAAATGAACAAAAGTGTGTTCAGGTAACATTTACCCTCCGAAGAGATACTTCTTTCCCAATTCGAATCAACAATCAAATTGTTCCTCGACATTCACATGTAAAATACCTTGGTATACACCTTGATCGACGGCTTACATAGAAACACCATATTGACTCAAAGCTAACACAAATGAAACTTAAATTAACTCAGATACATTAGTTGATTGGTAGAAATTCAACACTCAGTCTAGATTGTAAACTTTTAATATACAATTCGCTTTTGAAACCAATATGGTGCTACGGAATACAGCTATGTGGCACTGCTTCAGCTTCCAATATAGAGAGAATCCAACGAATGCAAAACAAGAATTTAAGAATAATAACATCGTCTCCATAGTACATTAAAAATTCAAATTTACATCGTGATTTAAATATGCCACTAGGGACTGAAGAAATTGCAAAATACGCAGGCAAATACTTAACAAAACTCGAGTTCCATCCTAATCCCCTTGCTCGTAACATCTTGAATTTTACTGGACACATCCGTTTAAAAAAGAGGGACACTATGGCTCTAATACTCAACACTCCAGATGAAACTGCTTGAAAATATTTTGTGTTTAATACGACATATATGTATTATTGATCACTACTTTTATGCCTGACACTGGTTGGGCCTAATTATTATATCTAGATTTAAGATTTGAATACTTATTGTTAGTTAATTTTTTGAGTATATAATAAATAAATATAAGGATGTAAAAAAAATGTTGCGGTCGATAAAGTAAAATTTCTAAATTTTTCAACATTAATCTGATGACCACACGATACAGCAACTGAAATAGTGTACAACTTTTTGATCAGTTCAACGTCGATTTTTGTAATTTCCGCTGAAACTTCGGCATTTTGAAAAAAGTCTGGCTGTATTCCCGTCATTTGAGTTTCCAAACCCTGATTTTGGCTGGTCAACTATAAGTCCGGTTTTTTGTCTGAACTCGATCTGTATTTTTGATCTGGTTTCATTCACTTTTTTTCTGCTTCGGACTTTGGTTGCCATTTTTTGATTGGAATTTTATATGACAAGTGAAGAAGGCAATTAAAAGGTCTTATTCAACCATGCAAAATGGATAAACCAAACTGCAGAGTTTATTCTCAATTTTTCTTTGGATCATGCTAACGATTTAATTGAACTCTACTCGTCGCAATTAAAACAAACAAAAAGAAAGTTAAAACAACAATTATTCACGTTTCCAATTATGTTAAAAGTACTAAAAATTATACCTAACCAACAGTTCAAAATGGAAGGGCCATCTCTAATAATTATTAAAAGGCTAGATATTTTAACATGAACTTTTGCAAAGTTAAGCACCTGATGGCTGTTGCCTCAAAAGATCATATTAACCTATCCAATGACAAGTACATGTTAAACCCCTGTGTTATTTTACCAGTATTGGAGACGGACCTTTAGTTTGGAACTGCTGGGTAATAATATTAAAAATTGGATACTGTTAATTAGAAAAGTAACAAAAATAAACAATAACAAAACTACAAACAGTTAGTTAGTGTATTGCTAAGCATTCACGAATTTTTCTTTGATGTTGAATTAAAAAACTATTTTTTTTTGTTCTTATCGCAAAAAACCCGCAAAATGTTTTATATGATTTGTAAGTAGACATATCATAGAAAACTATGAAAAAAATTTACCCACGCTTGTCCAAAGGTTGAAGGTTCCATTGGAAAAATATTACTTTTATGCTAGAAAAGTACAAAAATTTTATGAAGAAAATTTTTTTTTTAATTTGTACGACTGTTTTCAAAAACTTAAAAAGAGTTTAACCTTGACAACGGGAATTGGGAATTTCAACACAACGTGCATTGAAAGGGGAATCTACACACCACATTTAAGCTCTATACTTTTTACCCCCTTATAACCCCTAAAAGTGTACTTATCGAAAAAGTACTAAGCACGTGTCGGTTTATTTTTTAGCAGCATTCGTATGCTTTTAGAATTTTTAGTCTATCCAATGTAGTTTCTGAGATAAAATGATACCGATTTTATCCTTTTTTTGCACCTTTTCGCGTTCGAATTTCCAAAAACCCCTTCTTTACTTCGGGAGGGGAATCTACACACCAAATTTAAGCTCTATAGCTATAGTGGTTTGGCCTGGGCGATGATATGTCAAAAAGAACTCAACATGCTGCCTAACTTAAATATTTATGCGAATAATTCTTTTGCATTTGTGCTTTACAATTATAAATATTATTTCGAAAAGAATTTTATATTTAATTATTGGTTTTTTTCTTTCTCCTCGCAAACGAATTAAATAAACTTTTGTTTACTTTTTTCGTCTGAGAAGAGAACGAAAAAAACCAAGAATTTAAAACAGAATCCTTTTCCGAATTTTATTTTTAAAATTCCGAAATCAAATTTTAAAACGAACGAAAAAAATAAAATAGCATTTAAGAGCAGAATTTTTTTTCCTACCCTGGTTTTGACAAATCTTTTTAATGAAGTAATGCCAACTTAGCCCTTTTCGGGCTTAGTTTAACCTAAATTAAAAAATACGCAAATTTAGCACATTTTACAATTATATTTTAGTCCTTTTAGCCCCTTTTTATTTTTTATTCAATATTGCTACATTTTAATTTTTGTTAATTTTTTCTTCCTTTAATCTCGCAATATCGATTTTTACTCATTTTATTTTGCTAGTTTGCTTTACCAATTAACAAAAAGAAGAATTTTAATCAGAAATAATTTCTTAATACGGCTTAAGTTCAGTAATTTCAATTCTTGTTGAATGAAATATTTTTATTAATTAATGTGAGTTTCTAAAGAAGAGAAGAAAAATTAAATTAGACTTTATTAGCTGGGGGAAATACCGATATTTTTCTGTGCAGCCACGCACTTCATCAGCACCCAAGTCTATCTACTGGGGTAGAGGATGTTAGTAACATCAGCTATTTAACTCAAATTTTCAATGAAATGGAATATGAGAAATGTTGTGTATACAATTATTGATTTACCTTTGGTAAACACATTTGTAAGTCCTAGTTTACATCATGCAAGTCTTATTGCTCTGGTATACTTTGTGACATCACTAAAGCAGTTAGTATTGCTTAGATTCTCTCACCAGTGGACATAATTTAGTCAACTAAATCAAAGGTCAAAGTCATCTTCTGGTCCCACAACAAGGCAAAGATGGCGAGTCTACAAGTTCTGAAGACTCAGCAGGAGGAAAGGGCTAATGACATTGACAGGATTATTGCTAAAATCAAGAAGACCTCACAGGATCGAAGGAATCTAGAATTTTACAGAAGCAAGTCCTAGGAATTAGCGAAACTTTGGAGGGACTTTGAGAGAACAGAGAATGTCATTCGTAGAGATCAAACACTTCCTGACAATGATTCGTATATTGTGAAAAATTTGCACGGGTCCTTTGGAGAAAGGTATAGTACTGCTATGGAAAATATTTACTATCAAATCAAAAAATTAACTGAGAGCACAAAAGCATTTCCAGCAGCAACAACTTCAGAAACCCTATTGAGTAACCAGAATAAATTAGTTCAAGGACTAACCAGACGAGTGACTGCCTGTATGGCTGCCCTAACACGGCTATTAAAAACTTTGACGTCATTAGAGAAAGATCAACCGCAAGAATTCTATACAATCAATGCAGACACAATAGCAAATTTATGGAATCAAGTCCAAACCTTATACGATGAGTTATGGCAACAGAACGAAGATCCTTCAACATTAAGATTAAATCAAAATGAATACAATAATCTTTAAGACTTAGTGCAACATACGTTAATACAACTCGCAGTAAATACTAATAAACAAAAGGATAGCGTAACGTATTCAACACAATTAAGAACAGAAGTATCATCACACAGTTCACTACCTCTTCCAAAAATCCCCACTTCAATGGAGACTATTTGAAGTGGATCCAATTTTATGAACTATTTCAAGAAATGGTAAACAAGCAACCACTTCCAAACGTTCAAAAAATGTGGTACTTCAAAACCAATTTGTCAGGGGAGGCAGGCAAACTCATAAGTCACCTAGCCTTATCAGAAGAAAATTACACCACAGCGTGGTCACTGCATTGAACGGTACAACATCAAAAGAGTGCTGGTGGCTACATTGATTGAAAAAATTTTGAATCAACCCAAGGGAACATTATCTCCTACATCAATCTTCATGATACCACAAAGGAATGCTTGCTGGCATTGAACAACTTAAACATCGACACATCGTCATGGGATGCGCATTCAATTGTTGCTTAAAAAACTCGATCACAATATTTACATTCGATTCATGCAATCACTACAAAAACCAAAAGAAGTGCCTACAATTAGTGAATTGTTGTTTTTTCTAGAGAGGCAATTCGAATCAATGGAATCAATTGGGCACAAGGAAAAATCTAACATTCATCAGAATACAAGCCAATCATTTAGCCAAGGCCAATCATTCAGCCAAGGCATGTCCTGATGGTAACTGCAAGAAGTGTAATAATAAACACAATACGTTATTACACTTGCCACCAAAATCACAGCATACGGGTACGTCAAACTCACCTCTTCAAATGACTAACAAAAAACAACATGAGACTACAGGCAACGCAGTTGTAGTCTCTTCAGCCTCGACAGCATCTACAGCTACTGTAAGAGTCATCATCAAAGCCGCAAATGGCAATTCAAAAGAATTTAGTCATACTAGACTCAGGATCGCAAGTTAACATTGTGAGTGAACAGCTTATAAAAAATTTATCCCTTTCAACTACAGAAGCCCCATTATGTATTTATCGAGTTGAAAGGATCCAGAAAAGAGCACATCAATGCATTAATGTGCAAATGTTATCCAGAGATCATAATGTATCCACAAACTTGGAAGCCTTCGTTCTACCCAGCATTACCCCGGCACAACCGAGTCATATTATCGATGTTTCAAATTGGAAAATTCCAAAGGACATTCATCTGGCGGACCCCAAGTTTAAGATGCCAGAAAAAATTTATATTATTCTTGGCGCCGAGTTCTACTTCAGCCTGATACAGCCTGGAACGATAAAGTTAAGCGACAGTCTTCCAATACTTCAAAATACCTCACTTGGTTGGGGGTTATAGGCGGATCAATCAAACAGCACACTCCATCTTGCTCATCCTCGCCATAGACTTGCGCAGTATTTGGTAACGAAAATTCATTAGAAAAATCAATAGAACAACTATGGAAACTCGATGAAGTACAAACGCGAAAACATTGTCTCCTACAAAAAATCTGTGTGAAAATCATTTTAATCAACATGCTAGAAATAATTCTAGTGGGTGCTTCATCGTCAGCCTACCATTTAAAGAGAATCCAACAGCACTAGGCCATTCTCACCAATTGGCGTATAATAGATTTATTAGTTTAGAAAATCGACTCTATAAGAACTAAAATATGCGGCGTGAATATTTAATTGTATGAGAGAATATAAGTTACTGGGCCACATGGAAAAGGTCAATATAGACAATATACCTAATCCAAGATATTTTATTCCACATCATTGCGTGCTGAAGCACTAGAGTACATCCAAAACTCCATCGAGAAAAAGTATCGTCAAATATTAATCAACCCAGCCGACCATCAATATCAGTTGATCATTTGGAGAGAGTACCCTTCATTACCAATTAACTATTACAGACTGAACACAGTTACCTACGGCACGAGAGCAGCTCCATACTTGGCCACAAAGTGCTTACAACTTATTGCAGAAGAAAACACAGCACGATACCCACTCGGCTCCCAGATGTTAAGAGACAACTTTTATGTGGATGATGGTCTCGGTGGCTCAGATAGTCTAAATTTGGCAATTGAAACTCAATGGCAACTACAAATGATACTACAAGAACATGGTGTTATCCTGAAAAAAATGGTGCTCAAATAATGAAAGGCTGCTGAAAATATACCCCACAGTGGTCGAGGAGTTGATTTAGATCTTGATGGTGACAGTAATAAAACAATAAAACTTTGAATTTACATTGGCTGCCCCAAGATTATCAGTTTTGCATCAAAGTAAAACTTAATGAGCTCCAAGTAATCTCAAAATGTACAGTTACATCAGAGCTTGCAAAACTATTTGATCCTCTTGGTCTTCTTGCTCCTGTTGTCACCAAGGGAAAAACTTTTATCCAACAATTGTGGCAGCATTCATTAAATTGGGATGAACCATTACCTCAAAATCTTCGTCTGACTTGAGAGAGCTTCCGAAATGATTTGAAAATGCTAGATGACTTCAAACTTGCGAGACATATATTCTATTGTGGCATTCCAGTAAAAACGTAGCTTCATATATTCGCAGATGCATCTGAAAAGGCCTACGGTGCAGTTGTATATATTCGCACAAAACTTAAAGATGGAACAATAATTGTTCGACTGATATGTGCAAAATCAAGAGTGGTCCCTGTAAAACAACAAACATTACCTCGGCTGGAGCTATGTGCTGCGGTCAGAGCAGCCCATCTCGCTCATCGAATAAAAACCGATCTGTCCCTACAAAATCAGTCTATGTTTCTATGGACTGATTCCGAAATTGTTTTATCATGGATTAACTCGCAATCATCTTCTTATAAAACGTTTGTGGCTAATAGAATTTCAACCATTCAGTCATTAACAAATGCAGACCAGTGGCGACATGTAAAATCGAAGCATAATCCGGCTGATATTTTATCGCGAGGAGTGCAACCAGCCAATCTACTTAACAAGGGATTGTGGCTTCAAGGACCAACGTTTCTTCATGGCAAGGAGGTAATATGGCCATCAAAATTCCCTCATCAAATACCCAATACAGACGACATCGAAATTAAAAAGACAATTATAGCAGCCAAAACAACATCAAGCACTGACTTCAGTATTCCAAATCTATTTAATAATAAATTTTAGTTTTAAATCAAAAAATGGTTATGAAGTAATCCAAGCATTTATTTAACGGCAGTGTTTTTTATTTGTGTGAGCAAAAACCCTCCATAAACAAAAGAATGTACTAAACGACTCCAAGAGTTACCTTCATATGAAAAAACTGCATCTCTTAAAAACTATCTGGAAAGTCTCGATGTCACTCTAGCATCTAATTACTACTTGTGGTGTTAAAGTTAAAGATGCATGACCTACAGAAATTAATTACTGAACTCAACCCTAAGAAAGCTCCAGGTATTGATGGAATTAGTAACAAGATGCTGATGAATTTGCCTCGTATTGTAATCCTCATATTGAACCCTTATATTTATTTTTAATGCCATATTACGACTAGAGTATTATCCACATCACTGGAAGCTTGCTAAGGTCAAAATGATTCCAAAGCCGGGTAAAGATCTTACAAGGCTGATTCATAAAGGCCAATAAGTCTACTATCAACAATGTCAAAGCTTTTCGAAAAATTCTCATGACAAAATCGTCCCCAATTCTAAATGGTAGTGGATGCAGCCCAGACCAGCACTTTGGTTTTAAAAGTCAGCATAGCACCATTGAACAAACGCATATCTACCAATAAATTTTCTGAAGCTATTGGAAAGTTGCATTACTACCCGGAAGTTCACGGTTTTTGAAGGAGACTTCATGAGTGTGCCCGAATCGATATCATCCCTTGTGCCACAGGGGTGCATACTGGGGCCAGTTTTGTATTGGATTTATCTTGTGATATGCCTTTGAGCAGCAATATCCATACATATACATTTGCCGATGATACAGCCTGCCTTAGTATGCACGAAAACCCTCACGAGGCTTCCCGAAATCTACAAGAACATATTAAACAGCTGAAACTATGGTTAAACTTATGGAGAATTAAAGTAAATGAACAAAAGTGTGTTCAGGTAACATTTACCCTCCGAAGAGATACTTCTTTCCCAATTCGAATCAACAATCAAATTGTTCCTCGACATTCACATGTAAAATACCTTGGTATACACCTTGATCGACGGCTTACATAGAAACACCATATTGACTCAAAGCTAACACAAATGAAACTTAAATTAACTCAGATACATTAGTTGATTGGTAGAAATTCAACACTCAGTCTAGATTGTAAACTTTTAATATACAATTCGCTTTTGAAACCAATATGGTGCTACGGAATACAGCTATGTGGCACTGCTTCAGCTTCCAATATAGAGAGAATCCAACGAATACAAAACAAGAATTTAAGAATAATAACATCGTCTCCATAGTACATTAAAAATTCAAATTTACATCGTGATTTAAATATGCCACTAGGGACTGAAGAAATTGCAAAATACGCAGGCAAATACTTAACAAAACTCGAGTTCCATCCTAATCCCCTTGCTCGTAACATCTTGAATTTTACTGGACACATCCGTTTAAAAAAGAGGGACACTATGGCTCTAATACTCAACACTCCAGATGAAACTGCTTGAAAATATTTTGTGTTTAATACGACATATATGTATTATTGATCACTACTTTTATGCCTGACACTGGTTGGGCCTAATTATTATATCTAGATTTAAGATTTGAATACTTATTGTTAGTTAATTTTTTGAGTATATAATAAATAAATATAAGGATGTAAAAAAAATGTTGCGGTCGATAAAGTAAAATTTCTAAATTTTTCAACATTAATCTGATGACCACACGATACAGCAACTGAAATAGTGTACAACTTTTTGATCAGTTCAACGTCGATTTTTGTAATTTCCGCTGAAACTTCGGCATTTTGAAAAAAGTCTGGCTGTATTCCCGTCATTTGAGTTTCCAAACCCTGATTTTGGCTGGTCAACTATAAGTCCGGTTTTTTGTCTGAACTCGATCTGTATTTTTGATCTGGTTTCATTCACTTTTTTTCTGCTTCGGACTTTGGTTGCCATTTTTTGATTGGAATTTTATATGACAAGTGAAGAAGGCAATTAAAAGGTCTTATTCAACCATGCAAAATGGATAAACCAAACTGCAGAGTTTATTCTCAATTTTTCTTTGGATCATGCTAACGATTTAATTGAACTCTACTCGTCGCAATTAAAACAAACAAAAAGAAAGTTAAAACAACAATTATTCACGTTTCCAATTATGTTAAAAGTACTAAAAATTATACCTAACCAACAGTTCAAAATGGAAGGGCCATCTCTAATAATTATTAAAAGGCTAGATATTTTAACATGAACTTTTGCAAAGTTAAGCACCTGATGGCTGTTGCCTCAAAAGATCATATTAACCTATCCAATGACAAGTACATGTTAAACCCCTGTGTTATTTTACCAGTATTGGAGACGGACCTTTAGTTTGGAACTGCTGGGTAATAATATTAAAAATTGGATACTGATAATTAGAAAAGTAACAAAAATAAACAATAACAAAACTACAAACAGTTAGTTAGTGTATTGCTAAGCATTCACGAATTTTTCTTTGATGTTGAATTAAAAAACTATTTTTTTTTGTTCTTATCGCAAAAAACCCGCAAAATGTTTTATATGATTTGTAAGTAGACATATCATAGAAAACTATGAAAAAAATTTACCCACGCTTGTCCAAAGGTTGAAGGTTCCATTGGAAAAATATTACTTTTATGCTAGAAAAGTACAAAAATTTTATGAAGAAAATTTTTTTTTTAATTTGTACGACTGTTTTCAAAAACTTAAAAAGAGTTTAACCTTGACAACGGGAATTGGGAATTTCAACACAACGTGCATTGAAAGGGGAATCTACACACCACATTTAAGCTCTATACTTTTTACCCCCTTATAACCCCTAAAAGTGTACTTATCGAAAAAGTACTAAGCACGTGTCGGTTTATTTTTTAGCAGCATTCGTATGCTTTTAGAATTTTTAGTCTATCCAATGTAGTTTCTGAGATAAAATGATACCGATTTTATCCTTTTTTTGCACCTTTTCGCGTTCGAATTTCCAAAAACCCCTTCTTTACTTCGGGAGGGGAATCTACACACCAAATTTAAGCTCTATAGCTATAGTGGTTTGGCCTGGGCGATGATATGTCAAAAAGAACTCAACATGCTGCCTAACTTAAATATTTATGCGAGTAATTCTTTTGCATTTGTGCTTTACAATTATAAATATTATTTCGAAAAGAATTTTATATTTAATTATTGGTTTTTTTCTTTCTCCTCGCAAACGAATTAAATAAACTTTTGTTTACTTTTTTCGTCTGAGAAGAGAACGAAAAAAACCAAGAATTTAAAACAGAATCCTTTTCCGAATTTTATTTTTAAAATTCCGAAATCAAATTTTAAAACGAACGAAAAAAATAAAATAGCATTTAAGAGCAGAATTTTTTTCCTACCCTGGTTTTGACAAATCTTTTTAATGAAGTGATGCCAACTTAGCCCTTTTCGGGCTTAGTTTAACCCAAATAAAAAAATACGCGAATTTAACACATTTTACAATTATATTTTAGTCCTTTTAGCCCCTTTTTACTTTTTATTCAATATTGCTACATTTTAATTTTTGTTAACTTTTTCTTCCTTTAATCTCGCAATATCGATTTTTACTCATTTTATTTTGCTAGTTTGCTTTACCAATTAACAAAAAGAAGAATTTTAATCAGAAATAATTTCTTAATCAGGCTTAAGTTCAGTAATTTCAATTCTTGTTGAATGAAATATTTTTATTAATTAATGTGAGTTTCTAAAGAAGAGAAGAAAAGTTAAATTAGACTTTATTAGCTGGGGGAAATACCGATATTTTTCTGTGCAGCCACGCACTTCATCAGCACCCAAGTCTATCTACTGGGGTAGAGGATGTTAGTAACATCAGCTATTTAACTCAAATTTTCAATGAAATGGAATATGAGAAATGTTGTGTATACAATTATTGATTTACCTTTGGTAAACACATTTGTAAGTCCTAGTTTACATCATGCAAGTCTTATTGCTCTGGTATACTTTGTGACATCACTAAAGCAGTTAGTATTGCTTAGATTCTCTCACCAGTGGACATAATTTAGTCAACTAAATCAAAGGTCAAAGTCATCTTCTGGTCCCACAACAAGGCAAAGATGGCGAGTCTACAAGCTCTGAAGACTCAGCAGGAGGAAAGGGCAAATGACATTGACAGGATTATTGCTAAAATCAAGAAGACCTCACAGGATCGAAGGAATCTAGAATTTTACAGAAGCAAGTCCTAGGAATTAGCGAAACTTTGGAGGGACTTTGAGAGAACAGAGAATGTCATTCGTAGAGATCAAACACTTCCTGACAATGATTCGTATATTGTGAAAAATTTACACGGGTCCTTTGGAGAAAGGTATAGTACTGCTATGAAAAATATTGACTATCAAATCAAAAAATTAACTGAGAGCACAAAACCATTTCCAGCAGCAACAACTTCAGAAACCCTATTAAGTAACCAGAATAAATTTGTTTAAGGGCTAACCAGACGAGTGACTGCCTGTATGGCTGCCCTAACACGGCTATTAAAAACTTTGACGTCATTAGAGAAAGATCAACCGCAAGAATTCTATACAATCAATGCAGACACAATAGCAAATTTATGGAATCAAGTCCAAACCTTATACGATGAGTTATGGCAACAGAACGAAGATCCTTCAACATTAAGATTAAATCAAAATGAATACAATAATCTTTAAGACTTAGCGCAACATACGTTAATACAACTCGCAGTAAATACTAATAAACAAAAGGATAGCGTAACGTGTTCAACACAATTAAGAACAGAAGTATCATCACACAGTTCACTACCTCTTCCAAAAATCCCCACTTCAATGGAGACTATTTGAAGTGGATCCAATTTTATGAACTATTTCAAGAAATGGTGAACAAGCAACCACTTCCAAACGTTCAAAAAATGTGGTACTTCAAAACCAATTTGTCAGGGGAGGCAGGCAAACTCATAAGTCACCTAGCCTTATCAGAAGAAAATTACACCACAGCGTGGTCACTGCATTGAACGGTACAACAACAAAAGAGTGCTGGTGGCTACATTGATTGAAAAAATTTTGAATCAACCCAAGGGAACATTATCTCCTACATCAATCTTCATGATACCACAAAGGAATGCTTGCTGGCATTGAACAACTTAAACATCGACACATCGTCATGGGATGCGCATTCAATTGTTGCTTAAAAAACTCGATCACAATATTTACATTCAATTCATGCAATGTTATCTTTTCTAGAGAGGCAATTCGAATCAATGGAATCAATTGGGCACAAGGAAAAATCAAAACTTCATCAGAATACAAGCCAATCATTCAGCCAAGGCCAATCATTCAGCCAAGGCATGTCCTGATGGTAACTGCAAGAAGTGTAATAATAAACACAATACGTTATTACACTTGCCACCAAAATCACAGCATACGGGTACGTCAAACTCACCTCTTCAAATGACTAACAAAAAACAACATGAGACTACATACAGGCAACGCAGTTGTAGTCTCTTCAGCCTCGACAGCATCTACAGCTACTGTAAGAGTCATCATCAAAGCCGCAAATGGCAATTCAAAAGAATTTAGTCATACTAGACTCAGGATCGCAAGTTAACATTGTGAGTGAACAGCTTATAAAAAATTTATCCCTTTCAACTACAGAAGCCCCATTATGTATTTATCGAGTTGAAAGGATCCAGAAAAGAGCACATCAATGCATTAATGTGCAAATGTTATCCAGAGATCATAATGTATCCACAAACTTGGAAGCCTTCGTTCTACCCAGCATTACCCCGGCACAACCGAGTCATATTATCGATGTTTCAAATTGGAAAATTCCAAAGGACATTCATCTGGCGGACCCCAAGTTTAAGATGCCAGAAAAAATTTATATTATTCTTGGCGCCGAGTTCTACTTCAGCCTGATACAGCCTGGAACGATAAAGTTAAGCGACAGTCTTCCAATACTTCAAAATACCTCACTTGGTTGGGGGTTATAGGCGGATCAATCAAACAGCACACTCCATCTTGCTCATCCTCGCCATAGACTTGCGCAGTATTTGGTAACGAAAATTCATTAGAAAAATCAATAGAACAACTATGGAAACTCGATGAAGTACAAACGCAAAAACATTGTCTCCGACAAAAAATCTGTGTGAAAATCATTTTAATCAACATATTAGAAATAATTCTAGTTGGTGCTTCATCGTCAGCCTACCATTTAAAGAGAATCCAACAGCACTAGGCCATTCTCACCAATTGGCGTATAATAGATTTATTAGTTTAGAAAATCGACTCTATAAGAACGGCGTGAATATATTAATTTTATGAGAGAATATAAGCAACTCGGCCATATTGAAAAGGTCAATATAGACAATATACCTAATACAAGATATTTTATTCTACATCATTGCGTGCTGAAGCACTAGAGTACATCCAAAACTCCATCGAGAAAAAGTATCGTCAAATATTAATCAACCCAGCCGACCATCAATATCAGTTGATCATTTGGAGAGAGTACCCTTCATTACCAATTAACTATTACAGACTGAACACAGTTACCTACGGCACGAGAGCAGCTCCATACTTGGCCACAAAGTGCTTACAACGTATTGCAGAAGAAAACACAGCACGATACCCACTCGGCTCCCAGATGTTAAGAGACAACTTTTATGTGGATGATGGTCTCGGTGGCTCAGATAGTCTAAATTTGGCAATTGAAACTCAATGGCAACTACAAATGATACTACAAGAACATGGTTTTATCCTGAAAAAAATGGTGCTCAAATAATGAAAGGCTGCTGAAAAATATACCCCACAGTGGTCGAGGATTTGATTTAGATCTTGATGGTGACAGTAATAAAACAATAAAACTTTGAATTTACATTGGCTGCCCCAAGATTATCAGTTTTGCATCAAAGTAAAACTTAATGAGCTCCAAGTAATCTCAAAATGTACAGTTACATCAGAGCTTGCAAAACTATTTGATCCTCTTGGTCTTCTTGCTCCTGTTGTCGCCAAGGGAAAAATTTTTATCCAACAATTGTGGCAGCATTCATTAGATTGGGATGAACCATTACCTCAAAATCTTCGTCTGACTTGAGAGAGCTTCCGAAATAATTTGAAAATGCTAGATGACTTCAAACTTGCGAGACATGGCATTTCAGTAAAAACGTAGCTTCATATATTCGCAGATGCATCTGAAAAGGCCTACGGTGCAGTTGTATATATTCGCGCAAAACTTAAAGATGGAACAATAATTGTTAGACTGATATGTGCAAAATCAAGAGTGGTCCCTGTAAAACAACAAACATTACCTCGGCTGGAGCTATGTGCTGCGGTCAGAGCAGCCCATCTCGCTCATCGAATAAAAACCGATCTGTCCCTACAAAATCAGTCTATGTTTCTATGGACTGATTCCGAAATTGTTTTATCATGGATTAACTCGCAATCATCTTCTTATAAAACGTTTGTGGCTAATAGAATTTCAACCATTCAGTCATTAACAAATGCAGACCAGTGGCGTCATGTAAAATCGGAGCATAATCCGGCTGATATTTTATCGCGAGGAGTGCAACCAGCCAATCTACTTAACAAGGGATTGTGGCTTCAAGGACTAACGTTTCTTCATGGCAAAGAGGTAATATGGCCATCAAAATTCCCTCATCAAATACCCAATACAGACGACATCGAAATTAAAAAGACAATTATAGCAGCCACAACAACATCAAGCACTGACTTCAGTATTCCAAATCTATTTAATAATAAATTTTAGCTTTAAATAAAAAAATGGTTATGAAGTAATCCAAGCATTTATTTAACGGCAGTGTTTTTTATTTGTGTGAGCAAAAACCCTCCATAACCAAAAGAATGTACTAAACGACTCCAAGAGTTGCTTTCATATGAAAAAACTGCATCTCTTAAAAACTATATGGAAAGTCTCGATGTCACTCCAGCATCTAATTACTACTTGTGGTGTTAAAGTTAAAGATGCATGACCTACAGAAACTATTTACTGAACTCAACCCTAAGAAAGCTCCAGGTATTGATGGAATTAGTAACAAGATGCTGATAAATTTGCCTCGTAATGTAATCCTCGTATTGAACCCTTATATTTATTTTTAATGCCATATTACGACTAGAGTATTATCCACATCACTGGAAGCTTGCTAAGGTCAAAATGATTCCAAAGCCGGGTAAAGATCTTACAAAGCTGATTCATACAGGCCAATAAGTCTACTATCAACAATGTCAAAGCTTTTGGAAAAATTCTCATGAGTAGTAGGGAACTGCCAATTCAAATCTTTATGTGGATCATAGTTTGTATCTAATTCATTTCGTCCTTCCAAGACTGATAAGTCAGTATAAGTGTCATCGGTATTGGAAGTCTGTGAGTAGAATGTTGATGCATTCTGCTGATGTCAAACTTATACCAGAATCACCAAACATTTTATACCAGATAATCATAATGTAATTATAATGTTTAAGTAAGATGAGACAAATATAAAGCATATTGGAAGGATAAATATGGATTTTGTTAATAAGCAACGATATTGAATTAAACGATGATCGTTATAGAAAAACAAAGAGAATTTGAAATAGATATATGTGAACAACTAAGAGATACATTTAAACCTATAACAGAACCACTCAAAGAATTCATAAATAGTTCTAACAAAATTAAAAAAATTCCCATGAAAGAAGAAAGTAAGATGAAGACAGAAGTTGAAAATAATACAAGTTTAAAGTCTCAGAAGCCATCAGTCAAGATAGAGTCAAGTACACCAAAGAAACTAGCAGAAGGAACAATATGCGATACTACCATCTTGTTTAATGATGTTAATAATGAGAATGATGATGAGGATGATGAAGATGATTTCTACTCACAGACTTCCAATACCGATGACACTTATACTGACTTATCAGTCTTGGAAGGACGAAATTAATTAGATACAAACTATGATCCACATAAAGATTTGAATAATGAATGGAAGTTTGGTGATAGTAACCTAAAACTAAATGAAGATAAAATACAAGTTGATGGTCAAATATAGGCTCTAATAGTAGCTTTATTTTCTTTAATGATTGATAATAAAACATGGAAATACCATGAGAAATTTTATTTTGAAAACTATACAAAATATATAATTTTTACTAATACATGGATAGAGAATCATCATTCACTGACGGAGAATGATGTTATCAGTAAATTGTTTCTGGAAACTCAAATCGATAAACTATAGGACAAATTAATAATATAGCTTAAGGAATTAATATAATTCAAGAATATATTAAAATGTAAGTTGATGGAGTACAACGTGAAATACAATTAGAGATAGAAGATAGTTATAAAATTGAAAAACATATACTAAAAATTAAATCATCTTTTAAAAAAACAAATTGAACAGCTGAACGATAAAATTTATAGATTGGATAATGAACTACATGATAGTATAAATAGCTGAAAGTGCATCAAGTAGATCACAACACTCTCCAAAAAATCTGTAAAACAACTTAATGTCTTCAAAAAGAAATTTAGTAAACGAACTCTATAATAAATCTCGAAAATTGTTTGTGCATTGCAGATATGTAATGAAAGGAATAGTTGATCTTTTATGGAGCTGATTTAGGTGAAATGGGAAAATATTCTACAGAAAATAGAAATTATTGATTATTGTAGACTGTAAATGATTCATTCACAAAGTTTCTATGGTCAATACCGTTGAAAATAAAAGTTGCACTCGAAAAAACCTACGCTGTGGAAAATGTTTTTGAAATGTTACGAGTACCAAAAAACTTACAAATGGATGATTGTAAAGAATTTTTTAATAGACACTGGAAAATTCATGCATAAGTAGAATATTAAATATAACTTAATATGAAAGCATCAATAGTAGAATCATTTAATAGATGATCCAAAGGAATTATGTGATGATGGTTCATATAAGTGTATTGAAATATAAAAAGAATTACTTAATCTACTCGTATACAATATAAAAGTTCATCTCACTATTTAAATGTTTCCGATTAAAGTTAACTCAACAAATGAGAAAAAGCTGCTAAATATAATAATTTGAAGATGAACTAAATGTTGAAATTTAATCAAAGTAAAAAATAAAATTAAAAAGGAAAAATCTAGTTTGGTTTGTATTTTTGTAGGAATGATTAGGAATGATAGGTCTTAAGAAAGATAATTAACTTAATATACAGGAAATTCTCTAAACTTGTTGGCCTGTATGAAATATTGTGAAAACTTAAGCGTTCAAAATAAATTAAAACACAGTGTAATATTCAGTAACACATAATATTGTCACTTTTTATAGTGAAAATTGTACATTTTCCATTTCGAAAGCTCTAGAAAGCGAAATTTTAAAATATGCTCATGGGCTATTATAATAGATCTTCACTCTATTCATTTCTATAGCTATCAAATCTTTAGAAAATATAGACAAACTACATAAATTGGACTTAGATAAAATGCAATATAAGCAGATCTTACTTTATATCTGTATCTGTATGAGTATTAAATAAATTTACAGAAAAAATATTGAAAGCATGCCGAAGCATGCAAATTTAAAAGAATTCCTCACGTCATATAATTTTGTAAGTAAAGAAATATTATGATTCTATGTTAAATGAAATACATATGTATCTACTCTGTAAAAAATTCAGAAGAGTGAATTCTTAAATTCTAATAGTATAGATTTTTAATTGAAACACCACTACATGTCGGACTCTCACTTCACTATCGATAGAAGCATGCTAAGGTATGCATGCTAGCAAAATATATAAATCTGTTAGAAGGTGATGAGAAACTTGTTTCTAATTATTAATCTGTAGACAGCAATTGTATCTGGATCAAACCAACTCATGAATGAAATGTATACAGATATGGTTGATGGTGATGAGGACCTTTTTTAAGTAAGAAATGATTACATCTGAATGTGATAAAACCCAGCCTACGTCAACAATAACTTCAAGGGGTTCAACCAGCAAACCTCATGTAGAAAAAACTCGATGTAAAAATTCTCTCAAACATAGATATTCTAATGATTCTGATACTATGGAAACACAGACGGTGAATTGATGGTGGAGGTAACTGAATTATTTGAGATAGATTTTCTAGAATAGTTGATTATTAAACATGTATTTCTTTGTAGATAAAGCAATTTCTCTATACATACATACATATATTTACCTATATGTATATATGAATACATTTAAAAATTATACAAATATTCTCTAGTAGTAAAATCTGAAAAAATAGTAGTGATACATTAAAAGAAAAAGAAATATTAAAAAGAGAGACTGAGTGATCAACTGATACGTACACTTTGTCTGACAGGTAAATAAAGCGCACTTAAAAATATCAGAAATATATACACAATACGCTGAAATTTAATAAAATGAGAAAAAAAATCATCTAGAACATCAAATAAAAGCCATAGGCGAGTAACCTTCATAAAATAAACATATACCTTATTAATGAAAACATATTATCAGTATGAAGTAACACAATTTGAGGAATTTAACATTTAATTGTCCCTTAACGCTGACAAAGAGTAGGCAGATATGATGACATAGAAAGTCATCTTGTATACTAGAGGAACCGTTGAGAGGCCAGACCTAAATTGTAAGAAAACGATTTCGTTTTCTGTTGATCGCTATTCAAGAAGAAAACAAGTTTCCTCATTATGATTTAACTAATTTAAAAGTACATTTAAATTCAGTCTCATATCCAAATGATGATGATCTTAACATAAAAATTAAAAATAAACGTTATGCAATTCTATATTATATGTACTCTTATCTAAGATTCCAACAAAGCTATTATATGAAAGAATTTCAAGCACTTCCAAATGCACTAAAGTTTAAGATAAAAGTTCCTTTTATTCAATAGCGGCCCAATTGATATAGAAATTTAATATGAAACAGTAAGCAAGGACCTCAGCTACTGCATTTTTACTGATGATCGAATAATTGAAAGTCCTGAAAGTCTTACAAATTAAGTAATATGAATGAAGAAATGGTTTTAATATACGAGTAAGGTTTCGAATGATTTTCATTACAAAAAGAAGTAGCGGATGTTTTTAACAATAATGAGTATAACAATTTCATTATAAAACCACCATTTGATTTTAAATGTTTATCAATAAAAAAGGAGAGAGAAGCAAAGTGGTTAACAAAAAAACTATCATCACCTAAGCTGGACTGCTGAATCAGTTTCATTTCAAAGCGTTTGTCATTTTTTAAAGCCAATGCAAGATGTTCTAAAATATATGAAAAAGGTGAAGAAAAAAGATGATAGTTGGAAAAAATTTTACACTGAAAAATTTCTAATGTTGACGAAGAGTTAACGCATTAGGCTACATCAACTTTAAACAAATGGAAATAAAATATATTAAATATTTATACTATAGTTACTACAACTAGAGAGGAATTCAATTTTACTTAAAACAGAACTTCCTCACAAACTTTTAAGAAAATACATCTAAAAATTAAAAGAACGTTTTTTTAATTTCAAATAAAAAAACTATCGAGATATTTCACATCTATACACAAAAGACCAGGCGAATATTTACAACAGCAACAACAGCACATGACAAAAAAAATGTATTTAAACAGGGAGCCCCAGACTTATTTGTATGTATATACATACATACATAAAATCAATTTGTAGATCCATATGTACATATGTATACATATTATCAAATTTCTTACCCATGCTCAAGTATTTATTGGATTTTAACAATCACACTTACATATCTACATCATGAAAACATACAAACCGTTCTCCAAGCTATTGACGCTTGAAGACGAAAGTCGAAGAAGACAAATGTACTTAAATAAACAAACTTATCACAGACCAGTCAAACTCTATCGCGCATACACACTTACACACACAAAAAAATCATCACGATCGTACACAAGAATTTTGCAAAATCTGAAATTAATATTTATACAAATATAAACAAATTTCTGACCGACAGACTTTAACACTGGACAAATTTAAGCTTGATAAAATATAAAGCAATCTCATCCTCCAATATGAAAAACATACTAGGATTAGGGAAGTTCAGATGTATGATAATATTTTCTAGCAAAAAATGTTCATATGAGAAACAATTTATTTCTATGTACATATAAATACTATGATGAGAAAATCACATACACACACACATACTAAAATTCATCTACGAAAAATTACACCTATTTCAACAACGTCCCTCCCCTCACAAATCACAGTCAGCCTAAAGTTCTTACAGATATACATACACAAAATCTCAAGGTAACATACAATCTATCAATCTCACAACCTAAATCACGATCAGCCTTAAACTCATATAGACATACATACACACAAATACGTATACATATACATGAACACCTTCACCTCACCTCTCAGTAATCATGATATATTTAATGAACACTTCGCCCCTCATAAATCACGATAAGCCTTAAATTTTCTACAGATATACATACACAAATTCTCAAGGTCACATACAATCGATCAATCTCAACAATCCAAATCACGATCAGCCTTAAAATTCTACTGACATACATGCACAAAAATTTCTACAAACATATAAACTCCCAAATTCCTATAGATACATATTACAATAACACCCCCCCCCCCCCCTACCTTAAATCAAGGATAGACTTAAACTACTACATATACATACATACATACACATACACATAGGCACATTCTATCTATCTATCACAACAAGACCCTCCTCCACCTCAAATCACAATCAGCCTTAAACTCCTACGAACATACATATACACAGATTCCCACGGATACGTATTACATGAACACTCTCACCACACCTTTGATAAATCACAGACAGCCTTAAACTCTTACAGACATACATACATACATGTACACAGATTCCCACGGATACATATTACAACAACTCGCCGCCCTACACCAGTCGATCTACCGCAAATACATCCCGCCCCCCACAAGCACAGCTTGGTTTAAATTCCAACAGGCATAAACTTCACCGAATTCCCGCGGTTACATATTACAAAACACCCTCACCTACCCAAATCACGGTCAACCTTAAGGTCTCACAATCTAGAGAAACCCCGTCCTCCACCAATCACAGCTAGACTTCAATTCCTACAGCTAGACACACCCCGCCCTCCACCAATCACAGCCAGACTTCAATTCCTACAGCTAGACACACCCACAAATTTTCCGTCGGCATTAGGAAAAATTATTTCCATGATTTTCCCGTCGGCATTTGAAAAAAATAAACATGTTTTCCCGTCGGCATTTGAAAAAAAAAATAAACATGTTTTCCCGTCGGCATTTGAAAAAAATAAAGATGTTTTCCCGTCGGCATTTGAAAAAAATAAAGATGTTATCCCGTCGGCATTAGAGAATCATATACATATACAAGCTTCAAACCTTTAAACCCCCTTAATGTATACCCACAAACATACATACATATAAATTCCCACGGTCATAAAAAACCTGACTTATTGAACCGCCCTCGTATGTAGTAATAAAAAAACTCCTTATATAAATAAAAAACAGTTAATGTAAACAAAAAACACCTAATGTAAACAAAAAATCGGACGGATTTATTGAACCACCCTCGTAGGTATCAAATTTCACAAATTTCCAAGAATTTTAAAATTTTCAAATTTTAATTACCCAAATTTAACAATTTCAGCCACAATTTAACAATTTCAGCCCACAATTTCACAAGTTTAATTGTCCCCGGATTGGCAGTTCCCTACTACTCTCATGACAAAATCGTCCCCAATTCTAAATGGTAGTGGATGCAGCCCAGACCAGCACTTTGGTTTTAAAAGTCAGCATAGCACCATTGAACAAACGCATATCTACCAATAAATTTTCTGAAGCTATTGGAAAGTTGCATTACTACCCGGAAGTTCACGGTTTTTGAAGGAGACTTCATGAGTGTGCCCGAATCGATATCATCCCTTGTGCCACAGGGGTGCATACTGGGGCCAGTTTTGTATTGGATTTATCTTGTGATATGCCTTTGAGCAGCAATATCCATACATATACATTTGCCGATGATACAGCCTGCCTTAGTATGCATGAAAACCCTCACGAGGCTTCCCGAAATCTACAAGAACATATTACACAGCTGAAACTATGGTTAAACTTATGGAGAATTAAAGTAAATGAACAAAAGTGTGTTCAGGTAACATTTACCCTCCGAAGAGATACTTGTTCCCCAATTCGAATCAACAATCAAATTGTTCCTCGACATTCACATGTAAAATACCTTGGTATACACCTTGATCGACGGCTTACATAGAAACACCATATTGACTCAAAGCTAACACAAATGAAACTTAAATTAACTCAGATACATTAGTTGATTGGTAGAAATTCAACACTCAGTCTAGATTGTAAACTTTTAATATACAATTCGCTTTTGAAACCAATGTGGTGCTACGGAATACAGCTATGGGGCACTGCTTCAGTTTTCAATATAGAGAGAATCCAACGAAGACAAAACAAGAATTTAAGAATAATAACATCGTCTCCATAGTACATTAAAAATTCAAATTTACATCGTGATTTAAATATGCCACTAGGGACTGAAGAAATTGCAAAATACGCAGGCAAATACTTAACAAAACTCGAGTTCCATCCTAATCCCCTTGCTCGTAACATCTTGAATTTTACTGGACACATCCGTTTAAAAAAGAGGGACACTATGGCTCTAATACTCAACACTCCAGATGAAACTGCTTGAAAATATTTTGTGTTTAATACGACATATATGTATTATTGATCACTACTTTTATGCCTGACACTGGTTGGGCCTAATTATTATATCTAGATTTAAGATTTGAATACTTATTGTTAGTTAATTTTTTGAGTATAAATAAATATAAGGATGTAAAAAAAATTTTGCAGTCGATAAAGTAAAATTTCTAAATTTTTCAAAATTAATCTGATGACCACACGATACAGCAACTGAAATAGTGTACAACTTTTTGATCAGTTCAACGTCGATTTTTGTAATTTCCGCTGAAACTTCGGCATTTTGAAAAAAGTCTGGCTGTATTCCCGTCATTTGAGTTTCCAAACCCTGATTTTGGCTGGTCAACTATACTTAGTGTATTGCTAAGCATTCACGAATTTGTCTTTGATGTTGAATTAAAAAACTATTTTTTTGTTCTTATCGCAAAAAACACGCAAAATGTTTTTATATGATTTGTAAGTAGACATATCATAGAAAACTCTAAAAAAAATTTATCCAAGCTTGCCCAAACCGTATTTGCATGTCGTATCGCTTTGTAAACCAAATTACATGTGAAAAAAGTGAAAAATTATTGGTTTTTATACCAATTTTCAAAAAAATTTAATAATATTTCTAAAACTAAAATATTTAACTGGGATATATATTCGAGTTTCCAAATACCTGAGGTTGAAGGTTCCATTGGAAAAATATTACTTTTATGCTAGAAAAGTACAAAAATTTTATGAAGAAAATTTTTTTTTAATTTTTACGACTGTTTTCAAAAATTTAAAATGAGTTCAACCTTGACAACGGGAATTGGGAATTTCAACACAACGTGCATTGGAAGGGGAATCTACACACCACATTTAAGCTCTATACTTTTTACCCCCTTATAGCCCTAAAAGTGTACTTATCGAAAAAGTACTAAGCACGTGTTTATTTTTTAGCAGCATTCGTATGCTTTTAGAATTTTTAGTCTATCCAATGTAGTTTCTGAGATAAAATGATACCGATTTTATCATTTTTTTGCCCCTTTTCGCGTTCGAATTTCCAAAAACCCCTTCTTTCCATCGGGAGGGGAATCTACACACCAAATTTAAGCTCTATAGCTATAGTGGTTTGGCCTGGGCGATGATATGTCAAAAACAACTCAACATGCTGCCTAACTTAAATGTTTATACGAATAATTCTTTTGCATTTGTTCTTTAGAATTATAAATATTATTCCGAAAAGAATTTTATATTTAATTAGTGTTCTCGCTGAACCTTCATAGTGAACAGACGTCTTAGCGGAGTTTTTTTTCATATACATATTAAACAAACAAAAAATCATAAAAAATATTCGTAATACATAATAACCGTAATACATACATATTAACTTAGATAAATAAGCAAAGCAAATATTGCTGATATCATTTTTACATAGCAAGAAACAAAAAACAAAAACAAACAAAAACCGCAAACAAAGTGCCCTGGAGGAATACTCTACATGAGTACCTCAAAAACAAAAAATTGTGAAGTGAGTTCAAACGGAAGAAATGCATATTTTACTGTGAGTTCTGAAGCTCTCAATGTTAACAATAAAAATAAAAAATCTGATGATAGTCTTTTTCTAACGGCAAAGCCACTTTTTCGCCAGCGATCAACTTCGCTTTGTCCAATGCCAACAAGTGATTCGTTAACATTACAGTTGCCTAGTACATCTTCATATAAGTCAGCGATATCGTCCCCTTCGGGCTCGTGTTCATCACTTAACAAAGTTATCACTACAGATAACAGCAGTTCAAAACCCAAAGTCCAAGTCGGTATGGACAGATATATAACTGTGGTAAAGCGTGGCCGAAGCCCAAAATCTTCTAAAATTTCATCTGCTCCAAAAATGTCTAGGGATAACAGCGCGTCCTCTATTAATCGTCAAAATCGTTTTTCGATATTGCAAGACAATAACGAGAAGCCCGCTGCATCATCGCAATAGTCTTTTAAGCCACCACCTATCTATCTGAGAGAAAAAAATTCTAACGTGCTTCTAAAAAAACTGCTGTCGGCCATTGGTGAAAATACTTTCCACATCATTCCAATTAAACGAGGTAATATTGATGAAACTAAAATCCAAATTTATGATGAAAAAAATTTTCCAAAAATTGTTAGCGAATCTGAAAAAAACAAAACAAATTTTTACACTTACCAACTTAAGAGTGCTAAAGGCCTACAGATAGTATTAAAGGCCATAGATTCATATGTTGACCCTGAAGAAGTAAAATGTGCACTTCTTGAAAAAGGATTTAAGGTTAAAAATGTTACCAATATAATTAACAGAGAAAAGGTCCCACAACCCCTATTTCGGGTTGAATTGGAGCCGAATGACATGCAGTTGAAAAAAAATGAAACGCATCCTATCTATAATGTAAAGTTTCTATTACACCGAAAAATCACAGTTGAAGAGCCACGTAAGCCTTCAGGTCCCGTACAGTGCCATAATTGCCAAGAATATGGCCATACAAAATCCTATTGCAATTTACCTACAGTTTGTGTTATCTGCGGTGAATTGCATGGTACTGCTAGCTGTACTAAGCCAAAAGAACAAGCAGAAAAAAAATGTAGTAATTGTGGAGGCAATCACACCGCTAACTACAGAGGATGCCCTGTGTATTCTTTCGTTAAACAGACTATGGGCCAAAAACCTAAATTAGTTCCAGCTCAATCAACTAACGCTTACTGTCACTTTTCCTCCAATGAGCCAACCTAGTACTTCACGTGTATCGTATGCCGATGCTGTTAAAACAAATTCTATTCCCACGCAAAAAGGGTCCCCACCAACAACAAGTAATTCGACAAATGCTAACACAAGTTTTAATTTCAGTCGCCTTGAAGCCACTATTGATAATCTGGTGCAAACTATAAACAATTTCACAACAAATATGACCAACATGATGCAAGAAATGCTTCGAATGCAGAATACTCTGCTTCAAGCATTAATTAACAAGCCATGAACACGTTAAAAATATGTTTCTGGAACGCAAACGGCATTCGCCAACACAAAAATGAGCTCGAGCACTTCCTTACGGAAAAAGATATTGATATAATGTTGGTCTCTGAGACTCATTTGACTTCGAGAAGCCTTTTCAAAATCAATGGCTACAACTTATATGATACAAAAGACCCTAGAGGAAGAGCATGCGGTGGATCGACAATTCTAATAAAGTCAAGACTCAAGCACTATATTCTTGACAATGTTTGTGAAGAAAATCTACAAGCTACAAATATTTGCGTCGAAAATTTTTGTACAAATTTCGTTATATCATCACTTTACTCCCCTCCCAGATTTTCAATCACTGAGGATCAATACGAGGATTTCTTCAAATCTCTTGGACCTTGTTTTGTAGCAGCTGGAGACTACAATGCAAAACATACGTTCTGGTGTTCGCGTCTTATTACACCTAGAGGTAGAGCGTTGTTCACCACAATTTCAAAAATGGGTTTGGACGTCATTTCGAGTGGGCAGCCCACTTACTGGCCTACTGACATACAAAAAATTCCGGATGTTATAGATTTTGGCGTCATGAAAAATATTTCTAGAGATTTAGTTCATGTTGAAGCTTCTCTAGATCTCTCCTCCGATCATTCTCCCACTATCGTTACAATCTGTAATCCACTAAGAAGTGATTTACCTCATCCAAATGTGAAGATGGTCAATCGTGTTAATTGGCTGAGATTCAAAAAATATCTTAGTAGTCATTGCACAGAAAACATAACGCTAAGTACATCCGATGATATTGAATCTAACATTGCGAATCTTAACGGAAATATTAAACAGGCTGCTGAACATGCTAGTACCTCCCACCCGCAGACTGGGTTTAATAGAATTTATTCCACGGATAGTGAACGTCTCGTAAGTGAAAAAAGAAGAGCTAGAAGGGAATGGCAGCAACACAGATCACCCCAACATAAAATCAGGTTTAAAGAGTGCACTAAACGACTCCAAGAGTTGCTTGCATCTGAAAAAACTGCATCTCTTAAAAATTATCTGGAAGGTCTTGATGTTACACCAGCATCTAATTATTCTTTGTGGCGCGCTGCGAGGAAGCTTAAAACACCCGTTGAGTTTAAACCACCCCTGCGCACTTCTACCGGAGGTTGGGCAAGAAACGATACTGAAAAAGGTAACATATTTGCTGAGCATTTAAAAACCGTATTTACCCCAAACACATGTATGGGTGTTGCTGATTTGCCATGTGTAGTTGCTCTACCCCCTCGTCCCTTAAAGTTTAAGATGCGTGATGTACAAAAACTAATTGCTGAACTCAACCCAAAAAAAGCTCCGGGTATTGATGAAATTAGTAATAAGATGCTGATGAAGTTGCCTCGTATTGCAATTAGAATTCTGCTATTCATTTTTAATGCCATTTTAAGACTGGAGTATTATCCACACAGCGGGAAGCTTGCCAAGGTCAAAATGATTCCAAAGCCGGGCAAAGATCTTACCAAGGCTGAGTCATACAGGCCAATAAGTTTACTGCCAACAATGTCAAAGCTCTTCGAAAAGTTACTCATGATCAAATTGTCCCCAATTCTAACTGATAATGCGTGCATACCGGATCATCAATTTGGTTTTAGAAGTTAGCATAGCACCATTGAACAAACGCATATATTGGTTCAATTTATAAGAAGAACACTCGAAGAAAAGAAGTATTGTTCTGCCCTCTTTATTGATGTTTCTCAAGCATTTGATAAAGTGTGGCATAGAGGCCTGATTTTAAAATTGAAGACATATCTACCAATAAACATTGTTAATCTTCTGCAAAGTTATATTCTTGCTCGAAAGTTCACTGTTGTGGAAATAGACTTCATGAGTGCGTCCGAATCAATCTCATCCGGTGTGCCACAGGGGAGCATACTGGGCCCAGTCTTGTATTTGATTTATACTTGTGATATGCCTTTGAGCAGCAATATACATACATCTACATTTGCTGATGATACAGCCTGCCTTAGTATGCACGAAAACCCTCACGAGGCTTCCCGATACCTACAAGAACATATTACACAAATGGAATTATGGTTAAACTTATGGAGAATTAAGGTAAACGAACAAAAGTGTGTTCAGGTAACATTTACTCTGCGAAAAGATACCTGTTCACCCATTCGAATCAATAATCAAGTTGTTCCTCAACATTCACATGTAAAATACCTTGGTATACACCTTGACCGACGGATAACATGGAAACACCATATTGACTCTAAGCTAACACAAATGAAACTAAAATTAACTCAGTTACATTGGCTGATTGGTAGAAATTCTACCCTGAGTCTAGATTGCAAACTTTTGATATACAAGTCGCTTTTGAAACCTATATGGTTCTACGGAATTCAGCTATGGGGCACTGCTTCAGCTTCAAATGTAGAGAAAATCCAACGAAGACAAAACAAAATTTTACGGTTAATAACATCGGCTCCATGGTACATAAGAAACTCAAATTTACATCGTGATCTAAATATGCCACAAGTGATTGAAGAAATTGCAAAATATTCAGGCAAATATTTAACTAAACTCGAGTCACACCCTAATCCGCTTGCTCGAAATATCTTGAACTTTACCGGACACATCCGTTTAAAAAAGAGGGATACAAGGGCTCTAATACTTACCACACCAGATGAAACTGTTTGAAATTATTATTTTATTTTTATTTTTTGCTTTGCACAACTCTTATGTATTATGAATTACTATCACTAAGTTTATGTCCGACACTGGTCGGGCCTAATAATTATATTTAGATTTAAGATTTGAATACTTATTGTTAGTTCATTTTTGAAGATACAATAAATAAATATATGTATGCATAAAAATAAAAACAAAAATATTTAATTATTGGTTTTTTTCTTTCTGCTCGCAAACGATTTAAATAAACTTTTGTTTACTTGTTTCGTTTGAGAAGACAACGAAAAAAACCAAGAATTCAAAACCTTTTCCGAATTTTATTTTTAAAATTCCGAAATAAAATTTTAAAACGAACGAAAAAAATTAAATAACATTTAAGAGCAGAATTTTTTTCCTACCCTGGTTTTGACAAATCTTTTTAATGCAGTGATGCCAACTTAGTTCTTTTCGGGCTTAGTTTAACCCAAACTAAACAAAAAGAAGAATTTTAATCAGAAATAATTTCTTAATCAGGTTTAAGTTCAGTAATTTCAATTCTTGTTGAATGAAATAGTTTTATTAATTAATGTGAGTTTCTAAGGAAGAGAAGAAAAATTAAATTAGACTTTATTAGCTGGGGGAAATACCGATATTTTTCTGTGCAGCCACGCACTTCATCACCACCCAAGTCTATCTACTGGGTTAGAGGATGTTAGTAACATCAGCTATTTAACTCAAATTTTCAATGAAATGGCATATGAGAAATGTTGTGTATACAATTATTGATTTACCTTTGGTAAACACATTTGTAAGTATCACTATTCATTTTCTGTTTATCCGTTCTTTCATTTTTCTATTCAGGTTAGCACGAAGTTTTGTCACTCTACCTAAGTATGTTTAACTATTCTTGCTTATCTTTTACGATCATCATATAATTATTACTAATTCGATGTATTTTCTCCAGCTAATAAAGTGTAATTAAATTTTTTTCTCTTCGTTAGAAACTCACATTAATTAATAAAAATATTTCGTTCAACAAAAATTGAAATTACTGAACTTAAGCCTGATTAAGAAATTATATCTGATTAAAATTCATTATAGTTCAACTAAAAATTTAAAATTGTCTCACAAAAAGAAGAATATAAAATAATCTTCTATATCTTCCAAATTTTTGTGCTTTGAAAAATATTCAATATAGCCTTAAAACAGATAATGTATGTTTTTTTAAGAGCCAGAAATCGAAATTTTATTTAATATAACATAAGTATATGTATGTATGTACTTATGTAAACATTGATACATATCTGTTAAAGAACATACATTTACCTTCATAAATAAAATAAGATAAAATAAGAAATAAGACAACATAGCTTACAATCATACTTACATACATACATTCATACACAACTATATTTTATTTTATAAGGAAATTTGCTTATTAATGATTTGTTTTAAATAAAAGGGGCATTTACCTCATTTATAAATTAGGTCATTTAATCGTGTTGAGTCAAACAATATTAATGTTGCATATGTTATTATCCATAAGCTAAGCACATTTATTAATTATTAATTTTATATAAAAGAAAGTAAAAATAAATATATTTTAAATCGTTTTCAATAAGCATAACAAGAGTGTTTTATTACTGAACAGCTTCCTTCAAGTTACAAGTGCTTGTAAGGAAAAACTATTTGGAAACTTAGTGCTAGTCCAAATTTATGTGTTTGAATTCATCAACACTAGCCCATTTACAAACATTTTGTCGACCCCGACGTGATCTATAACAGGATCAAAATTAAATCAATAACTACATATTGATACTAGAACATCACCACAAAGTAGACCAGAGTTGTAGAAAGTCACTTATGAAAAAATAAAAAGGGACAAATATCATGTGTTTGTTATTGAATAGTTTTAGTACAATAATCAAAACAAACAACAGAAATGTATATTTAGTGAAATTAACAATTGAACATTTTTACAAAAGTAAATGAAAGATTTTGTAGTGTTGAACTAAAAAAAAACAATGTGTAAGACATTATTAGTGTTGTAAAAGCGATTAAAGTTAGTTTCCAGATGCTTACAAACTCAATTTTAAAAATATTGCTAAAAAAATATTAAATTTTAACTTCAACTTACAAAAAGCCGACAACAAAGGAGACCATAAAGCATAAAATGCAAATACATTTGAGAACATTAACATTTGTACAAAATTAAATTGAGGAATTTGAGGTGTTGAATTAAAGAAAACAATGCGAAAAAGGTTATTAGTATTAAAAAAGTGATTAAAATTTGTTTTGAAATGATAATAGACTTCGTTTTTAGCATTTTCGTTCACAAACCTTAATTTTTACCATTTATTTACAAAAATTAGGCAGCGAATGAGACCACAAAGTATTAAATGGAATTACTTTAAAATAATAGCACGCGAAAGAAAACGTAAAGAAGATTTGATAACTGTGTAAGCGAGACCTCCGAAAATACAATTATCTTCCGTCTCGTGACACCTCTGGTATACTTTGTGACATCACTAAAGCAGGCGGTATTGCTTAGATTCTCCTACCAGTGGACATAATTTAGTCAACTTAATCAAAGGTCAAAGACATCTTCTGGTCCCACAAGGCGAAGATGGCGAGTCTACAAGCTCTGAAGACTCAGCAGGAGGAAAGGGCAAATGACATTGACAGGATTATTGCTAAAATCAAGAAGGCCTCACAGGATCGAAGGAATCTAGAATTTTACGGAAGCAAGTCCGAGGAATTAGCGAAAATTTGGAGGGACTTTGAGAGAACAGAGAATGTCATTCGTAGAGATGAAACACTTCCTGACAATGATTCGTATATTGTGAAAAATTTGCACGGGTCCTTTGGAGAAAGGTATAGTACTGCTATGGAAAATTTTGTCTATCAAATCAAAAAATTAACTGAGGGCACAAAACCATTGCCAGCAGCAACAACTTCAGAAACCCTATTGAGTAACCAGAATAAATTAGTTTAAGGACTAACCAGACGAGTGACTGCCTGTATGGCTGCCCTAACACGGCTATTAAAAACTTTGACGTCATTAGAGAAAGATCAACCGCAAGAATTCTATACAATCAATGCAGACACAATAACAAATTTATGGAATCAAGTCCAAACCTTATACTACAGAACGAAGATCCTTCAACATTAGGATTAGATAAAAATGAATACAATAATCTAAGACTTAGTGCAACACACGTTAATAAAACTCGCAGTAAATACTAATAAACAAAAGGATAGCGTAACGTGTTCAACACAATTAAGAACAAGCAACCACTTCCAAACGTTCAAAAAATGTGGTACTTCAAAACCAATTTGTCAGGGGAGGCAGGCAAACTCATAAGTCACCTAGCCTTATCAGAAGAAAATTACACCACAGCGTGGTCACTGCATTGAACGGTACAACAACAAAAGAGTGCTGGTGGCTACATTGATTGAAAAAATTTTGAATCAACCCAAGGGAACATTATCTCCTACATCAATCTTCATGATACCACAAAGGAATGCTTGCTGGCATTGAACAACTTAAACATCGACACATCGTCATGGGATGCGCATTCAATTGTTGCTTAAAAAACTCGATCACAATATTTACATTCAATTCATGCAATGTTGTCTTTTCTAGAGAGGCAATTCAAATCAATGGAATCAATTGGGCACAAGGAAAAACCAAAACTTCATCAGAATACAAGCCAATCATTCAGCCAAGGTCAATCATTCAGCCAAGGCATGTCCTGATGGCAACTGCAAGAAGTGTAATAATAAACACAATACGTTATTACACTTGCCACCAAAATCACAGCATACGGGTACGTCAAACTCTCTTCAAATGACTAACAAAAAACAACATGAGACTACAGGCAACGCAGTTGCAGTCTCTTCAGCCTCGACAGCATCTACAGCTACTGTAAGAGTCAAAGCCGCAAATATCAATTCAAAAGAATTTAGAGTCATACTAGACTCAGGATCGCAAGTTAACATTGTGAGTGAACAGCTTATAAAAAATTTATCCCTTTCAACTACAGAAGCCCCATTATGTATTGATCGAGTTGAAAGGATCCAGAAAAGAGCACATCAACGCATTAATGTGCAAATGTTATCCAGAGATCATAATGTATCCACAAACTTGGAAGCCTTCATTCTACCCAGCATTATCCCGGCACAACCGAGTCAAATTGGAAAATTCCAAAGGACATTCATCTGGCGGACCCCAAGTTTAAGATGCCAGAAAAAATTTATATTATTCTTGGCGCCGAGTTCTACTTCAGCCTGATACAGCGTGGAACGATAAAGTTAAGCGACAGTCTTCCAATACTTCAAAATACGTCACTTGGTTGGGGGTTATAGGCGGATCAATCAAACAGCACACTCCATCTTGCTCATCCTCGCCATAGACGTGCGCAGTATTTGGTAACGAAAATTCATTAGAAAAATCAATAGAACAACTATGGAAACTCGATGAAGCACAAACGCAAAAACATTGTCTCCGACAAAAAATCTGTGTGAAAATCATTTTAATCAACATGTTAGAAATAATTCTAGTGGGTGCTTCATCGTCAGCCTACCATTTAAAGAGAATCCAAAAGCACTAGGCCATTCTCACCAATTGGCGTATAATAGATTTATTAGTTTAGAAAATCGACTCTATAAGAACGAAAATATGCGGCGTGAATATATTAATTTTATGAGAGAATATAGCAACTGGGCCACATGGAAAAGGTCAATATAGACAATATACCTAATCCAAGATATTTTATTCCACATCATTGCGTGCTGAAGCAGGAGAGTACATCCAAAACTCCATCGAGAAAAAGTATCGTCAAATATTAATCAACCCAGCCGACCATCAATATCAGATGATCATTTGGAGAGAGTACCCTTCATCATCAATTAACTATTACAGACTGAACACAGTTACCTTCGGCACGAGAGCAGCTCCATACTTGGCCACAAAGTGCTTACAACGTATTGAAGAAGAAAACACAGCACGATACCCACTCGGCTTCCAGATGTTAAGAGACAACTTTTATGTGGATAATGGTCTCGGTGGCTCAGATAGTCTAAATTTGGCAATTGAAACTCAATGGCAACTACAAATTATACTACAAGAATATGGTTTTATCCTGAAAAAAATGGTGCTCAAATAATGAAAGGCTGCTGAAAAATATACCCCACAGTGGTCGAGGAGTTGATTTAGATCTTGATGGTGACAGTAATAAAACAATAAAACTTTGAATTTACATTGGCTGCCCCAAGATTATCAGTTTTGCATCAACGTAAAACTTAATGAGCTCCAAGTAATCTCAAAACGTACAGTTACATCAGAGCTTGCAAAACTATTTGATCCTCTTGGTCTTCTTGCTCCTGTTGTCGCCAAGGGAAAAATTTTTATCCAACAATTGTGGCAGCATTCATTAGATTGGGATGAACCATTACCTCAAAATCTTCGTCTGACTTGGGAGAGCTTCCGAAATGATTTGAAAATGCTAGATGACTTCAAAGTTGCGAGACATACATTCTATGGTGGCATTCCAGTAAAAACATAGCTTCATATATTCGCAGATGCATCTGAAAAGACCTATGGTGCAGTTGTATATATTCGCGCAAAACTTAAAGATACAACAATAATTGTTCGACTGATATGTGCAAAATCAAGAGTGGTCCCTGTAAAACAACAAACATTACCTCGGCTGGAGCTATGTGCTGTGGTCAGAGCAGCCCATCACGCTCATCGAATAAAAACCGAACAAGATGCTGATGAATTTGCCTCGTATTGAACCAGATTTTTGGTTTTAAAAGTCAGCATAGCACCATTGAACAAACGCATATCTACCAATAAATTTTCTGAAGCTATTGGAAAGTTGTATTACTACCCGGAAGTTCACGGTTGTTGAAGGAGACTTCATGAGTGTGCCCGAATCGATATCATCCCTTGTGCCACAGGGGAGCATACTGGGGCCAGTTTTGTATTGGATTTATCTTGCGATATGCCTTTGAGCAGCAATATCCATACATATACATTTGCCGATGATACAGCCTGCCTTAGTATGCACGAAAACCCTCACGAGGCTTCCCGAAATCTACAAGAACATATTACATAGCTGAAACTATGGTTAAACTTATGGAGAATTAAAGTAAATGAACAAAAGTGTGTTCAGGTAACATTTACCCTCCGAAGAGATACTTGTTCCCCAATTCGAATCAACAATCAAATTGTTCCTCCACATTCACATGTAAAATACCTTGGTATACATCTTGATCGACGGCTTACATGGAAACACCATATTGACTCAAAGCTAACACAAATGAAACTTAAATTAACTCAGATACATTAGTTGATTGGTAGAAATTCAACACTCAGTCTAGATTGTAAACTTTTAATATACAATTCGCTTTTGAAACCAATATGGTGCTACGGAATACAGCTATGGGGCACTGCTTCAGCTTCCTATATAGAGAGAATCCAACGAAGGCAAAACAAGAATTTAAGAATAATAACATCGTCTCCATAGTACATCAAAAATTCAAATTTACATCGTGATTTAAATATGCCACTAGGGACTGAAGAAATTGCAAAATACGCAGGCAAATACTTAACAAAACTCGAGTCCCATCCTAATCCCCTTGCTCGTAACATCTTGAATTTTACTGGACACATTCGTTTAAAAAAGAGGGACACTATCGAAATGAAAAAGACAATTATAGCGGCTACAATAACATCAAGCATTGACTCTATTTATAGAATCAACCACAAAAATTCATTTAGAATCTGGCATATCTAGCATATGTCCTCAGATTTATAAGGAACACTAGAATTACTATTGCAAATCGACCAACACATTCATCAATTACGCGAAAAGAGTTAGATAATTCCCTTCACATAATTGTTAAGGGAATACAGTCTTCAAAATTTGCAACAGATATTTAACAAATACAAAAGGCCGAGATGATTAATAAGAATAGCTCACTTAACATTCTAACACCATTTTTGGATAAGGTAGGCATAATTCGAGTAGGAGGACGGCTAAAGCACTACAATTTACAACCAGACATGAAACATCCAATAATACTACCATACAACGATCCTTTGCAAAGACTGTTGTTTATTATGATATATGAAGACAATAAGCATTGTGGACCGACTGCAATGCTGAATACAATAAAACAGAGATTTTGGCCAATAAAAGGGAAAATAACAGCACGAGCCGTCATTCAAAAATGTGTAAGATGTACTAGAGCCCGGCCACTTCTTTATCAAAAAATAATGGGCAATCTACCCCAACCTAGAGTCACAGCTGCTCGACCATTTATTAATTCGGGTGTAGAATATTGTAGTCCATTCTGGATACACTACAAAGTGAGGAGCAACGAAATCTTATATAGCAATATTCTGCTGCTTTGCCACAAAGGCACTTCACTTAGACCTATCAATACATTCATTCATTGGAGCCCTCAAAAGATTTAAATCCCGTCGTGGTCATTATCAAAACATTTTCTGTGACAACGCAACAAATTTTGTACGACCAAGGAACACTTTATCGGAAATATCTGAAACAATACACGCTGATAAGGCACAAGCGGCAATAATATCTGCTTCGAGCTCTAAAGGGATAAGCTTTCCTTTTATCCCACCAAGAGCTCCTCACTTTGGAGGCTTATGGGAAGCCGCCGTGCAGTCAGCAAAACACCTTTTTGTACGCAGTGTGTCAACCGAATCCTTGACCCATGAAGAGTTGGAGACAATAATCATAGAAGTAGAAGCAATATTGAACTCACGTCCGCTAACACCGCTCTCAAATGATCCGAACCAATCTCGAAGCCTTAACTTCTGGTCATTTTCTCACTAGCGAAGCACTTACCGATCAAGTAGATAGCAGGGCAGAAAACGGAAGATTTGAGGCGTGTGTCACTGGAAGTTAGTTTCACAAATAAAACACAAATTTTAGGAAAGGTGGTCTACCGCATATTTAAACCAGCTTAAACAACGCTACAAATGGAAAACTAAGTCCAACAATTCCAAACCAGGGGATATGGTCATAATCAAAGAGGACAACGTACTTACAATGAAATGGCCACTAGGAAAGATTGTCACTGTTTATGCTGGAGATGACCGTGCGGTGAGAGTGGCCGAAGTAAAAACAGCAAAAGGAATCTTTGAGCGAGCTATTCATAGATTGGCTCCACTATGTCAAGAAGATGAAAAGGATCCCTTAACAGAAAGTAAAACAATGTTAGAACGATCTTTATCAAATAACCAGGAAAAGACATCATTCCACCGAAGAGGCTTAAGCCTACAGTAAATTCCGTAGCACTCACTATGTATGCAACAATTAAATAGTAAAGCAGTTCGAGGATAATACAGGGTTGTATTTTGAGGGAATAGGTACTGCAAAACTGAATACAGCAGAATGGAAATTAATGGTGTACTATGACCTTACTGCGTTTTCAGCTGAACTTAATTCATTGTCAGTGGGTTTGGAAACTTTGCAGCAGCTGTGTCCTGCGATACAAAGATACCCAATGTGTAAGATTTTGGTGAACAACTTAAGGCAAATCAAAAATGAATTGTATCAAGAAGAGGATTTAATTGGCCACGGACGTACAAAAAGTTCGCCATTTAAGATATTCGGTAATATTGCCCGGTCACTGTTTAATGTTCTTGATTCGGAGTATGCAGAAGAAATATCAAGGAAATAGTCCTTGAACACAGTCAAAATACGCAGGACCACATTGTAAAATTATTAAGAAATCAAAAATCAATAATTGATTAAACCATCAATGTTATCAAACAAGATTTAATAAACTCGCAGCAGAAGATTACCAAGCTCCTACAAATGGTTGATTAAAACAAAAATGAATTGTTTAAGGAAACTTAACAGAGCAGTAACTTCCAACTCATTGGACTCCTTTCAACACATTTAACATTAGTAGCAATAAACTTACAAAAAATGGAGGCTGAAATCATAAATGTACTTACCGACGTTCATAATGGAAAAATTAGTCCTCTCTTGTTATCTCCTCACCAGTTAAAAAAGGAAATTTCTACAATCAAGGTTCACTTCCAGCAACGTACGCGCTTCCAATAACAGATGATAATTTGATGGATCAATATAAACTGATGAATGCTAAGGGTACCGTAACAAAGAGAGAAGTGATTTTTGAAGTTAAAATACCCCTAGTTAATCAACAGATCTTTGAGCTATTTAAAATAGTACCAGTTCCGACAGCTAAAAACAATACTTTAATTGCTATTAAGCCAGACATGTCAAAATTTGCCATAGATGCACACAGAGATGAGTATATTCCGTTTACGACAGATGATATGCCTAACTGTATCATAGCAAAAAACAAAGAATACATTTGCAAAAATAAGCAATCTAAGTTCAAAAAAAGTCTGAGTTTGATCCTTGTGAATAAATATATTCAACAATCGATCGACAGCCAACTGCAACCTCAACAAGATTCCAGGTCCAGCAGCTTGGATTCAATTAGATCAACTAAACAAGTGGATCTTTGCTACTACTATGGACATTGAATCATCCAGTGTGTGCGGCAGAGAAACTATGCTATTCATAATTAAAAACACTGGATTAATGGAAGTTGGTGCCGAATGCGTAATCAAAAACAATTTTGTAACAATATAAGGCCATTTCGGAATATCAAAGAGTGTCCATACATCATATGTTAAACTAAAACTTATCGAATCTATAAGTAAGCCAGAAGAAATAGAAAAGATATTTAATACTACAAACCATCACTTCAATATGCAATTAGACCAGCTAACAACCCTTCAAAGACAATTAAATGAAGCAAATATAGAACATTTACCCGAAGTTATTAACTGTAATCGTCAACGTCATCATACAGTAAGCTAAAAAACCAAAGGCAAACCTACCAAAATGTACCGATGTCCGCATTTCGATCAAGACCAGCAACCATAGATACGTCAAGAGTTTTAACCAAAGACTATAAATATAAAGATGTTCTACGTCCATACATTGTACTGTCAGTGCTTAATTTGCTGGTGGATTTTCTACTAAATCCATGTGTTTCAAAGAAAGTATTTTATTTTCTCAGAGCACTTATTATTCTGATGTCTTTGCTATCCATCTGCATATGCATACATGTATGTATGTGTGCCTTTGCATGCATAAGTATGAATGGATGTGTGTATTTTTCCTAAAGCAAAGAAAAAATATACACAAACAAAAAGAACTTGTGTTTTCGCACATATGCATATGTATATGGACATAAGCTACGTAGAACTTAATGTTGCCGATGGTTTATTTGTATGGCAAAAATATGTATTTTATTGTTGTACTTTTGCAAATATATGAATTCGCACCGAATATAAATTTACCGTTATTTGAATTTAATATCAGTGTTCAAAAACTGACAGCAGAAAAGCAAAAGTTTCAATTAATATGTTTTTGCTTTGATTTGAACGGTATTGCGATTTATTTACCTGGTGCAGTGTGTTTTTTCCACAATCACACTTGCATGACTTGTTTCCAACCCTTAAAAATAAATGTTTTAGCATGTAGGAATTAAGTTTTTAGCAATAAAGACCATAAAATTATTTGTAAGAATAGAATAACTGTGGTTTTACCACAACGGGTGCAATAAAATGCACGTGTGTACTGCTGTCTGCATATCCCAAGTTTTGTGATTAAAGCACATATATTTTGCTGAGGCAGGTATATTGGAAAAACCCACATACTTTAAAAAAATATCTCTGGTAAGCATTTTTTAATTTTATTACTTGCATTTTTTATTGAAAGACACTTGTTACTTTATTTTTCCTGATTAAGTCATAAAACATTTTTTTTACATATTCAATTAGTAAAGGGAAAATTTGCATATGACAATTATTTACCTAAATAAATCATAAAACGTTGTGTATGAAGTGAAATTTTCTTATTCTACATCTTAACCCGTTGAAGATTAGGCAAAAATTCGACTGTACTACTGCTTCACAGTGAATATATTGTGCTTGAAAATATAATCTAGTGTGAAATTAAAAAAGTCTTTGTAATTAAATAAATAAAAATATATCATAATGAGCGAACTTACTGAAATTAAACAAAAGAAGTTATCGCTTATAGCAGGCAATAAGTGTTGTTTGCCTCATTGTGGCAGATTCAAAGTTTTCCAAACTTAAAAATCTTTCGTTTTCCATATTCCAATGACATATTGCTTAAAGCGTGGATAGAAAAGTGCAACTTTGACGAAAGCTTTTTGGAAAGATAGCGGACATTATATATACATATGTGAAAGACACTTTCCGTCAGAAAATAAACTTTAAACTTGACTGATGACTCAGATATAGAAAAAGAAAACTGTTTATTAAGTGAAGATGTTGCTTTACCCTTATTTAGAAGTCCGCCTCATAAGCGCAAAAGATCGGAATCACCATCGTTTTGCACAAATTGTTATAAAAGTTGTAAAAATGAAAAATTTTATAGAAAGAAAAAGAAAGAAAGAAAAGACAAACTTAAATTAAAGAAAAAATCCGAAAGTTTAAAAAGAAGGATAAAAACATTAGAAAGCAAAATAATGAATAAGAAATCTATTGAAGCCGAAGTTGATGAGTTAAATATAAATGCGAACGAAAAAACTTTTTGCAAAATGCTCATAAAGGTAAATAGAGGGAGGGAATGCACGTTGGGAAGATCATGAGATAAGTTTTTCTCAAAGTATATTTTATAGATCAACCTCCACATACTTGTTCTTAAGAAATATTTTGAAATTGAACCTTCCGAGTCCTTCATCCCTTAGTAGATGGAGTAGCATTAAAAACTTGCAACCAGGTTACAATTTATGTTTATACAATGCGCTCACAGAAACAGTTCAAAAGATGCAACATTTTGAAAAAGAAAAAATTTTACATATAATAAATGCGCAAATGTTATATATGGAGTTGTCGATTTAGGATATGGACGAGTTAATCAAATGGGGTCCCAAGTTTGTGTTTTTATGATAAGAGGAGTTGTAAGAAATTGGAAGTTCGTTTTAAATTATTTTGTTACTTCCAGTTCAATAAAAGGTGATATACTAAAAAAAACTTGTATAGTCAAACTTGGATATTTTAAGAGAAATTGGACTAAATGTGCGTGGGCTTACGTGTGATCAAGGTCCTAATAATAGAAAATGTTATGATATGCTCTGCGGATCCTGTGAAAAACCTTATTTTGTTTATAAAAATTCCAAAATTTACTTGATGTACGATGTACCCCATATTTTTAAATCTATAAGTAATGCTTTCATCAAAGCCGATTTTAAAACACCGCATGGCGTAGTGCGCTTCGACGTTGTTAGAGAAATATTCGAGTTGGAGTACGGAAAAGCAACAAAAATGACAAAATTAACAACGGTGCACATAAACCCAAAATAATTTTCAGAAGATGCGTGTTGGCTTAGCTGTCCAAACTTTGAGCAATTCAGTTGGTGCTGCAATCTAATCTGTAAATGAAAATCGCCAGTTTACAGGAAGTTCCGCACCAATAGCCACTTCAACGTGCTCTTTTATAAAAAAAACTCGATAGCTATTTTGATAGCTTAAACAGCATGTATTTTAACGATGCAAAGCGCCTGAAGCGAGTTAAGGAATGCTATCATTAAATAATAAATAAAAAAATAGTTAAGTAAATCTTAAGCATGAACTAACCAAAACATGTCTACTAGAGATAAACATATTGTAAGAATAATAAGAAATACATATGAATAAACATATTTTCTCTAAATAGAAAGTAAGAAACAACCTTGTAATAAAAGATAAACATATTTTCTCTAAATAGAAAGTAAGAAACAACCTTGTAATAAAAGATAAACATATTTTCCGAAATAGAAAATAAGAAAACAAAATTGTAACAAGAGATAAGCTAAAACAAAAACAATTGTAGTAATATTTGTATCAATAACAAAGGATGTGTTCTTTTTGATGAGATAAACACTAATAACCAATTTGTGTACCTAAGATTAAGAATAATTATAAATATGACTGACAAACAATTTTGACAGTTAGTCTAGTATTAACATAGTTTAAGAACAACTCTAGAATTAAGTTCTATTAATAATAAAAAATTTAAAGGCACTAGTTGAGTGCCATAAAATAAATTTTTTTATTTAACAAAAGACAAGAGTCTTTAACTGGCGATCCTGCCAGGAGGATAATATACTTTTATCCTTCTACGGGCGGACCTATTAATATAAATGAAAAAACAAAAACTGTAAAAGAAAGAAGTGACTATAAATAAGCGAACTAAAAAGGAATAAATGAGGAAATCTTTAAATAAATTCAACGAACGAAGAAACTTGGACACCACTAACGAAATGGAACAAACTAACATGAACACCATGATCCAACAGATGGCTAACTTACAAATGATGATCCAGAGAATTCAAACAGAAAATGAAACGTTAAGAGTCAGGGTAGATCAAATGCAAGTTCACACCGCTATGAATCCACAAGTAACGGAACGACTGGAACCAGTCGACATATCCTATACCAACCCTAATGAAATCAACCTAGATGTTTTTAAAGCACTACCTGTATTCGATGGCAACATTTCAAAATACCGCGTATGGAGGGAAGATGTTTCTAGACTAATGGACGGAATTAGTAATCACAGAAACTCTAATAGATATGTAGAGGCCTTATCAATCATAAAAACCAAAATACAAGGTGCAGCAGCCGACGTGTTAACTAACCATAACACGATATTTAACTTCGACGCAATCAGGAATAGGTTAGATTATACCTATGCTGATCAAAGACCACTGTATGTGTTACAGGACGAGATGAAGAGACTCACACAAGGAAAACACAACTTGAGCGAATTCCATGACAATGTAAACAGAGCCCTGACACTAATCACGTCAAAAATATCTATGTCCGGTCACAGCCAAGAAGTAATCAAGGTAATGACTGATGAAGCAACACAAGAGGCGGTGAGAGTGTTTAAAGACGGAATAAATAATTCATATATTCGCTCCACTCTATATGGAAATCCTATAAGGGATCTAGAGCATGCTTTTGCAGTAGCCCGCACCATTGAGCACGATGACGAACATCGAAAGTTACGACTAAGCTACGCTCAGCCGAATAACCATCCAACCAACAACAAACACTATCATGAGAAACAACATCACCAAAGACGTCCCATGTATCAGCAGAAATACAACAATAACCAACAGTCAGCACAATTACCAAAACCAGAACCCATGGATACATCATCGGGGAATACGGCATTCCGGCAACCAACACAGCACCAAAACAACTACTACAACGAGAATAGGTATTGGAAAAGACCACATAGTGGGCAGTTCACCAATCAACATCGACAACCAAAAAACATGCGGAACAACAACTTAACATCCGAAGAAGACAACTCTAGCACGATTGTAGAAACAGGTAGACAAAATCATTTAACTATTAAGTATTTAAACTAATAAACGGGTTGCCCAGTATAGTAATGAATGATGGGAAAATAAACTATAATGTTTTAGTAGATACAGGTGCAACCCATAATTATGTTAAAAAAAATTTGAAATTCAGTTTGACAAAAAAGGTAAAGCCAATACAAGTAATATCAATGCATGGTAATTCAATGATAAACACAAAGCAAACTATTTGGTTTATGAATAAGGAACTAGATTTCTTTGAAGTAGATAAAATAAACGGATTCGATTTAATATTGGGATGGAACGGAATGAAAGAATTAAACGCAGTAATAGATTTGAATAAAATGACATTTGAGGCATTGAGGAATCTAGAAAACAGGGATTCAAAATGTACAATTATACAAGAATATAACAAACCTTTTCAACAGATAGATGATGGATTCATACTATTAGACTGCATACATACAATAAACAATCAAAATACATCAGGAACCGTTTTAGTAGAATATACAAACGAGGTAAAGATAGACAACATTACATATAGAAATATACACGACCAACTTCTGGAAGCAATCCACAATAAACATACCGAAGATTTTGAAATAGAAAAAATTATGTATTCAGGAAGCGAATACGCTTTTAACAATTTAGACTCGTTAAAAAAATTTTTTATTCCTGTGGAAAAACACCCAGTAAAATCATTTATTTACTTAACATTAACTATATTAGGAATCATCAGCATTATATCCTTGTCATTAAAGATATTTAAATATTGTATGATTTATAGACAGAATAGAGTTAACGAGAACTTTAGAGTTTTGTATAACAGAGAATTAGAAAAACTTGAAAGAAACAAAATCGGGACGATTTAATTTAGGAAGGGGAGAGTTAAGGAATGTTATCATTAAATAATAAATAAAAAAATAGTTAAGTAAATCTTAAGCATGAACTAACCAAAACATGTCTACTAGAGATAAACATATTGTAAGAATAATAAGAAATACATATGAATAAACATATTTTCTCTAAATAGAAAGTAAGAAACAACCTTGTAATAAAAGATAAACATATTTTCTCTAAATAGAAAGTAAGAAACAACCTTGTAATAAAAGATAAACATATTTTCCGAAATAGAAAATAAGAAAACAAAATTGTAACAAGAGATAAGCTAAAACAAAAACAATTGTAGTAATATTTGTATCAATAACAAAGGATGTGTTCTTTTTGATGAGATAAACACTAATAACCAATTTGTGTACCTAAGATTAAGAATAATTATAAATATGACTGACAAACAATTTTGACAGTCAGTCTAGTATTAACATAGTTTAAGAACAACTCTAGAATTAAGTTCTCTTAATAATAAAAAATTTAAATGCACTAGTTGAGTGCCATAAAATAAATTTTTTTATTTAACAAAAGACAAGAGTCTTTAACTAGCGTGGCTGGAAGCCGAATAGCATAACTTGCCAATTACTCGAAGAGCTAATTACCTATATGAAACAGGTTGAATACCCAGGAAACAAAATATTTTCAATCGATGGCCTGATTCAAACTACGAGAGCTATTTTATCTTTATCGTCAGAATTCTTTGCGGAAAACTCAAATTTGATATGCATTTTAACGAGCCATTTTAATCAAGATCCATTGGAAAACTTGTTTTCATATATACGTGCCAAGGGCGGACACTGCAAAAATCCTTCGGTCTATGAATTAAATGTCGCAGTAGCTAAACTACTATCTCTAAAAATAACGCAATTTAGTACCTAACCAAATTGTGCAAATGACGATGCGATATTTTTACCTATTGAGTTTCAAACAATTTTAGAAGATACTCAAAGAAGTTGAACTACAGCAGAAAGTAGTAGCAAACCTGACATTAATGTAACAAACATATTCGATGAAAATGAAAATTATTTTAATGAAGATGCAGATTGTTTTAACTCTAACAACGTTCCAATAGAGTTAACATCAAGCCGATATTTTGTTGGTTATATAGCTCAACGAATAACTTGCGCTAAATGCCGTGTGGATGTAATTAAACCAGCGCAAGTTTTGTCATATCCTTCAGAAATGTTTGTTCACGCTAAAAATTATGATAAAGAAACAGATTTCGGAAGTTTGTGTGCTCCATCAGACTTATTTTTTGCAGTGTGTAAGATTCACATAAAAGCTTTTGAAAATCTTTTTTCTAAGTCCAAAGAAATAAAAAACATAAAAAAAACTATTGTTGAAAAATGCGTAAATTGTACCAAAAATACAATATGTATATTCCTTTTGGTTTGACGAGAGCAACGTGTATGCTTTAAGCACAGGATGGAGATGCTTAATTTATTAGTTCTTACACTGCTAAGAAAACATTCGTCGTGGGAAACATATAAATTCCAATCAACAAGCACTAAAAAACTCAAAATTTTACAGCAATAAATAAAAAAAATATTGTAAGTAGGTATACAATTCAGATTTCTAAATCAAATAATTATATGTAGTTCGATGCGAATCAACTTATTTTTAATTTTACAACAATAAAACACGTATTTTTTACTCTACAATAACGCAATCGGTCGCATAGGCTTTACGTAATTTATTTGCACATGAATATATCAAAACAAGAAACTTCTTTTTGTAATTTCATATTTTTTCTCGTACTGATTGTGCTTTGAACAAGAAATATAACACACACACAAACAAATTTCTCTATAAGCATCATTTATGTGTGTGCATACATTGTATGCCATTCAACATTACTACATACATACTTATATAAAGTGTACAATCTCAAAAATTTTGTGCTCTCTTTGTTTGTGGTTTCGCTCAAATAACAAACAATATAATTTTCCCTTGTTACTTCCCCCGCAGCATCATTAAACCCAAAAAATTTTAGTTTTTATTTAATGTTCTACGTGGAACATCTTTATATATTTATCAGTGATGCCATTAGGATACGAAAGATACATTTTCCGTATCTTTTGATGATTTCAGGTACCATGTGTAATCCCGACATTTTTCGTATCTTTTGAATATGTACGCAAAGTGTACAGAAAATTTAAACATCTTTTTTTTTAGGAAATATGAACATCTTTAGTATTTTCAGCAAATTTATATGAACTTTTTGATATAATTGCCTTAGAATAAGCGCCTTAACTCGTATATTAATTTTTACAAAAATTAATTTGTATTGATAACATCCAAAGATAGTTATGTACATATAATTAATTTTAAAGTTTGCTTACTATATTTTTAAAAATTACATGCCTAATATTTATGACTTAAATAAATATAAAAATGAATTTATGTATATGATATCATTTGTTTTGCAATATTCATTAAATATGAAATAAAAATGTTATGTTAATAAATGTTAATAATGGACTTTAAATTTTTTTACAAAATGTATCTTTTTGGGAACAAATGTATCTTTTTGGAAAATAAAATTTATCTTTCTCGAAATTGCACTGGCAACACTGATATTTATAGTCTTTGTTGAGAGTGTGCTAATTTTTGTTTGCACATGAGGTAAGTGCACATGAGTTTCTACACCTGCTGCACACTCATGTGCGTGTGAATTAAAATAAAAAAAAATTTCCACATGCACATGCGTGTGCAGAAATACTGGCACATGAGCTGCACACTCATGTGCAAATACGAACTCCGGTTTTAACCTATCCAATCAACAAGTAACATTACCCAGAATTTATTTGAATCGTGTTCAACGCGGCGAAGAATATTAAAGAACATACATACATTTACTTTCATAAATAAAATAAATAAAAAGACAACATAGCTTACAATCATACATACTATACATACATACATTCATACACAACTATGTTTTGCTGTTGTTAACAAACATACAATCATACGTAATTATAAGTTTTATTTTATAACTATTAACATTTAATCAATTGCTTACACATCATAAAGTTCACTAACCATTACTAAGGAAATTTGCTTATTAATTAATTATTTTAAATACAAGGGGCATTTACATCATTTATAAATTATGTCATTTAATTGCGTTGAGTCAAACGATATTAATGTTGCATCTGTTATTATCCATAAGCTAAGCACTTTTATTAATTATTAATTTTATATAAAGAAAGTAAAAATAAATATATTTTAAGTCGTTTTCAATCAGCATAACAAGAGTATTTTATTACTGAACGGCTTCCTTCAAGTTACAAGTGTTTGTAAGGAAAATCTGTTTGGGAACTTAGTGCTAGTTCAAATTTATGTATTTGAACTAATCAACACTAGCCCATTCACAAACAATACCTATCTGTGGCAATAAATAATAATGGTTTAAGTTGACATAAGTGCGTTTTCATTTTATTACATGTTCTTATTCTCTTCTTCAAGATCTATCACTCAGCTAAATTTCAGTTATAAAATGTTATTATTAATAAAACTATACTCATTTATATTTTAACTTAAGTCTTCTTGGAAAATAATACATAAGCCATAACATCTTAACTCAACTGAATTTTTTTTAAGGTAAGTGTAAACTTGTATACACTTAACTTCAACAACTAACATCCCATTCAAATTATTCCTCATAAAAAGAAAACCTTATATTTAAGTAAGCTTTTAAAAAATTATCTTATCTTAGGTTTTCCGCATTTTTTTAATTAACCTAAAGCACTTATCTGGACTTGCTATCAATAAAAATTATTTTGTTCATTATTAAGTTCACTTTAATTTTTATTTTTCTGTAAATTTATTTTTTTCATAACATCTTAATTAAAAAACAACGAATATTAACTAATAAAGCCTTTTTTTTAAATAAAATTAACAGTTTTGTTCTAAAATTTTTTTTTCATATATTTATATATTTATTTATTGTATCTTCAAAAATGAACTAACAATAAGTACTCAAATCTTAAATCTAAATATAATTATTAGGCCCGACCAGTGTCGGACATAAACTTAGTGATAGTTATAAATAATACATAAGTAGTGATAATCAAAAAGGAAAAAAAAAATAAACGTATTTTCAAGAAGTCCCATCTGGAGTGTTGAGAATAAGAGCCCTTGTGTCCCTTTTAAGCGGATATGTCTTTTTTAAGCGGATATGTCCAGTAAAGTTCAAGATATTACGAGCGGATTAGGATGTGTCTCGAGTTTTGTTAAATATTTGCCTGCGTATTTTGCAGTTTCTTCAGTCACTAGTGGCATATTTAAATCGCGATTTATATTTGAATTTTTGATGTACCATGGAGCCGATGTTATCAAACGTAAAATTTTGTTCTGCCTTCGTTGGATTTTCTCAACATTTGAAGCTGAAGCAATGCCCCATAGCTGAATTCCATAGCACCATATTGGCTTCAAAAGCGACTTGTATTTCAAAAGTTTGCAGTCTAGGCTGAGTGTTGAATTTCTGCCAATTAACCAATATATTTGAGTTAATTTAAGTTTCATTTGAGTTAACTTAGAGTCAATGTGATATTTCCATGTAAGCTTTCGATCAGGGTGTATGCCAAGGTATTTCACTTGAGAATGTTGAGGAATACTTTCATTGTTGATTCGAATGGGAGAGCAAGTATCTCTTCTTAGGGTAAACGTTATGTGGACACACTTTTGTTCATTTACTTTAATTCTCCATAAGTTCAACCATATTTCAAGCTGGGTAATGTGTTCTTGGAGATTGCGGGATGCCTCATCAGGGTTTTTGTGTATACTCATACAGGCTGTATCATCGGCAAATGTAGAAGTTAGGATGTTATTGCTCACAGGCATATCACAAGTATATATTAGATACAATACTGGCCCCAGAATACTGCCCTGTTGCACACCGGAAGATATAGATTCGGGCGCACTCGTGAACTCTCCTTCCACAACAGTGAACTTGCTATCAATAATATAACTCTCCAAAAGCTTTTGTATGTTTATTGGTAGGTACGTTTTCAATTTTAAAACTAGGCCTTCGTGCTATACTTTATCAAATGCCTGAGAAACATCAATAAAAAGAGCAGAACAATACTTCTTTCCTTCAAATGTTCTTCTTACAACTTGGACCAATCTATGCGTTTGTTCAATGGTGCTATGCTGACTTCTAAAACCAAATTGATGGTCTGGGATGCACCCATTAACAGCTAAAATTTTGCACAATTTAGTCATGACAGCTTTTCGAAAAGCTTTGAGATTGTTGATAGTAAGCTTATAGGCCTATATGACTCAGCATTGGTAAGATCTTTGCCCGGCTTTGGAATCATTTTTATTTTGGCAAGTTTCCAGTTATTTGGAAAATACTGCATTCGTAAAATAGCATTAAAAATAAATAGCAAGATTCTTATTGCAATATGAGGCAAGTTCATCAGCATCTTGTTACTAATGCCATCAATACCTGGAGCTTTCTTCGGGTCGAGTTCAGAAATTATTTTTTGTAGTTCACGCAACTTAAACCTTAAGGGACGAGGGGGTAGAGAAACTACACTCGGTAATTCGGCAGCACCCGTACATGAATTGGGAGTAAATACAGATTTTAAATGCTCAGAAAATAAATTACCTTTCTCACTATCGCTTCTCGCCCAGCCTCCGGTCGAAGTACGCAACGGGTCTTTTAAGATTTCTAGTAGCGCGCCATAAAGAGTAATTATATGCTGACGTTACATCAAGACCTTCTAAATACTTTTCCAGTAATGCAGTTTTTTCCGACGATAGCAACTCTTTGAGTCGTTTAGTACATTCTTTAAGTCTGATTTTATTTAGGGCTGATCTGTGTTGTTGCCATTCTCTTCTAGCTCTCCTTTTTTCACATACAAGACGTTCAATATCCGCAGAATAAATTCTATTAAAGCCAGTCTGCGGATGGGAAGTAGTGGCATGTTCAGCAGCCTCTTTAATATTTTCGTTAAGATTGGCAACGTTAAATTCAATATCATCAGATGATCTTAGCTGAATGTTTTCTACGCAGTGACTACTAAGATATTTTTTGAATCCTAGCCAGTTGACCCCATTAATCATTTTCACATATGAGTTAGTTAAATCACTCCTTAGTGGGTTGAAAATTTTAACTATTGTGGGAGAGTGATCGGAGGACAGATCTAGAGAGGCCTCTACGTGAATTAAGTCTCTATGAATATTTTTCGTAACGCCAAAATCTATAACATCTGGAATTTTTCTTACGTCAGTAGGCCAGTAAGTAGGCTCTCCGCTCGAAATGACATCTAAGCCCATTTTTGAAATTGTATTAAACAACGGTCGACCTCTAGGTGTAACAAGACGCGAGCCCCAGTACGTATGTTTTGCATTGTAGTCACCAGCTCCCAGGACACAAGATCCAAGCGCTTTGTATAACTTCTCATACTGATCTTTGGTAACTGAAAACCTGGGAGGTGAGTAAATTGATGATATCACGAAATTTGCACAAAAATTGTCTACGAAAATATTCGTTGCTTGCATATATTCATCAGAAACGTTGTCAAGGACATAGTGCTTGAGTCTTGAATTAATTAGAATTGCTGATCCACCGCATGCTCTCCCTCTAGGGTCCTTTGTATCATATAAAGTGTAACCGTTTATTTTAAATAAGCTTCTTGAGGTCAAATGAGTCTCAGAACCCAACATTATATCAATATTTTTTTCATGAGGAAGTGCTCAAGTTCATTTTTATGTTGGCGAATGCCGTTTGCGATCCAGAAACATATTTTTAACGTGTTCATGGTTTGTTAACTAATGCTTGAGGCAGTGTATTCTGCATTCGCAGCATTTCTTGCATCATATTAGTCATATTTGTAGTAGTTGTTTATAGTTAGCATCAGATTCTCAATAGTAGCTTCAAGGCGACTAAACTTAAAGCTTGAGTTTGCATTCGTTGAATTATTTGGCGGTGGAACATTTTGTGTGCGAATAGAACTAGTCTTAGCAGCATCAGGATACGATACAAGTGAAGTAACTGGTTGGCTCATTTGAGCAAAAGTGGCGGAGTTCGCGTTTACTGGTTGAGCTGGAGTTAATTTGGGTTTTTGACCCATAGCCTGCTTAACGAAAGAATATACAGGACATCCTCTGTATTAGCGGTATGATTACCTCCACAATTACTGCATTTTTTTCTGATTGATTTTTTGGCTTAATACAGCTAGCAGTACCATGCAATTCACCGCAGATAACACAAACTGTAGGTAATTTGCAGTAAGTTTTTGTATGGCCATATTCTTGGCAATTATGGCACTGTATGGGACCTGAACGCTTACTTGGCTCTTCAACTGTGATTTTTCGGTGTAAGAGATACTTTACGCTATAAATTGGATGGGTTTCATTTTTTTCAATTTTATGTCATTCGGCTCCAGTTCGACCCGAAATAGGGGTTGGGGGACCTTTTCTCTGTTAATTATGTTGGTAACATTTTTTACCTTAAATCCTTGGGCGACAAGTGCACATTTTACTTCTTCGGGTTCAACATATGAATCTATGCCCTTTAATACTATCTGTAGGCCTTTAGCACTCTTAAGTTGGTATGTGTAAAAATTTGTTTTATTTGTTTCGAATTCACTAACAATTTTTCGAAAATCTTTTTCATCATATATTTGGATTTTAGTTTCATCAATATTACCTCGTTTAATTGGAACGATGTGAAAAGTGTTTTCTCCAATGGTCGACAGTAGCTTTTTTAGAAGCGCGTTAGAATTTTTTTCTCTCAAATAAATAGTTGGTGGCTTAAAAGACTTTTGCGATGATGTAGCGGGCTTGTCGTTTTTGTCTTGCAATAATGAAAAACGATTTTGACGATTGGTAGAAGATGCACTGTTATCCCTAGACATCTTTGGAGCTGATGAAATTTTAGAAGAATTTGGGCTTCGCCCACGCTTTACCACAGTTATATATCTGTCCATTCCTACTTGTACCTTTGGTTTTGAGTTAATGTTATCTGTAGTGATAACTTGGTTTAGTGATGAACACGAGCCCGGAGCGGATGATATCGCTAACTTGAATGAAGAAGTACTAGGCAATTGTAATGTTAACGAATCACTAGTTGGCATTGGACAAAGCGAAGTTGATCGCTGACGAAAAAGTGGCTTTGCCGTTAGAAAAAGACTATCATCAGATTTTTTATTTTTATTGTTAACATTGAGAGCTTCAGAACTCACAGTAAAATATGCATTTCTGCAGTTTGAACTCACTTCACAATTTTTTGTTTTTGAGGTACTCATGTAGAGTATTCCTCAAGGGCACTTTGTTTGCGGTTTTTGTTTGTTTTTGTTTCTTGCTATGTAAAAATAATATCAGCAATATTTGCTTTGCTTATTTATCAAAGTTAATATGTATGTATTACGGTTATTATGTATTACGAATATTTTTTTATGATTTTTTGTTTGTTTAATATGTATATGAAAAAAAAACTACGCTAAGACGTCTGTTCGCTATGAAGGTTCAGCGAGAACATGATGTTTCACACGAAATTTCGACTTAAGCCATTATTATTTATTGCCACAGATATGTATGTATGTATATATAGTTCTATTATATATGTATGTACAATGTCCATTCGACTATGCTAGGGCCATTTTGATATTTGCAAAAAATGGGAATAAGTTATACCCTAATGTAAATATGTATGTATGTACACTATTTATGTATCTTATTGAAATGCTGAAAAAAAAATTTTTTACGCTTTTTTAGTATCAAAAGTTGGTACACTCTTTTGATGTATAGACATACATGCATGCATACATACATGCATGCATACATACATACATATGTGAATAGTTGGTACGAGTTTTATATTATATGTTATTTGCTTTTTTACAGTAGATAAGCAAATTATGAATAAAATTTGAATAAAATAATGAATAAAATGTGTTATAATTTTGTAACGATGATTCGTCGGCTAGGGTATGTACTCACCGGAGTCCAACGTCCTGTCACAAAAATTTATTTTTGTGGACCACAAAGAAAGATATGCAACACATCTTAATATTTCATATCAGGATATTCTCTTTATTTATTAGCCTTTTTCACTGCTTTTTCATTAATATACTATCTTACTATAATCCTTCCTACCATCGTGTAAATTTCTAATAACTCTCTTTTTTTATCTATTCTCTACTGTAATTATATAATTATTACAAGTAGTAAGACCACCCGTAATAATTCTCTTTTAATCTGCACTCACTACTGTCACTATGTAATTATTATAAGTAGTAATACCACCCGCAATAATTCCTGCTCTCATGTAAATCTTCTCTTAATATCTACTCTCTACTGTTACTATGCAGTTATTAGCAGTAGTAGGACCTCCCGTAATAATTCCCTGAATACCTGTGCTCGCATAAATCTCTTTTTAATTTTCACTCTCTATTACCGTTATGCAATTATTTCAGGTAGTAAGGCCACCCGTAATAATTCTATTTTGAATCTTCCCTAGCTACTGTCACTATGCGATTATTACAAGTAGTATGGCCACTCGTAATAAATCTCTTTTGAATCTTCCCTCGCTACTGTCACTATGTAATTATTACAAGTACTAAAGCTACCCGTAATAATTCCCTTCTCTCACACGTCTCTATCTCCTGATGTTAGTCAATTATTACAAGTAGTAAGACCACCTGTAATACTTCCCTATATAACTACAATGCGTATCAATGATATTACCTAGTTGACTCCTCCGTACAGACTCACTTTTATTCATCCCAACTGCTTTTATACCTGCGATCGGCTACTCTGAGCAGTTGCCATTTTCTGTAAGTACGATTACTGCGAGATGAATGTACGAGGAAGCTTACTTTCTCTAATACTCCTATTCCACCTAGGGGGCATTTAAAAATATATTCGTTATATTCAAATATTATGTACGGACAGCGTTGCCAGAATTATGGAGTTAGTTTAACTTGTGATTAGAATACTTTTATATAATTCATTTGTACGTAAAAAATAAAAATAATTCCAATGGTTTCGAAAATCATATAAGATCTTCATTTTATTATACTACATTTTAGGAAAAAATAAATAAAAATTTCACTCCTTGACCTTAAAAACGAGCCTGCCGAATTTTATCGCCATAATTTTTTTAATTCCTGCACGCATCCATTTTTTGGTTTGTTTTCTGTTTACACATGTGTACATGTGTATGTGAATGAGTGTACTGATTTTGTTTTGAAAGCTAGTTCAGAAAAATTACCGATAATTTATTATCAAAACTAGCGATGATAGCACTTTCTTCATGGCTCGCAGTAAGTTTCAAAATGAACCGAGATGGTTCGCTCTCAAAAATTTGTATGGCAACTTGGTGTTGATTCAATCAGGATTCGACCGCGCACCTCGAATGAGAGAGTGAACTTCGATAATTGCTGTCCGTGTGCCACTGTGCCTGTTCTGCTTGCCTGTGCAGCCAGCCTTTTTTAATTTATTGGTGAGAGGGGGTGAAAAGCTTGCGGGGTTAAACAAAAGGTACGTAATGAAAATTCGAGAGATTTTTGACTTTTCTCTTTGGTAATGTAATTGTGAGTGACTTTTTGTAGGGGGTTTTAAAGAAAATTGTCAAAACGAAGCAGGCTAAAAATGCATAGAGTGAAATGGCACTAAGCAATACAATATGGCCTGTGAATTGAGCAATTATGTATACTCGTATATTAAAGAAATTGATATATTTTATAAATATATACATGTAAAACTTACCAATTGTAAACAACATTTTCACTGATATTTATTCCACCTTTTCCAACATTAGGTGTTACTTCATAATCGATATCGAATGGATTTATTTTAAATCTTTCAGCTTCTTTCTGTGAATCATTGTGGGTGTAAATATTTTTTAAATCAGCTGGTAGCAAACGTTTTATTGTATATTCTACATTGGCACTCATATACTCCATTAGTTGTTGCCATAATTCCTCTTCACAATTGTTGGTTGTTGCGAAAGATGTCTTTGTAACTAGTTGATGGTCAGCATTTAATTCCAAGTCTGGGTTGAAAAAACAATCAATATTAAGAACTGAAAAGGAAATGGCTGATGGAATACTTATGTATACGCGAGTATTACCTGTCAATTTATTCATTAAAAGTTTGTTCCATAGCCTCCGGAGTTTAATAGCCCTTTTTAGTAAGTCCAATCCCGTTTCTGCGATGGGAAATTCTAAGCACAGCCAAGAATCACAAATTAAATGAGTAATCGAAGCATTTGTGTCAATATTATAAGAGAACAATAATAAACATTGGGCAGCTGGCATGCGTATACAATTCATTAAATAAGGTTTAGCAGTCTCTAATAAATTTCTGTTTAAGTAAATAAAAGGGAATTCATAAAATATTCACTAAAATAACTTAATTATGTTTTTATGAATGTATATACTTATTTCAAAATGCATAATAGCGATGTAACAAATGTAACTGTTTAGATATTCGCAAATATTTAATATTTATCGAGAGTTATCTACAAATGGATGGAGTTGTGAGTCTACAAAATAAAATATTTACGGTATAAATCATAAAAATTCCTTATTGTTTTGGCAAAACAATGTTATTTTCATGGCAGTATTTTTAATGATGCATACAACGAATAACCGATTATTTAGGTAGTTTGTTAATGAAAGGGTATTCAAATGATTAACCGATAAACCGTTCAAACAAAATTTAATATTTTTGTTTTTCAATAAGGGTTTTCATGAGAACTCTTAAACTATGTTCAGAAGGCAACATGAACCACTTTGTTCGCTGTCTGAACCACGATTGCGTATCATGCCGTTCACACGACTCATTCGTGGTTCGTTTTGAAAAATATTTTTGATGCCGTGATGCCAACTTAGCCCTTTCCAGGCTAAGTTTAACCCAAACTAAAAAACGCGCAAATCTATCACTTTTTACATTATCTTTTAGCCCCTTAAACTTTTTATTCAATATGGCTACATTTTAATCTTTGTCAACTTTTTCTTTCTTTAATATAGCAATATCGACTTTTTACTCATTTTATTTTGTTATTTTCTTTTACCATTCAAAAAAGAAGAAGAATATAGAACAAGTTTCCATTTCTTCCAATTTGTTTGTATTTTGAAAGATATTCAATATAGCCTAAGAACGAATAATGTATGTATTTTTTTTTGAAGAGCGAGAAATCGAAAGTTTATTTAATAAGGACCAATTTTATATGTATGTGCTTACGTAAACATAGATACATACATATTAGACTTGTGCCATATTGTTCATTTCAGTGACGGGTCATTTTACTTCATCTATATATCTGTGGCAATACATAATATTGGCTTAAGTTGACGTGTTTTTTCATTTTATTACATATTCTTATTCTCTTCTTCAAGATCTATCACTCAGCTAAATTTCAATTATAAAATGTTATTAATAATAAAACTGTACGCATTTATATTTTAACTTAAGTCTTCTTGGAAAATAACACATAAGCCATTATATCTTAAGTCAACTTAATTTTTTTAAGGTACATCAATATTAAAATGTTTGAGCTTATAACTTGTATACAATTAAGTTCAACAACTAACATTCCATTTAAATTATTCCTCATAAAAAGAAAACCTTATATTTAACTAAGCTTTTCAAACATTATCTTATCTCAGGTTTTCCGCATTTTTCAATTTAACCTAAGGCACTTATCTCGACTTACTATCAATAAAAACTATTTTGCCTTACAATATAGTAGCTTAAGTTCACTTTAGTTTTTATTTTTCTGTAAATGGATTTTTTCATAACATCTTAACTAAAAAACAACGAATATTAACTAATAAAACGTTTTTTTGTAATAAAATTAACAGTTTTGTTCTAAATAAATTTGCATCTTTTTTGGTGACTAAAAATTTTATATAAAAACCAAACACAATTTATTTTAGACAAAACCCTTAATATCTTGAACCTTATCTTATTGCCACAGATATATAAAATTCTCGTATCACGGTGTTTGTAATTGAACTCCTCCGAAACGGCTTGAACGGTTTTTATGAAATTTTTTATGTGTATTCGATAGGTCTGAGAATAGGTCATAGTCTATTTTTAGTACTACACGAACAAAATATCTTATATCTTAAAAGCTATAGGAGTCAGAGTATTCAGATTTATTCCAAACCATTTTTTAAGAGCGAGATGCGAAGTAATTCAAAATATCGGTAGAATAGAACTCTGGGAAGGGAAGTATTTATTAATAATCTTATACCTTGAAATCTGTAATAGCAATAGTCTTCAAATTTTGCATGGACTCTTTTGAGAGCGAAGTGCAAACTTATTCAAGGTATTGGTAGAATAGGACCGAGGGAGGGTGCACCCCTTATACAAAGTTGTTATAAAAATCTTATACTTTAAAAGCGATAAAAGCAAGTCTTCAAATTTGGTATGAGCTAATTTGAAAACAATTAATAGAAGCATAAATTATTTAAAAATGTGGATTTTTTTATGGTTAAGCAATTGTCTATATGCGTTTCGTTCCCGCTTTTGGAACTCATCAGTAGACTTCAACCCAAAACATTTTTAAATTTAGTTAACAAGCCAAATTTTCAAATTAAATAAATAAAGACTTTATGTCAAATAAATATACCTCGATATTTCAAGCATAAATTATAATAAATTTAAAACAATAAATGTTTGGTGTTTTGTTATTTTTATATTCCGTCATCGTTCAGTTGGGAAAGGGCTCCCCCTTACAAAGTAATTAATAATAATCTTATATCTTGAAAGCTATAATAGCAAGAGTACTCAAATTTGCTATGGACTCTTTTGAGAGCAATGTGCGAAGTAATTCAAGGCATTGGTAGACCGTGGGAAGGAGCACCCCCATAGAAAGTAATTAATTATAATATATTTTGAAAGCTATAATAACAAGAGTCCTCAAATTTAGTATGGACTCTTTTGAGAGCGAGATGCAATAATACCAAGGGAGTGGGCAACTCCATACAAAGTGATTAATTATAATCTCATATCTTGAAATCTATAATAGCAATAGTCTTCGCATGGATTCTTTTGAGAGCGAAGTGCAAACTTATTCAATTTATTGGTACAATAGGACCGAGGGAGGGTGCACCCCTTATACAAAGTTGTTATAAAAATCTTATATCTTGAGAGCTATAAAAGCAAGTCTTCAAATTTGGTATGAGTTAATTTGAGAACAAAATATAAGCATAAATTATAATAAATTTAAAACAATAAATGTTTTGTGTTTTGTTATTTTTATATTCCGTCATCGTTCGTTTTGAAAGCTGTAATTTAAGAGCGAGGGGTAAAATAATTCAAAATATTGGTAGAAAAGGACCGAGGGAAAGTAATTAATAACAATATTATATCTTGAAAGCTGTAATAACAGGAGTCCTCAAATTTGGTATGAACTCTTTTGAGAGCGAGGCGCAAACTTATTCAAAATATTGGTAGAAAAGGACCGAGTGAAGGGTCATCCCCATACAAATTAATTAATAATATTCTTATGTCTTGAGAGCAAGTCATAAAATTTGTTATTCACTATTTTGAGAGCGAAGTGAAAAGTAATTCAAAGTATTGGTAGAATAGGATAGAGAGAAGGGGTACCCCTGTACAAAGTAATTATAAAAATTTATATCTTGAAGCTATAATAGCAAGTCTTCAAATTTGGTAGGAGTTAATTTGAAAACAATTAATATAAGCATAAATTACAATAAATTTAAAACAATAAATGTTTGCTGTTTGGTATTCTTATATTGCGTCATCGTTCACAACACTCTCTATCGCTCATATACTATATCTTCACACACTTACAGTGTTAGCTAGTTATTATTTTCTAACCTACAAATCTCTAGGAATAAATTATATGGCAAAACAACGTTTGCCGGGTCAGTCAGCTAGTTATTTATAAATGAACTAGTTCGTTCATTTAGTTCAATCGCTCTTTTTAGATGAATGAACTAGTTAGGTATACATGAATTATCAAATTGAGTTCAGTTTTATGCCACCCATACACTATACAAGTTCACTGCACAAGTCTGGCATTGTACAGCGCGTTGGTGTAGTGTATGGGTGTGGTTGGGCTATTTATGTAGTGAACTGAGTAAATATCAACACAATTTTGATATTTGCTCAAGTTTGCAAAACTGTACAGTGAACTAGTGTAGTGTATGTTGCAAACAAAAAGAAATTAAAATATTCTGGACAGAGTTCTTAGAATTATGTATATTATAGCTTTTAATTCAAAAATTGAACTAGTGAGCGTAAAATAATTGAACTAATTCACTTAGTTCAAAGTACTGAATCGTTCATTTGAACTAGTTCGTTCATGAACTACACAAGACTAATACCTATGTATATATCGTTAGCTTAAATGCAAAAAAAAAAACGTAACTAACAAAAATATAATTTTACAGGAGAAGCAAAAAATTAAACATCCTTATAGTTAAGTCGCATTATCTTTTGTTAATAAAATCGTAATTTTTTCTCCCAGAAGTATTAAGTTTTGTCAAGACATGTAGTTGATGGCATTCATAATAATCAATCAAAAACTCGATTTTCAATTTTTTGTTAGTTACGCCTTTTTGCATTTTAGCTAACGATATACTTCTGTAGTTTCACAAAATTATATGCAATTCAATATAGTATTGAATTAAATTAAAAGACATTTTATTTTTTTTGGCTTTTTTTCTTTTTTCTCAGTTGAACAATTTTTTAATAATAAAAATAGAATACTATATTTTCAAAAGAAAACTTTTATAATTCAACTGAAGTGTATTAGGGGAAGTCTCCATACTTCTATTAAAGATGTATGTATGTACAATATTTATATGTACCTTATTGAAATGTAAAATCTCAAGCTATGTATGTGTTGATCTCATGATAGTTATTTATATTCAAAAAAATTACTTTACAAAAATGTTTTTGAAACATTTTAAAACTAGTCCCTTTTTTCAAAAATTTTTTACGCGTTTTCAGTATCAAAAGTTGGCATCACTGTTTTGATGTATATACATAAATTTTGGCGTCATGAAAAATATCTCTAGGGATTTAATTAATGTTGAAGCTTCCCTTGATCTCTCCTCCGATCACTCTCCCACAATCGTTACAATCCGTAAGAATTGTTTTACCCCACCCTAATGTCAAGATGATCAATCGTGTTAATTGGCTGGGACTCAAAAACAATCTTAGTAGTCATTGCACGGAAAATATAACACTAAGAACATCCGATGATATTGAATCTAACATTGCGAATCTTAATGAAAATATTAGCAGACTCCCATCCGCACACTGGGTTTAATAGAATTTATTTTACGGATATTGAAAGTATCGTATGTGAAAAACGAAGAGCTAGAAGGGAATGGCAACAGCACAGATCGCCCCAACATAAAATTAGATTTAAAGAGTGCACTAAATGACTCCAAGAGTTGCTTGCATATGAAAAAACTTCATCTCTTAAAAGTTATCTGGAAAATCTTGCTGTCACTCCAGCATCTACTTACTCCTTGTCGCGCTTCGAAAAGCTTAAAACACCCGTTGAGTTTAAACCACCTCTGCGTGACGTACAGAAACTAATTACTGAACTCAACCTGAAGAAAGCTCCAGGTATTGATGGAATTAGTAAAAAGATGCTGATGAATTTGCCACGTTTTGCTATTAAAATGTCTCTATTTATTTTTAATGCCATATCACGACTAGGGTATTATCCACACCACTCGAAGCTTGCCAAAGTCAAAATGATGCCAAAGCCGGGCAAAGATCTTACCAAAGCTAAATCATACAGACCAATAAGTCTACTATCAACAATGTCAAAACTTTTCGAAAAACTGCTCATGACAAAATTGTGCCCAATTCTAATTGGTAGTGGGTGAATCCCAGACCATCAGTTTGGTTTTAGAATTCAGCATAGCATCATTGAACAAATGCATAGATTGGTTCAATTTATAAGAAGAACATTTGAAGAAAAGAAGTATTGTTCTGCCCTGTTTATTGACGTTGCTCAGGCATTTGATGAAGTGTGAATAAAGGCCTAATTTTAAAATTGAAATCATATCTACCAATAAATTTTCTGAAGCTATTTGAAAATTGCATTACTACCCGGAAGTTCACGGTTGTTGAAGGAGACTTCATGAGTGTGCCCGAATCGATATCATCCCTTGTGCACAGATGAGCATACTGGGGCCAGTTTTGTATTTGATTTATACTTGTGATATGCCTTTGAGCAGCAATATCCATACATATACATTTGCCGATTATACAGCCTACCTTAGTATGCACGAAAACCCTCATGAGGCTTCCCGAAATTTACAAGAACATACAATCCAAAGAAGGCAAAACAAGATTTTAATTCTAATAACATCGGCCCCATGGTACATCAAAAATTTAAATTTACATCGTGATTTAAATATACAACTAGTGACTGAAGAAATTAAAAAATACGCAGGCAAATACTTAACAAAACTCGAGTCGAATTTTACTGAACACATCAACTTAAAAAAGAGGGACACTATGGCTCTAATACTGAACACTCCACATAAAACAGCTTGAAAATATTTACTATCACTAAGTTTATGCCTGACACTGTTTGGGCCTAATTATTATATCTAGATTTAAAATTTGGATATTTATTTTTAGTTCATTTTTTTGAAGATACAGTTAATATATATACGCAAGAAAAAAAATTTTGCTTTTTTACAGTAGATAAAAAAATTATGAATAAAATTTTAAAAAAATAATGAATAAAATGTGTAATAATTTTTTAATTCATACACGCATTCATTTATTTTGGTTTGTTTTTTGTTTACACATGTGTACATGTGTATTTGTAGGTTTGTTCTCATTTTGTTTTGATAGCTAGTTCAGATTGTTGTGAGTCATTAAAGACAATAACAACAAAAACAACAACCGGAATCCGGCAAAATATAAAACAACAGTCAACCATCAATAACTGCAATTCAGCAAGAACCATTAAGTGCCGACGGTGCAAACCAATGGATATTGCGATAAAAATAATAAATAAATAATAATTGCTGACAGCGCAATAGCAGCAACAACAACAGCAACAGCAACAACAACAGCAACATCAACAACAACAGTCACAACTGCCGCAGTAGCAACAACATTTAGTATAAAAATTAGTATAAATAGCTGGTAATTTTTAGTCTAAGGTAGAGTGTAAGATTATAACTGAATTAATAAACAGTCTGCGATATCTACGGATCCCTCCAGACTTAATAATATAATAAAAACCCACTAAACGGATCACAACAATTGGCGCAGCCGGTAGCCGCGTGAAGAGTTTTTCCGAATAAATTAATATTTTTTATATATAATATTAATTGAGAAATTTTGCGCGGCTAAGAATCTACAGGTGTTAGAAAAATTAATCAAGGACAGAGTAAAGACTACCATCCTTTGGATTGTCTACGGCTTGACAGAAGAGCTCTCAACTGAAGATGCGTACCACGGAGTGGCGGCTGGTAACTATACTTTGAATTATTATTTTTTTTTTTATGGACAACCCTCAGACAAGAACGGACGACCTAATTGAAAAACTGCATGAATATAACAATGCAGTAGATAGTCTGTAGGTACACGCGTGGACAGAATTACGGAGCCTGGAGGTAGGAAAAGAAGTGATAGAGGAGCATAGGACAATAATTAGACAACAAAAACTGACCAAGTTAGAGGAAGTAGGATACATAATACAATTAATAGGTGAACTAAAGAGGAACCAAATAACAGAGTTCAAGGGGAACGTAGCAGACTTAGAGGAGGCTAAAACACTTTTTGAGAAGGAAAGTCGGAGATTAAGGGAACAAATAAAATATACGGACGAATTACTCGAACAGGCGGTAGAAGAAAACGGGGAACTAGTACAGAAATTGAAAGAAAAGGGATTGACAGAACAAAAATTAAAAAAGGAACTAAAAAGACTACAACAGATAGACACAGAAGACGACACGATACAGAGACTACAGACGGCATTAGAGAACGCAAGGCGGGAGCTAGATATAGTCCACAGATCCAGAACACCGACTCCGTCCGTGATTGAGGAATTGTCGGCAGTAGGCGGCCAAATTCCAACCATAGTAGTAAGCCAGGAACACCAAGACTCGAGTTCTCCGCAGGAGGAAACCACCAGGGAACCAGAAATTACCTGGGAAGAAAGACAAGCACTAGAGTTGATAGACAAAGTGAAAACTCTATCAGCTAACGCAAGGAAAGCCGGCAGCAGAGGGTACAACGAAGAGACAACAGCCAGGAAGCTAGGGCAATTGGAGCAATATAGAGAGGAATTTGAAAAGCTAGACTGATTGGCCACACACAACAACAAGGCGATTGAAGAATTTGGACGCTTGCTAGAAACAGCACAGAGTTGGTTAGGAAGGCGCTCACCATCACTTGTACAAGAAAACAACCTAAAACAAACAATCAGGATGCCAGCACTTTCAGAAATCACTAAAATAGTGAATAACACGGTCCCATCATTTTTTGGTACCGATGGAGCCGACTTGTCAGCCGAAGTGTACAGATACATCCAAGGATGTAAGATGGTGGAGAAAGAATTACTGACTGAGGCAAACAACGGCTTAACTCAGGATGTAATTCAATGCTTAAAATTAAGGCTACTGGGTGCTGCATATTCGAAGTTTTCTCAAATCAATTTCAGTTCGGTAGACGCACTCTGCAACGCTGTAAAAAAGCACTACCTGAAGAGAAAGAGCTTGGACGAGATAAGAGACAACAATTGAAAACCAGTGGCCAGAGGGACCAGGCCGTGAGGCGATGGTGGGAGATTTCAAGAGGATATCCGTAAAGAGCTTCATCAGGGGTCTTAGAGATCAGGCTCTAAAGGTACGGCTCATTGGACAGGAGGGAGAACAGCTGAGCTCCCTAGTAACACTGATGGAAGAGGCGGAAGAGCTGTTTGGCGAACCACAACATATGGTAAACACTCTGTCGTCAACAACACCCTGCAGTTTCTGCGGCAAACAAGGGCATGGAAGAACGAATTGCGCAGAAAGACTGAACACACCCTTTTGCGTCAACTGCGGTAAATATGGACACGAAGTGGGGCCGAAGTGTAAAACCAAGACGAGCCGGAATAGTGGACACACTATTGAAGACTGCAGGAAAAGGCTGAGTTCCCTGTACTGTGGAGCTTGTCAGGTAAGCGGCCACAGAGAAAACCAATTTTGTAAGCGGCCACAAGAGAGCAATAATACCAGTCCGACTATCCGGCGTAACAACACGTACAGTTACGGCAACGAACCTCCCCATAGACGTTTTCACGCAGGAAAACACAATCCGGTAGAACAGAGTATGCCCATGCGAACAAACTCGGACAGACAGCCAGTTTGTTTTAAGTGCAACCAATTAGGCCACTTTGCCAGAAATTGTCCAAATTATTATGAGCCAAACAAGGCACAATCGGGACCCAATTACATGCCAAAACCCCCGGTAGCACGAACTTTGGGAAACACAAATGGCAACAAGCCGTTGAACCCCTCTGCGCGAAATTACCTACCGAACCGTGAACCAACGCGGCCAGCCTATGCCCAAGTGCACGCAAGTCACTCACCACTAGAAGAACACATAGGAGTGAGTAAAATATATAGTCCACCGGGAAACGAATACAGGCCCAGTTACAGCCAATAACTGGAGAGCCAGCAGAAGACAGAGAAATAATTTGGCACGGAAGAAAAAACAACACCACAGACACCAGAACAAATAGGGCGATTGAAGACACAGAGTCGGTGGAAGAAGCACCGACGGTAATCACCCACAAGGCACAGGTACATCGAGAGGGAAAAGTTAATTTCCCTCGTGACCCCGACTATGCATTTCATATGCAAAATGCATTAGTCAACTCAAATACAACACCGACCGAGGGCGAGATGTTGACAACACAAAAGGTGCTGATAAATGAAGGTTGTGTGGGCAGCTCGAACCAAAATCCCGAAAGTGCATCTCATGTGAAAGATGCACAACCAAAAAGGAATTGGGGGCTCACCTTGGGACACAAACCTCACCAGGTCAACATCGACCGAGCATTTCATAGGCAAAATGCGTCGGTGAAGTGTAACTCGGCAGTAGAAGATGGTGTTAAAAGAAGTTCACCAGGACAGGCATTGATACAGGAAGATTGTGTGGACAATTCCCACCAGAGGCCCGAAAGTGCATCTCATGTGAAAGACGCACAACCAAAAGGGGATTGGGGAGTAGTCTTAGGACACATACCGCATCTAGTCAATAGCAGCAAGGGTGATATGGGGTCACCAGATAACATAAATGCAGTGTACATCACCATCCCTTGCGAAGAAGCCCGAGCGGGAGAGCTGACATTACTAGTAGATACAGGGGCAGACTCAAGTATACTGAGGGAAGAGGTCATGAGAGGTTACCCTAAGAAAAGGTTTGGCGAAATGAAGATTTTAACGGGCGCCTTTGGTGGAGGCGCTACAACTAGGTTTGCAATAACCTTAAACATAGACCGGAGGGAAGACATAAATTGGGACTTCCATGTGGTGTCAGGCTGTAATAAACTCCCGGGAGACGGCATTCTCGGGAGAGACAACATTTGGAACCGGAGTGTGTTAGACTCAATAAGAGGCACTTTGAGGTTATTTAAAGGGGACAACAAGTGTATTAAGACCTTTCGACTTCATGACGAAGTGGCGCATTACACTGCCTATAAAAAGAAAACCGCCAGCCTTCAGCGAAGAGCAGTTACAATAGTGCCGATACAAATCAACTCAAAGGACAAAACTATAGTTATCCACAAGCAAGAATTGGCCCCAGGTGTCTACATGGGGAACACGGTTGTCAACGTAACACAGGGAAAGGCGGCCGTACCCATACTAAACTCGACGGAGCAAGATTTGCCATTAGAGAAAGACTTCCAAGTACAATTTTCAAATTTTAATCACTACACGCAACACGAGGTAACAGGAAAACAAGCATTGCCAAGGATAAACCAGAAAGACAGAATAGAACATTTGAAAAGCATCATAATGACGGAAGAAAATTGGAATATAGAAGAGACTGAGTCCATGAACAGGCTATGTGAGAACTTTCACGATGTGTTCATGCTGAACGGTGACAAACTACCGTTCACCCCATTAGTAAAGCATAAAATGCCCGTAAAAAGAGAACAGCAGCCTATCAACCAAAGACAGTATCGTCTACCTCAAATCCACAAAGAAGAAATCAACCGACAAGTGTCAGAACTACTGCAGGAAGGAATAATAAGCCCAAGTATATCTCCATGGAATTCACCAATATTATTAGTGCCCAAAAAATCGCAAGACGGTCAGAAGATATTCAGACTGGTCGTTGATTTTCGTAAGTTGAATGAGGCTACAATAAAACAGGTGTTCCCTATTCCTAGAATTGACGAAATTTTGGATCAATTAGGAAATAGCCGGTACTTTACCACATTGGATCTAGCGAGTGGATACCATCAAGTTCTAGTAAATGAAGAGGACAAAGAAAAAACAGCATTCAGTACAGACAAAGGCCATTTCGAGTTCAACAGAATGCTTAACGGGGGCACCGGCCACTTTCCAAATGGTCATGAACACTATCCTGACAGGACTACAGGGCCTGGACTGCTTTGTATACCTGGATGATATAGTGGTATACGGACGAAATGTAGCGGACCACGAAAGAAACATTACAAATGTCCTCACAAGACTCCGCGAGAGCGGTCTCAAGTTAAATACCAAGAAATATCAATTTCTAAGACGAGAAATCGTCTATTTAGGCCACAAATGCTCAAGTGAGGGAGCGCTACCCGACCCCTCCAAGGTAGAATGTGTGAAGCAACTTAAGCCCCTGAGAAATATCAAAGAGGTGCAGGCACTCCTAGGGTTGATCAACTACTACAGAAAATTTGTTGCAGGCATGGCGAAACTGGCCGCTCCAATAACGAAATTGCTAAAAAAGGATACTAAGTTCATGTGGACTTTAAAATGTCAAGAGGCCTTAGACAAGGTCAAAGGAAGCATTGCAAATCCTCCAATCCTGATTTATCCAGATTTTACTCAACCATTTAGAGTAACAACAAATGCAAGTAACAAAGCATTAGGAGCGGTCTTGTCGCAAATAAAGAACGGAAAGGATCATCCAATTGCATTTGCCAGCCGAACCCTCAGTGACACCGAAAAGAGATATTCAACAATAGAAAAAGAAATGCTCGGCATAGTATGGGCAACACATACTTTCCGCCCATATCTTCTGGGCCGACACTTCACCGTATTTACAGACCATCAACCCCTGAGGGGAAAAGCCAACCTCAAGGACCAAACTTCAAGACTTGCACGGTTTAGGCACAAGCTGTCAGAATACGAATTCAAAATTGCCTACAAACCAGGGAAGACGAATTTGAACGCAGACGCATTAAGCAGGCTCCTAACAAAATATCAAAATAGTGGAGTGATAACCAGAGCTCAGGCGAAAAGAAACAAAGAATCAAGAGAACAGACTAAAACCCTGAAAGACCCAGAAAAGGAAGATGAGTATACGGATGGCGAGAACCCCGCCACAACAACGTTCCTAACACAGAACAAGGATATCCAAGAAGTCCTCAGAAGCTTCCATGACTCGCCCGTAGGGGGTCATCAAGGCAGTTGGAAAACCTACAGAAGGATAAGGAAGCAATATAAATGGAAGGGCATGGTGAGAAAATCAAAGAATATATAAACAACTGTCCTACATGCCAAAAGAATAAAAGCGGGCCACTTAACAAGGAGCCCATGGTCTTAACCGATACACCAACAAGACCTTTCGAAAAGGTTTATATGGACATGGTAGTCCCCCTGCCAGTAACTACAATGGGTAACAAATACATCCTGACGTTCCAGGATGATTTGTCAAAATTTTTTATTTGCGCGCCCATGCCGGACGCAGAAGCAGAAACGGTGGCAAGAATTTTCTACAACGAAATCATAACCAAGTATGGTATACCTACAAAGCTCATAACGGATAATGGTACAAACTTTACTTCCAAGTTGTTCGGGAGTGTGTGTAAACTTTTGCGAATAAAAACGCAACATATCACTCCCTACCATCCACAAGCCAACGGGTCTCTCAAAAGGAGTCACCGACCATTGGCTGAGTACCTGAGAAGCTTTGTGAAGGAGGACGGGTCCAACTGGGATCAGTGGTTGGCTCCGGCAATGCATGTGCATAACCACACAGATCACGTATCTACCGGCCAGACCCCGTTCAAAGTGCTTTATGGGTTTGACTCACCATTACCGTCAAACCTCAAAGTAAGCACCCCAATGTACAACCCATACGACTACTCTAAGGTACTGATGATAGAACGGCAAGGCCTTGCACCCTGAAGGTAGGTGATAAAGTCCTGATAAAAGCGCAGATGCGAAAAAACAAATTTTCACCCCTTTGGGAGGGGCCCTACGAAATAAAAAATCTTCCCTCGCCAGTAAATGTCCAGATATTAGCAAAAGGAGGTTTAAAGACGCTCCATCGGAATTTAGTCAAACCATTTGTAGAGAGATGATGGACAGACGGCGCGGACGAAATAAGAATTGCCACTAAAATACGGAATACATAAAATGTCCAACAACAAGAAAGCACAAGGAACTCACACCGAACTCAACAGACGCCAACTATAAATTATAAGTAAAGAAAAATATATAATAACTACAAAAACAACAACCGGAATCCGGCAAAAGTTTCCCCATTTACCCGACGCAATCAGTTCGAAGCATCCAAAATTGGGATGCTTCTCCTTCGTAAGAGGGGAGGGATGTTGTGAGTCATTAAAGACAATAACAACAAAAACAACAACCGGAATCCGGCAAAATATAAAACAACAGTCAACCATCAATAACTGCATTTCAGCAAGAACCATTAAGTGCCGACGGTGCAAACCAATGGATATTGCGATAAAAATAATAAATAAATAATAATTGCTGTCAGCGCAATAGCAGCAACAACAACAGCAACATCAACAACAACAGTAACAACTGCCGCAGTAGCAACAACATTTAGTATAAAAATTAGTATAAATAGCTGGTAATTTTTAGTCTAAGGTAGAGTGTAAGATTATAACTGAATTAATAAACAGTCTGCGATATCTACGGATCCCTCCAGACTTAATAATATAATAAAAATCCACTAAACGGATCACAACAAGATAAATAAGCGATATTTTGTTATCAAAACTAGAGATGATAGCAATTTCTTCATAGCTCGCAGCAAGGTTCCAAATGAACCAAGATGGTTCGCTCTCAAAAATTTTTATGGCGAACAATGTTGATTCTATCAAGATTCGAACGCGAATTTCTTAGTCGGGCTTAAGTTCAGTAATTTTAGTTCTTGTTAAATGAAATATTTTTATTAATTAATGTAAGTTTCTAAAGAAGAGAAAAAAAATTAAATTAGACTTTATTAGCTGGGGGAAATACCGATATTTTTCTGTGCAGCCACGCACTTCATCAGCACCCAAGTCTATCTAATGGGGTAGATTTTGTTATTAACATCAGCTATTTAATGCAAATTTTAAATGAAATGGAATATGAGAAATGATTATATTGTGTATACAATTATTGGTAAACACATTTGTAAGTATCACTATTTATTTTCTGCTTATCCGTTTTTACATTATCTATTCAGGCTAGCACGAAGTTTTGTCACTCTACCTAAGTACGTTTAACTATTCTTGCTTATCTTTTACGATATTCACATTAATTATTTTTACTAATTCGATGCATTTCACCCAGCTAATAAAGTCTAATTTAATTTTTCTTCTCTTCTTTTAGAAAGTCACATTAATTAATAAAAATATTTATTTCATACAACAAGAATTCGCTGAACCTTCATAGTGAACAGACGTCTTAGCGGAATTTTTTTTTTCATATACATATGAAACAAACAAAAAATCATACAAAAAATATTCGTAATACATAATAACCGTAACACATATTAACTTTAATAAATAAGAAAACCAAATATTGCTGATATTTTTTTTACATAGCAAGAAACAAACACCGCAAACAAAGTGCCCTTGAGGAATACTCTACATGAGTACCTAAAAACAAAAAATTGTGAAGTGAGTTCTAACGGCTTAAATGCATATTTTACTGTGAGTTCTGAAGCTCTTAATGTTAACAATAAAAATAAAAAATCTGATGATAGTCTTTTTCTAACGGCAAAGCCACTTTTTCGTCAGCGATCAACTTCGCTTTGTCCAATGCCAACTAGTGATTCGTTAACATTACAATTGACTAGTACTTCTTCATAAAGGGTCCGCCAGATAACTTTTTTTTTTGAAAATGCTATAAAAAAAACTACTGAATATTGAGAAAATATTTATATATATAATTTCTTTTTTTATTTGAAAGTACAATCCTTCCGGTTAATAATGAAAAAATAATTTCCTTCAAATGGCTGCCTCGGCTGGCCATGCACTAGCCTACACGATCAGTCCAATTTTTAAGCACATTATCGATTGTGTGCAGCTGTATTTCACCAATGGATTCACGAATATTGTCCTTTAAAGCGTCAATTGTCTCTGGCTTGTCGGCGTAACACTTATCTTTGACGGCACCCCACAAGTAATAGTCCAACGGTGTCAAATCGCGGCTCCGAGGTGGCCAAACGACATCAGCTTTGCGGCTGATAATGCGATCTTCAAAAATAGGGTGCAAAACATCGAGTGTAGCTTCGGCTGTGTGGCACGTAGCGCCGACCTGTTGAAACAAAATGTTGCCAATATCCTCCTCTTAAATTTTTGTGAACAAAAATTCGTTCAAGATGGCCCGATAACGATCGCCATTGACTGTAACGGCCACTCCTTGCTCATTTTCGAAAAAAAATGGACCAATTATGCCTCTGGACCAAAATCCGCACCAAACAGTGACTCGTTTTGGGTGCGACGGCTTTTCAATGTATGCGTGCGGGGTTTCTGTGCTCCAAATGCGACAATTTTGCTTGTTTACATACCCGCCAAGATCAAAATGAGCTTCATCTAAAAAGATAATTTTTTTTTTGGCAAAATCGGCATCTTCTGTAATTTGATCGCAGGCCCACTTAGCGATTGGATAGTCAGTTGGCTTCAAGTCCTGAACCAATTGGACTTTGTGTGGCGTCATACCAAGGTCTTTATGCAAAATTCATCTCCATGATGTCTCCGAAATCTTCAATTGTTGAGAACGACGGTGAATAGATGTTAATGGCACTTCACGCACACTTTCTGCCACAGCAGCAATATTCTCGGGTGTACGCACTGTTTTTGGCTTTTCACCCTTTGCTTTATCGATGAGGATGCCAGTTTCTTTTACTTTTTTCACGAGATAACGAACATACGGAGCTGACGGTGCTTCTCTTCTTCCAAAATCCGTACGCAATTTTCGCACACATTCTGCAACATTACCATGATTTTCAAAGAAATGTCGCAATATTTCCCAGCGTTGTTCAAGCGTATACACAACCATATTCATTCAGCGGAAGGATAAAACTAATTATCTGTCAAATCAGACATGAGCTAAGTGTACCATTCACGAAATAAGCACTAGTTGAAAAAAACGTTAGATGGCGGCATATTGTGTCAGCGATATCATACCCTTCGGGCTCGTGTACATCACTTAAAAAAGTTATCACAAAGGCCAAGGTCCAAGTCGGAATGGACAGGTATATAACTGTGGTAAAGCGTGGGCGAAGCCCAAATGCTTCAAAAATTTCATCTGCTCCAAAGATGTCTAGGGATAACAGCGCATCATCGACTAATCGTCAAAATCGGTTTTCAATTGCAATAACGACAAGCCCGCTGTATTATCGCAAAAGTCTTCTAAGCCACCACCTATCTATCTGAGAGAAAAAAACTCTAACGCGCTTCTAAAAACACTATTGTCGGCCATTGGTGACAATACTTTTCACATCATTCCAATTAAACGAGGTAATATTGATGAAACTAAGATGCAAATATATGATAAAAAAGATTTCCAAAAATTATTAGTGAATTTGAAAAAGCAAAACAAATTTTTACACTTATCAACCTAAAAGTGCTAAAGGCCTACAAATAGTAATAAAGGCATAGATTCATATGTTGACCCGGAAGAAATAAAATGTGCTCTTAACGACAAAGGATTTAAGGTAAAAAAAATAATACTAATATAATTAAGAGAGAAAAGGTCCCCCAAGCCCTATTTCGGGTTAAAAGGGAGCCGAATGACATGCAATTAAAAAAAAATTAAATGCATCCAATTTATAGCGTAAGGTTTCTCTTACACCGAAAAATCATATTTGAAGAGCCACATAAGCGTTCAGGTCCAGTACAGTGGCATAGTTGCCAAGAATATGGCCATACTAAAACTTACTGCAAATTACCTACACTTTGTGTTATCTGCGGTGAATTGCACGGTTCTGCTAGCTGTACGAAGCCAAAAGATCAAGCTGGAAAAAATGTAGTAATTGTGGAGGTAATCTCACTGCTAACTACAGAGGATGTTCTGTATATTCTTTCGTTAAACAGACTATGGGACAAAAACCTAAATTAGCTCCAGCTCAATCAGCAAACGCTTTCTCCTCCAATTTTACTCCAATGAGCCAACCAAATACTTCACGTGTATCGTAAGACAAATTATGTTAAAGCAAATTCTTTGCCCACGGAGACAGTGTCCCCACCAATTAATTCAACAAATGCTAACACAAGCTTTAATTTCAGTCGCCTTGAAGCCACTATTGATTATCTAGTGCAAACTATAAACAACTTTACTACAAATATGACTAGCATGATGCAAGAAATGTTGTGAATGCAGAATACTCTGCTTCAAGCATTAATTAACAAGCCATGAACACGTTAAAAATATGTTTCTGGAACGCAAACGGCATTCGCCAACATAAAAATGAGCTCAAGCACTTCCTTTCGGAAAAAAATATTGATGTAATGTTAGTTTCTGAGACTCATTTGACCTCAAGAAGCTTATTTAAAATAAATGGTTACACTTTATATAATACGAATTAGCCGAGAGGAAGAGCATGCGGTGGATCAGCAATTTTAATGACGTCAAGACTCAAGCACTATATTTTTTATAACATCTGTGCAGAATATTTACAAGGAACTAATATTTGTGCTGCAATTTTTTGTTACAAATTTCATTATATCATCAATTTAATCCCCTCCAAGATTCTCAATCACTGAGGATAAATACGAGGATTTCTACAAATCTCTTGGGCCTTGTTGCGTAGTAGGTGGAGACTACAATGCAGAACATACGTTCTGGGGTTCACGCCTTATTACACCTAGAGGAAGAGCGTTGTTCAACACAATAAATCTGGCAACGCTATGAGCAAGTAAAGTTTTTTGGTGGCAGTCTGCAGAAATTTTGCATTTTTATTTCTAATAAATTCAAGTTTTGAGAAAAATTACAAACTATTGAAGATCTAAGTGATTTTTTGTCGAATGGTGTCAAATTTGCTTATGGAGTGCTATTAAATCTTTGTATTCAGTGCTGAAAGTTCTGTTTTATTTGTATAATTGGTATATATGTATGTATGTTCTATTTGAACACTTACATGCTGTTCAGTTATACTTATGTACATACTTATCTATGTATTTTGTACATAAAAACAGTAATTGAAATTTTATAAGTGATACATACACACATGAGACGATAGCTTGATACCGCCTACAACATTTTACCGGTACAGACATCATAAATTTGGAGATCAGGAACTTACTTAACCTGGAAAACGGCCTGTGCGGACTCCCTCAAACGTGTGCATACATATATATATTAGCAACCACAATATGCCGCCAGTCGTAAAGTGTGGTATTTGTTCAAAAAATGTTACCAAAACTGATAAAGCAGTAAAATGTGACCTATGTAACATCTGGGTTCACTCGTTGTGTGCTAATATTTCGGACGAATTGTATCAATATATGGGAGATAATGAATTCATCAAATTCTTTTGTCCACCATGTCATGTTTCTCCAGCAAAAGATAATGGATCATTGCTTAAGAAATATGTTGAGGAAATTGACAGTAAGTTTGAAAAGAGCTTTGGCGCCTTTGCTATGGAATTGCGCTCTGAGCAGCAGGCATTGAAAACTTCAATTGAAGCGTCTGTTTCAGAATTGCGTACGAATCTAACTTCTGCAGTAAGTGACTTCCAGAATCAAATAGAAAGTGTTAAAAAAAATATAACATACGTTGAGGCAAATGCTGTAGAGAAATTCGCCCAGCTTGTGCTAGATGATAACAAACTTGAACGTAGAATGAATCGGGCCGATGTTATTATTTCTGGATTACTGTCTGGCATAAATTGCTTACTTGATCCTCTCTTTTCCATTTGCTCACACTATAAAATTTTGGTTGATAAAAAGGATATCTCTCAGTGTTTGTATACGCATCAAGGTAAATCGGTGCTAGTAAAATTTAATAATGTGTTCCTGAGAGATGAACTTATGAGTGCATATTTTAAAGAACCTAAGTTACAACTATGCAATGTTATTAAAACTGATGTAACTGCGCGGGTGTTCCTGAATGATAACCTGACAACTGCAGGAAAAAAACTACAAGCGCTATGCCGTTCTCTGAAGAATAATAAAAAAATTTCTTGGTTCCGTATTTTAAATCGAGATGTTCCGTTGGCGAAAGTCAAACTTCCAGATGGGACTGAAAAGCAGCTGAATTTCGAGCAGTGTACCAATTTGAGCGGTTTAAATTAATTGGTATTTTTATTCAGTTTTTTATTAGTAATTTGTTCATTTTTCTTGAATTTATACATATAAATTTACTTTTTTCTCTTCTGTGCATTAAGTTCTAGTAAACTGCTTCATTTATGGTCATAGTATTATTATTGTATTTATATATCTTTTTTTATTATTACCTCTTTGCATTTATAATGCTTATTTTGTTAAATTATACTTATGCCAATACATTAGCACACTTGCGACTCCTACATACCACTTCTATAATCTCTTATGGTTTCTAATATAAATCTTGGCCCAATTATCTGTGATGGTCTGATTAAACGTGTATTATCGAAAGATTCAGCTAATCTTACAGTAGCCCATATAAATGCCCAAAGCCTCTGTCCTTCGGACAGGTCTCATAAGCTCGATGAATTAAACTTACTAGTCAGAAACTCATCTCTTGATATAATCTGTGTTACAGAAACTTGGTTAGACTCATCCATCTTCGATCAAGCAGTACGTCTACAAGGTTACTCTTTGTGTCGCAGTGATCGGCCGATTGGGTGTAGAGGGGGTGGAGTGGCCATTTATATTGCTGAAGGGATCAAATATAAGTACATTTACAAGAGTGCTGAATACAAATCTTGTGAAGGGCTATTTGTTGAAATTGATAATGGTAACAGATCTTTAGTTATTGGTGCTATATATCTTCCAAGGGGAAATTTATCTTTATTTGAGCAGTCTTTTAGCGATATTTTTGTTCGTTATAATGATGTTATTGTCGTGGGTGACTTTAATAATGACTTATTCACTCCAGCCAAATCTGAAAATCTTCGTTCACTTTGCAGACGGAATGGGCTAGTATGCTTACACAATTCCTTGCCTACACACTTTGATTCGTTTTATCAATCAACTTCATTAATTGATTTTTTCCTTTTCAGTCATAGTCTTAAAATTGCCAGCTCTGCGCAATTTCAGGTACCATTCATTTCGCATCACTCTCTTATATGTGCTGCCTTCCAAGTCCCTGTGCTGCGCTCGCAAGAACACCATGTTTGTTATAGAGACTATAAGCGTGCTGACATGGTGGCTATTATGAATCACTTAGCTCTAACTGATTTCGCACACATTTACAATACGAATGATCCTGATTTACAGCTAACATTTTTAAATGATCTTTTTAATGCACTTCTTAATTTCATACCGGTAAAAAAGCTGATGCGACCTCCTGCTCAAAGTAAACATAAATTTCCCAATGATATCAACTACTATAGATCTTTAACAAAAATTGCGTTGAGGGCGTTTTACAATGAGAGATGTGACATGAATTGGGATATCTATCGTAAATTACGTAATTTGACAAAATCTAAAATAAGAAAATTCAAAATAGTACACAGTCGCCGTATATTTAACTGTGGCGATACAAAAAAAATTTGGAAAAATCTGAGAAATGCTGGTATTTCTGAAGCTCCAACCATTGATTCTGATTTAAATGCAAATGAAATCAATGAACTTCTAATTAACAGTCAATTGAACACTGAGTATATGGAACCTGATTTTGTGCAACATACAAACTCGACAGTATGTTTATCCTTTTCTAATATTACTGAGATTGACCTGTTTAATGCTTTGTTTAAAATTAAATCGATGGCGATAGGGGTTGATGGAATTTCCATTAAGTTATTAAAGCTTATTTATCCTTATATAAGTAGGCACCTGTTACATTTCATTAATACCATCTTCACGACTTCGAAATATCCACATGCCTGGAAAACTTCGCGCATCATTCCCATTCCAAAAGTTGGACAACTTCTTACAAGTAATAATATCAGACCCATTAGTATCCTTCCAGTATTATCTAAAGTTGTTGAGAACCTAATAAAAGATCAGATTTCAAAATGGATTGACTATGGGGAATTGCTAAACGAGTGTCAATTCGGTTTTCGCAGCGGACGAAATACAGGGCTACTGTTGACCGAACTCACTGGTAATATCAGGCGCATCCTCAACGAGAGTAAAGTAGGCGTTTTGGTTTCCATTGACCTCACCAAAGCATTTGATCAAGTTAATCATCACTCGCTTGTTATGAAACTTAACCAAAAGTGTGGATTCTCTAAGTCTGCATGTCGTTTTATTTGGTCTTATCTAAGTAATCGCAAACAATATGTTTCCTTGAGAGATCAATCCTCCCTTCTTAAACCTGTACGGTCTGGAGTCCCTCAGGGCTCTGTAATTGGACCAATTTTATTTACTTTATATATCAATGATTTATTTGAGGAATTACATTATTGTAAACCTTTTGCTTTTGCTGACGATATACAGTTGCTGTGGTCGGGTGAATATCAATTTGCTGATTCTTTGCAAGCCACAGTCAATTATGAGTTAGCTTATTTGAATAATTGGATGGAGTTAAACTATCTTAGAGTTAATCCAGAAAAAACCAAAGCACTTGTTTTTAGGTCAAATAGATCAGCTAGCTTTGAACTTAACCTGAACATATGTGACTCTCCGATTGAGATTATGAACCAACTAAAATGTCTAGGTGTAATTATTGATGACAAACTATCATTTGAGCCCCACATAGATAACATCTGTGCCAGAGTCTGTCTTACCCTGCGTAGATTGTATCATCTGAATCTCTACCTACCTCTGAACGTTAGGAAATCAGTCGCTCATGCACTGCTCATGTCACAAGTAAATTATTGTATTGAGGTTTACACAGGCTGTAATTTAAGTAATAGAAAGAAAATTAAAAATATTGTGCATCGAATTATAAGATTTGTCTATAGGCTGAGGCTGAGGGCACATGTGTCTAATCACGTAAAAAGTTTTCTGAATTTATCTTTTGAGAATTACTTAAAGTTTCGTTTATTAATCTATCTTTTTAACATCATAAAGGCGCAAAGACCTTTGAGCATTGTACAAATGATTTCTTTTAATAGATCTATTAGAAACCCCCAAATTTTAATATCTCGAATATATAACACTACATATGAGCAATCGTTTTTTGTACGTGCCGCTAGGCTTTGGAATTCCTTGCCAAAAAACTTACGTACCTTTGCCATGTCTTCAACAATTTTTAAGCGAAATCTTTGTGTATTTCTGAATCTACCCAGCTAATTTTGTGATACGGATAATTTGGGTTTTTTTTTATTCACTCTTTTTTATACCTTGTAATATACATACTAAGGTTTGTGGGGGTAGTTAGCGAGGCTATGATATTGGTATTTTGTATTTTTTTTTATTTTGTTAATTATTTTTAAATTACATACATACATATTGGTATATGTTTTTTAATATTATTTTATTGATAAAATTTTAATATACATACTTATGTATATTTGTATATTTGACTTAGAGTTGAAATAAATTGTATTTTTTATTAGTATGCAGGCATACTACAATATTTTCTCATAGAAATTGTAATTTACCTGTAATATATATTATTGGCCGTATGGCTATTTGTATTACAATGAAAATAAATAAATAAATAAATAAATTTCAAAAATGGGCTTCGACGTCATTTCCGGATGTAATAGATTTTGGAGTCATAAAAAATATTTCTAGAGATTTAGTTCATGTCGAAGCTTCCTTAGATCTCTCCTCCGATCACTCTCCCACTATCGTTACAATCTAATCACTAAGAAGTGATTTACCTCACCCATATGTGAAGATAATGATGAGATTCAAAAAATATTTTAGTAGTCATTGCATGGAAAACATAATGCTAAGAACATCCGATGATATTGAATCTAACATTGCAAATCTTAAAGAAAATATTAAACAGGCTGCTGAACATGCTACTACCTCCCACCCGCAGACTGGGTTTAATAAAATTTATACTACGGATATTGAAAGTCTCGTATGTGAAAAAATAAGAGCTAGACGGGAATGGACATAGCACAGATCGCCCCAGCATAAAATTAGATTTAAAGAGTGCACTAAAAGACTACAAGAGTTGCTTGCATATGAAAAAACTGCATCTTTTAAAAATTATCTGAAAAATCTCGATGTCACAGCAGCATCTAATTAATCTTTGTGGCGCGCTGCGAAAAAGCTTAAAACACCCGTTGCGTTTAAACCTCCTATACGCACTTTTACCGGAGGTTGGGCAAGAAGTGATACTGAAAAAGGTAAGTTGTTTGCAAAGCATTTAAAATCCGTATTTGCCCCAAACAGATGTACTGCTGCTGTTGATTTACCGAGTGTAGTTGCTGTATCCCCTCGACCCTTAAAGTTTAAGATACGTGACGTACAGAAACTAATTACTGAACTCAACCCGAAGAAAGCTCCAGGTGTTGATGGAATTAATAACAAGATACTGATGAATTTGCCACGTATTGCAATTAGTATCCTTCTATTGATTTTTAATGCCATATTACGACTAGAGTATTATCCACACCTCTGGAAGCTTGCCAAGGTCAAAATGATTCCAAAGCCGGGCAAAGACCTTACCAAGGCTGAATCGTACAGGCCAATAAGTCTACTATCAACAATGTCTAAACTTTTCGAAAAACTGCTTATAATCAAATTGTCCCCAATTCTAATTGGGAGTGGGTGCATACCAGAACATCACTTTGGTTTTAGAATATGATGAATAAGATTTCCCAAAAATTGTTAGTGAATTTGAAAAATAAATAAAACAAATTTTTAAAAATACCAACTTAAAAGTGCTAAAGACCTACATATAGTATTAAAGGGTATAGATTCATATGTTGAAAACGAAGAAGTAAAATGTGCTCTTATCCACAAAGGATTTAAGGTAAAAAATGTTACTAATATAATTAACAGAGAAATGGTCCCCCAAACCCTATTTCGGCTTGAACTGGAGCCGAATGACATACAATTGAAAAAAATGAAACCTATCCAATTTATAGCGTAAAGTTTTTCTAGCACCGAAAAATCACAGCTGAAGAGCCACATAAGCGTACAGGTCCAGCACAGTGCCATAATTGCCAAGAATATGGCCACACAAAAACTTACTGCAAATTACCTACAGTGTGTGTTCTCTGCGGTGAATTGCACGGTTCTGCTAGCTGTACTAAGCCAAAACATCAAGCTGAAAAAAAATGTAGTAATTGTGGAGGTAATCTCACTGCTAACTACAGAGGTTGTCCTGTATACTCATTCGTTAAACAGACTATGGGACAAAAACCTAAATTAGCTCCAGGTCAATCAGCAAACGATTACTCCGGCAATTTTCCTCCAATGAGCCAACCAAGTACTTCACGTTTATCGTATGCTGTTAAGACAAATTTTATTCCCACGCAGAAAGTGTGGGGACAGTAGTATGAGATTCCCAGTACGGCCCCAATTAAAATTGTAAAATTTTCAAATTTTAATTACCCAAATTTTAAAATTCTTGGAAATTTGTGAAATTTGATACCTATGTGTGTGTGTGTTTTCGGTGGCGCTTTGATGTTTTTGTTTACATTAAGTGTTTTTTGTTTACATTAACTGTTTTTTGTTTATATAAGGAGTTTTTTTTTGTTACTACATACGAGGGCGGTTCAATAAGTCAGGTTTTTTATGACCGTGGGAATTTATATGTATGTATGTTTGTGGGTATACATTAAGGGGGTTTAAAGGTTTGAAGCTTTTATATGTATATGATTTTCTAATGCCGACGGGATAACATCTTTATTTTTTTCAAATGCCGACGGGAAAATATGTTTATTTTTTTCGAATGCCGACGGGAAAACATGTTTATTTTTTTCAAATGCCGACGGCAAAACATGATTACTATATTTCTTAATGCCGACGGCAAAACATGATTACTATATTTCTTAATGCCGACGGGAAAATGATTTTTCCAAAGGGAAAATTACCAGTGTTGCCAGACTGTAGAAATTTGTTATCGTAATACTATATCAGTAATATCAGAGAAAATAGATTTGATGATTTCTAATATGTAACCGTGGGAATTCGGTGGCGTTTATGCTTGTTGGAATTTAAACCAAGTTGTGCTTGGTGGGGGGCGGATTGTATTTGAGGTAGATCGACTGGTGGAGGGTGGGGAGTTTTTGTAACTTGTATCCGTGGGAATCTGTGTACATGTATGTATGTATGTATGTCTGTAAGAGTTTAATGCTGTCTGTAATTTATGAAAGGCGAGGTGAGAGTGTTCATGTAATACGCATCCGGGGAATCTGTGTGTATGTATGTTCGTAGGAGTTTACGGCTGATTGTGATTTGAGGTGGGGGAGGGTGTTGTTGTGATAGATAGAATGTGCCTATGTGTATGTGTATGTATGTATATGTAGCAGTTTAAGGCTTTCCTTAATTTGAGGTAGGCGGGGGTGGTATTGTAATATGTATCTATAGGAATTTGGGTGTTTATATGTTTGTAGGAATATTTATGCATGTATGTATATAGGAGTTTAAGGCTGATCGTGATTACGATTGTTGAGATTGATCGATTGTATGTGACCTTGAGAATTTGTGTATATATATCTGTAGGACATTTAAGGCTTATCGTGATTTGTTAGGGGCGAAGTGTTCATGTAATATATAACCGCGCAATTTGTGTGTATATATGTAGGAGTTTAAGGCTGATCATGATTAATGAGAGGTGAGGTGAAGGTGTTCATGTATATGTATACGTATCTGTGTGCATGTATGTATGTCTATATGAGTTTAAGGCTGATCGTGATTTAGGTTGTGAGATTGATAGATTATATGTTACCTTGAGATTTTGTGTATATATATCTGTAAGAACTTTAGGCTGACTGTGATTTGTGAGGGGAGGGGCGTTGTTGAAATATGTTTAATTTTTCGTAGATGAATTTTAGTATGTGTGTGTGTATGTGATTTTCTCACCATACTATTTATATGTACGTAGAAATAAATTCTTTCTCATATGAAAATTTTTTGCTAGAAAATATTATCATATATCTGAACTTCCCTAATCCTAGTAAGTTTTTCATGTTGGAGGATGAGATTGCTTTATATTTTATCAAGCTTAAATTTGTCCAGTGTTAAAGTCTGTCGGTCAGAAATTTTTTTATATTTGTATAAATATTAATTTCAGATTTTGCAAAATTCTTGCGTACGATCGTGGTGATTTTGTGTGTGTGTATGTGTGTATGCGCGATAGAGTTTGACTGGTCTGTGATAAGTTTGTTTATTTAAGTACATTTGTCTTCTTCGACTTTCGTCTTCAAGCGTCAATAGCTTGGAGAACGGTTTGTATGTTTTCATGATGTAGATATGTAAGTGTGATTGTTAAAATCCAATAAATACTTGAGCATGGGTAAGAAATTTGATAATATGTATACATATGTACATATGGATCTACAAATTGATTTTATGTATGTATGTATGTACATACAAATAAGTCTGGGGCTCCCTGTTTAAATACATTTTTTTTGTCATGTGCTGTTGTTGCTGTTGTAAATATTCGCCTGGTCTTTTGTGTATAGATGTGAAATATCTCGATAGTTTTTTTATTTGAAATTAAAAAAACGTTCTTTTAATTTTTAGATGTATTTACTTAAAAGTTTGTGAGGAGTTTCTGTTTTAAGTAAAATTTAATTCCTAATATATTAATATATTTTATTTCCATTTGTTTAAAGTTGATGTAGCCTATATAGTCAACGTTAGAAATTTTTCGGTGTAAAATTTTTTCCAACTATCATCTTTTTTCTTCACCTTTTTCATATATTTTAGAACATCTTGCATTGGCTTTAAAAAATGATAAACGCTTTGAAATGAAATTGATCCAGCAGTCCAGCTTTTTTTAACCACTTTGCTTCTCTTTCCTTTTTTATTGATAAACATTTAAAATCAAATGGTGGTTTTTTAATGAAATTGTTATACTCATTATTGTTAAAAACATCCGCTACTTCTTTTTGTAATGAAAATCGTTCGGAACCTTACTCGTCTATTAAAAACATTTTTTTTCATTCATATTACTTAATTTATAAGACTTTCAGGACTTTCTATTATTCGATCATTAATAAAAATGCAGTAGCTGAGGTCCTTGCTTACTGTTTCATATTAAATTTCTATATCAATTGGGCCGCTATTGAATAAAAGGAACTTTTATCTTAAACTTTAGTGCATTTGGAAGTGCTTGAGATTCTTTCATATAATAGCTTTGTTGGAATCTTAGATACGAGTACATATAATATAGAATTGCATAACGTTTATTTTTAATTTTTATGTTAAGATCATCATCATTTGGATATGAGACTGAATTTAAATGTACTTTTAAATTAGTTAAATCATAATGAGGAAACTTGTTTTCTTCTTGAATAGCGATCAACAGAAAACGAAATCGTTTTCTTACAATTTAGGTCTGGCCTCTCAACAGTTCCTCTAGTATACAAGATGACTTCCTATGTCAACATATCTGCCTACTCTTTGTCAGCGTTAAGGGACAATTAAATGTTAAAATTTTAATTCCTCAAATTGTGTTACTTCATACTGATAATATGTTTTCATTAATAAGGTATATGTTTATCTTATGAAGGTTACTCGCCTATGGCTTTTATTTGATGTTCTAGATGATTTTTTTTCTCATTTTATTAAATTTCAACGTATTGTGTATATATTTCTGATATTTTTAAGTGCGCTTTATTTACCTGTCAGACAAAGTGTACGTATCAGTTGATCACTCAGTCTCTCTTTTTAATATTTTCTTTTTTTCTTTTAATGTATCACTACTATTTTTTCAGATTTTACTACTTGAAAAAGAGAATATTTGTATAATTTTTAAATATATTCATATATACATATAGGTAAATATATGTATGTATGTATAGAGAAATTACCTTATCTACAAAGAAATACATGTTTAATAATCAACTATTTTAGAAAATCTATCTCAAATAATTCAGTTACCTCCAACGTCAATTCACCGTCTGTGTTTTCATAGTATCAGAATCATTAGAATATCTATGTTTGAGAGAATTTTTACATCGAGTTTTTCTACATGAGGTTTGCTGGTTGACCCCCTTGAAGTTATTGTTGACGTAGGCTGGGTTGTATCACATTCAGATGTAATCATTTTTTACTTAAAAAAGATCCTCATCACCATCAACCATATCTGTATACATTTCATTCATGAGTTGGTTTGATCCAGATACAATTGCTATCTACAGATTAATAATTAGAAAAAAGTTTCTCATCACCTAACAGATTTATATATTTTGCTAGCATGCATGCCTTAGCATGCTTCTATTGATAGTGAAGTGAGAGTCCGACATGTAGTGGTGTTTCAGTTAAAAATCTATACTATTAGAATTTAAGAATTCACTCTTCTGAATTTTTTACAGAGTAGATACATATGTATTTCATTTAACATAAAAGCATAATATTTCTTTACTTACAAAATTATATGACGTGAGGAATTCTTTTAAATTTGCATGCTTCGGCATGCTTTCAATATTTTTTCTGTAAATTTATTTCATACTCATACAGATACAGACATAAAGTAAGATCTGCTTATAATGCATTTTACAATTTATGTATGCTTCAGCATGATTCCAGTTGATGTCCATATTTATTCAGTAAGTTTGTTTGATACTATTTCATACACATATACATTCTTAAAGATTAGAAATCTAAGTCCAATTTATGTAGTTTGTCTATATTTTCTAAAGATTTGATAGCTATAGAAATTAATAGAATAGAAGAACAATTATTGTAATAGCCCATGAGCATATTTTAAAATTTCGCTTGCTAGAGCTTTCGAAATGGAAAATATAAAATTTTCACTATAAAAAGTGATAATATTATTATGTGTTACTGAATATTACACTGTGTTGTAATTTATTTTGAACGCTTAAGTTTTAACAATATTTCATACAGGCCAACAAGTTTAGAGAATTTCCTGTATATTAAGTTAATTATCTTTCTTAAGACCTATCATTCCTAATCATTCCTTCAAAAATACAAACCAAACTAGATTTTTCCTGTTTAATTTTATTTTTTACTTTCATTAAATTTCAACATTTTGTTCATCTTCAAATTATTATATTTAGCAGCTTTTTCTCATTTGTTGAGTTAACTTTAATCGGAAACATTTAAATAGTGAGATGAACTTTTATATTGTATACGAGTACATTAAGTAATTCTTTGTATATTTCAATACACTTATATGAACCATCATCACATAATTCCTTTGGATCATCTATTAAATCATTCTACTATTGATGCTTTCATATTAAGTAATATTTAATATTCTACTTATGCATGAATTTTCCAGTGTCTATTAAAAAATTCTTTAGAATCATCCATTTGTAAGTTTTTTTTTTGGTACTCGTATCATTTCAAAAACATTTTCCATAGAGTAGGTTTTTTCGAGTGCAACTTTTATTTTCAACGGTATTGACCATAGAAACTTTGTGAATGAATCATTTACAGTCTACAATAATCATTAATTTCTATTTTCTGTAGAATAGTTTCCCATTTCACCTAAATCAGCTCCATAAAAGATCAACTATTCCTTTCATTACATATCTGCAATGCACAAACAATTTTCGAGATTTATTATAGAGTTCGTTTACTAAATTTCTTTTTAAAGACATTGAGTTGTTTTAAAGATTTTTTGGAGAGTGTTGTAATCTACTTGATGCACTTTCAGCTATTTATACTATCATGTAGTTCATTTTCCAATCTATAAATTTTATTGTTCAGCTGTTCAATTTGTTTTTTCAAAAGATGATTTAATTTTTAGTACGTGTTTTTTCAATTTTATAACTATCTTCTATCTCTAATTGTATTTCACGTTGTACTCCATCAATTTGCATTTTAATATATTCTTGAATTATATTAATTCCTTAAGCTGTATTATTAATTTGTACTATAGTTTATCGTTTTGAGTTTCCAGAAACAATTTACTGATAACATCATTCTCCGTCAGTAAATGGTGATGATTCTCCACCCATGTATTAGTAGAAATTATAAATTTTATATAGTTTTCAAAATAAAATTTCTCATAGTATTTCCATATTTTACTATCAATCATTAAAGAAAATAAAGCTACTATTAGAGCCTATATTTGAGCATCAACTTGTATTTTATCTTCATTTAGTTTTAGGTTACTATCACCAAACTTCCATTCATTATTCAAATCTTAATGTGGACCATAGTTTGTATCTAATTCAATTCTTCCTTCCAAGACTGATAAATGAGTATAAGTGTCTTCAGAATTGGAAGTCTATGAGTAAAAATCATCTTCATCATCCTCATCATCATTCTCAGTATTAGCATCATTAAATAAGATGATATCATCAAATATTGTTCCTTCTGAAAGTTTCTTCGGTGTACTTGTCTCTATATTGACTGATGGCTTTAAACTTATATCATTTTCAGCTTCTATCTTGATTTCACTTTCTTCTTTCTTGTGAATTCTTTCAATATTTCTAGAACTATTTATGAATTCTTTAAGAGGTTCTGTTATAGGTTTAAATGTATCTTTTCTAGCTCACATGTATCTATTTCACCAGTTTTTATACTACGAAGCTTTTTCTTCAAGACATTTCTTGTCAACACCAACTGTTTTAAAATCTTCTCATCCATGTTTAGCAAATAAGAGGTATCAGTTATTAGATCAGGTATCAGCTTATCAGGACCTGATCTGGTTTTCAGATCAGCTTATCAGGACCTGATCTGGTTTTCAGATCAGCTTATCAGGACCTGGTCTGGTTTTCAGATCAGCTTATCAGGACCTGGTCTGGTTTTCAGATCAGCTTATCAGGACCTGATCTGGTTTTCAGATCAGCTTATCAGGACCTGGTCTGGTTTTCAGATCAGCTTATCAGGACCTGGTCTGGTTTTCAGATCAGCTTATCAGGACCTGATCTGGTTTTCAGATCAGCTTATCAGGACCTGGTCTGGTTTGCAGATCAGCTTATCAGGACCTGGTCTGGTTTTTAGATCAGCTTATCTGATTCAGATTGGGTTATCAGTTTACAAGTAGCTGCCTATTTATAACATTTAGATGAATGCAATTTAAGGTCAGATGAAAAACGAAAAAGTAAACTTTTATGCAGTCAAATTCTCTTTTTTTCTATAATGATCATCGTTTAATTCAATATCGTTGCTTATAATCAAAATCCATATTTATCCTTCCAACATGCATTTTATTTATCTCATCTTACTTAAACATTATAATTACATTATGATTATCTGGTATAAAATGTTTGGTGATTCTGGTATAAGTTTGACATCAGCAGAATGCATCAACATTCTTATCTCACTCCATACAAAAATATGTTTCTCACATCTAACATCGTTAAATATCATATCGGAATTACTTTTAGTTTTGTTAGGAGAAATAACAGATTCAGTATCTGTAAATGTGTATTATCCCATTCCTTTAATTAATGAAATTATGTAATTTCTTTAAGTATCCATATTTAGGTTGATAGAGAGATTTTGAGTATTAATATGTAGATGTTTTAAAATTTTAGTTCATTAAGACTTTTTAGCAAGCCAATCATTACATATTATTTTTTATTTTATTTTTTTACAATTTGACAGACCAACTATTTTTGCGCAACTAAAATTTGGTTTCTACCAAACTATAACTTCTTTTTGAACTAACGTTTGATGAATCATCAAAAATTTCGTACCATCCTATATTTAGGTTGTTTCACTAACCACATTTGTGTAACTAAATGCATTTCATAAATATTATCTCTTATTAAAAAATAAAATAATACAGCTATTCGATATCAGAAAATATTTTCTGAAATCGTGTAGATGTATTATTTTATTTTTTTAATAAGAGATAATGATGTATACTCACATTCAAAACAACATAAAACTATCATTTGTTTTGATTATGAGTATACGTCAATATTTATGAAATGCAATTAGTTACACAAATGTGGTTATTGAAACAAAGTATATTTTAACAGCCTTATTTATAAAAATTATTAAGACTTTATAAAGGTTTTTTTAGACAAATTTTCATAAAAAATTTTATAAAGGCTTTTTTAGAAAATTTTTTTATGAAAATTTGTCTAAAAAAAACCTTTATAAAGTCTTAATAATTTTTATAAATAAGACTGTAAGAGTTTAAAATCAGTATTTTTATGATAATACTGGATTTAAACTCTTAAAATATACTTTGTTTTGACTATGAGTAGGGACCATTATCTCTTATATAGGAAAAATAAAATAATACAGCTATACGATACCAGAAAATATTTTCTGGTGTCGTATAGCTGTATTATTTTATTTTTTCTAAATAAGAGACAATATTTATGAAACACATATTGGTGCATACTCATAGTCAAAACAACCTAAAAATAGGATGGTAAGAAATTTTTGATGATTCATCAAACGTTAGTTCAAAAACAAGTTATAGTTCCCTTCTACCAAATTTTATTTGCGCAAAAATAGTTGGTCTGTCAAATTGTAAAAAAATAAAATAAATAATAATATGTAATGATTGGCTTGCTAAAAAGTCTTAATGAACTAAAATTTTAAAACATCTACATATTAATACTCAAAATCTCTCTATCAACCTAAATATGGATACTTAAAGAAATTACATAATTTCATTAATTAAAGGAATGGGATAATACACATTTACAGATACTGAATCTGTTATTTCTCCTAACAAAACTAAAAGTAATTCCGATATGATATTTAACGATGTTAGATGTGAGAAACATATTTTTGTATGGAGTGAGATAAGAATGTTGATGCATTCTGCTGATGTCAAACTTATACCAGAATCACCAAACATTTTATACCAGATAATCATAATGTAATTATAATGTTTAAGTAAGATGAGATAAATAAAATGCATGTTGGAAGGATAAATATGGATTTTGATTATAAGCAACGATATTGAATTAAACGATGATCATTATAGAAAAAAAGAGAATTTGACTGCATAAAAGTTTACTTTTTCGTTTTTCATCTGACCTTAAATTGCATTCATCTAAATGTTATAAATAGGCAGCTACTTGTAAACTGATAACCCAATCTGAATCAGATAAGCTGATCTAAAAACCAGACCAGGTCCTGATAAGCTGATCTGCAAACCAGACCAGGTCCTGATAAGCTGATCTGAAAACCAGATCAGGTCCTGATAAGCTGATCTGAAAACCAGACCAGGTCCTGATAAGCTGATCTGAAAACCAGACCAGGTCCTGATAAGCTGATCTGAAAACCAGATCAGGTCCTGATAAGCTGATCTGAAAACCAGACCAGGTCCTGATAAGCTGATCTGAAAACCAGACCAGGTCCTGATAAGCTGATCTGAAAACCAGATCAGGTCCTGATAAGCTGATCTGAAAACCAGATCAGGTCCTGATAAGCTGATACCTGATCTAATAACTGATACCTCTTATTTGCTAAACATGGATGAGAAGATTTTAAAACAGTTGGTGTTGACAAGAAATGTCTTGAAGAAAAATCTTCGTAGTATAAAAACTGGTGAAATAGATACATGTGAGCTAGAAAAGATACATTTAAACCTATAACAGAACCTCTTAAAGAATTCATAAATAGTTCTAGAAATATTGAAAGAATTCACAAGAAAGAAGAAAGTGAAATCAAGATAGAAGCTGAAAATGATATAAGTTTAAAGCCATCAGTCAATATAGAGACAAGTACACCGAAGAAACTTTCAGAAGGAACAATATTTGATGATATCATCTTATTTAATGATGCTAATACTGAGAATGATGATGAGGATGATGAAGATGATTTTTACTCATAGACTTCCAATTCTGAAGACACTTATACTCATTTATCAGTCTTGGAAGGAAGAATTGAATTAGATACAAACTATGGTCCACATTAAGATTTGAATAATGAATGGAAGTTTGGTGATAGTAACCTAAAACTAAATGAAGATAAAATACAAGTTGATGCTCAAATATAGGCTCTAATAGTAGCTTTATTTTCTTTAATGATTGATAGTAAAATATGGAAATACTATGAGAAATTTTATTTTGAAAACTATATAAAATTTATAATTTCTACTAATACATGGGTGGAGAATCATCACCATTTACTGACGGAGAATGATGTTATCAGTAAATTGTTTCTGGAAACTCAAAACGATAAACTATAGTACAAATTAATAATACAGCTTAAGGAATTAATATAATTCAAGAATATATTAAAATGCAAATTGATGGAGTACAACGTGAAATACAATTAGAGATAGAAGATAGTTATAAAATTGAAAAAACACGTACTAAAAATTAAATCATCTTTTGAAAAAACAAATTGAACAGCTGAACAATAAAATTTATAGATTGGAAAATGAACTACATGATAGTATAAATAGCTGAAAGTGCATCAAGTAGATTACAACACTCTCCAAAAAATCTTTAAAACAACTCAATGTCTTTAAAAAGAAATTTAGTAAACGAACTCTATAATAAATCTCGAAAATTGTTTGTGCATTGCAGATATGTAATGAAAGGAATAGTTGATCTTTTATGGAGCTGATTTAGGTGAAATGGGAAAATATTCTACAGAAAATAGAAATTATTGATTATTGTAGACTGTAAATGATTCATTCACAAAGTTTCTATGGTCAATACCGTTGAAAATAAAAGTTGCACTCGAAAAAACCTACTCTATGGAAAATGTTTTTGAAATGATACGAGTACCAAAAAAAAAACTTACAAATGGATGATTGTAAAGAATTTTTTAATAGACACTGGAAAATTCATGCATAAGTAGAATATTAAATATTACTTAATATGAAAGCATCAATAGTAGAATGATTTAATAGATGATCCAAAGGAATTATGTGATGATGGTTCATATAAGTGTATTGAAATATACAAAGAATTACTTAATGTACTCGTATACAATATAAAAGTTCATCTCACTATTTAAATGTTTCCAATTAAAGTTAACTCAACAAATGAGAAAAAGCTGCTAAATATAATAATTTGAAGATGAACAAAATGTTGAAATTTAATGAAAGTAAAAAATAAAATTAAACAGAAAAAATCTAGTTTGGTTTGTATTTTTGAAGGAATGATTAGGAATGATAGGTCTTAAGAAAGATAATTAACTTAATATACAGGAAATTCTCTAAACTTGTTGGCCTGTATGAAATATTGTTAAAACTTAAGCGTTCAAAATAAATTACAACACAGTGTAATATTCAGTAACACATAATATTATCACTTTTTATAGTGAAAATTTTATATTTTCCATTTCGAAAGCTCTAGCAAGCGAAATTTTAAAATATGCTCATGGGCTATTACAATAATTGTTCTTCTATTCTATTAATTTCTATAGCTATCAAATCTTTAGAAAATATAGACAAACTACATAAATTGGACTTAGATTTCTAATCTTTAAGAATGTATATGTGTATGAAATAGTATCAAACAAACTTACTGAATAAATATGGACATCAACTGGAATCATGCTGAAGCATACATAAATTGTAAAATGCATTATAAGCAGATCTTACTTTATATCTGTATCTGTATGAGTATTAAATAAATTTACAGAAAAAGGATAAAAGAATTCCTCACGTCATATAATTTTATAAGTAAAGAAATATTATGCTTGTATGTTAAATGAAATACATATGTATCTACTCTGTAAATAATTCAGAAGAGTGAATTCTTAAATTCTAATAGTATAGATTTTTAACTGAAACACCACTACATGTCGGACTCTCACTTCACTATCAATAGAAGCATGCTAAGGCATGCATGCTAGCAAAATATATAAATCTGTTAGGTGATGAGAAACTTGTTTCTAATTATTAATCTGTAGATAGCAATTGTATCTGGATCAAACCAACTCATGAATGAAATGTATACAGATATGGTTGATGGTGATGAGGATCTTTTTTAAGTAAAAAATGATTACATCTGAATGTGATACAACCCAGCCTACGTCAACAATAACTTCAAGGGGGTCAACCAGCAAACCTCATGTAGAAAAACTCGATGTAAAAATTCTCTCAAACATAGATATTCTAATGATTCTGATACTATGAAAACACAGACGGTGAATTGACGTTGGAGGTAACTGAATTATTTGAGATAGATTTTCTAAAATAGTTGATTATTAAACATGTATTTCTTTGTAGATAAGGTAATTTCTCTATACATACATACATATATTTACCTATATGTATATATGAATACATTTAAAAATTATACAAATATTCTCTTTTTCAAGTAGTAAAATCTGAAAAAATAGTAGTGATACATTAAAAGAAAAAAAAAAATATTAAAAAGAGAGACTGAGTGATCAACTGATACGTACACTTTGTCTGACAGGTAAATAAAGCGCACTTAAAAATATCAGAAATATATACACAATACGTTGAAATTTAATAAAATGAGAAAAAAAATCATCTAGAACATCAAATAAAAGCCATAGGCGAGTAACCTTCATAAGATAAACATATACCTTATTAATGAAAACATATTATCAGTATGAAGTAACACAATTTGAGGAATTAAAATTTTAACATTTAATTGTCCCTTAACGCTGACAAAGAGTAGGCAGATATGTTGACATAGGAAGTCATCTTGTATACTAGAGGAACCGTTGAGAGGCCAGACCTAAATTGTAAGAAAACGATTTCGTTTTCTGTTGATCGCTATTCAAGAAGAAAACAAGTTTCCTCATTATGATTTAACTAATTTAAAAGTACATTTAAATTCAGTCTCATATCCAAATGATGATGATCTTAACATAAAAATTAAAAATAAACGTTATGCAATTCTATATTATATGTACTCGTATCTAAGATTCCAACAAAGCTATTATATGAAAGAATCTCAAGCACTTCCAAATGCACTAAAGTTTAAGATAAAAGTTCCTTTTATTCAATAGCGGCCCAATTGATATAGAAATTTAATATGAAACAGTAAGCAAGGACCTCAGCTACTGCATTTTTATTAATGATCGAATAATAGAAAGTCCTGAAAGTCTTATAAATTAAGTAATATGAATGAAAAAAAATGTTTTTAATAGACGAGTAAGGTTTCGAACGATTTTCATTACAAAAAGAAGTAGCGGATGTTTTTAACAATAATGAGTATAACAATTTCATTAAAAAACCACCATTTGATTTTAAATGTTTATCAATAAAAAAGGAAAGAGAAGCAAAGTGGTTAAAAAAAGCTGGACTGCTGGATCAGTTTCATTTCAAAGCGTTTATCATTTTTTAAAGCCAATGCAAGATGTTCTAAAATATATGAAAAAGGTGAAGAAAAAAGATGATAGTTGGAAAAAATTTTACACCGAAAAATTTCTAACGTTGACTATATAGGCTACATCAACTTTAAACAAATGGAAATAAAATATATTAATATATTAGGAATTAAATTTTACTTAAAACAGAAACTCCTCACAAACTTTTAAGTAAATACATCTAAAAATTAAAAGAACGTTTTTTTAATTTCAAATAAAAAAACTATCGAGATATTTCACATCTATACACAAAAGACCAGGCGAATATTTACAACAGCAACAACAGCACATGACAAAAAAAAATGTATTTAAACAGGGAGCCCCAGACTTATTTGTATGTACATACATACATACATAAAATCAATTTGTAGATCCATATGTACATATGTATACATATTATCAAATTTCTTACCCATGCTCAAGTATTTATTGGATTTTAACAATCACACTTACATATCTACATCATGAAAACATACAAACCGTTCTCCAAGCTATTGACGCTTGAAGACGAAAGTCGAAGAAGACAAATGTACTTAAATAAACAAACTTATCACAGACCAGTCAAACTCTATCGCGCATACACACATACACACACACAAAATCACCACGATCGTACGCAAGAATTTTGCAAAATCTGAAATTAATATTTATACAAATATAAAAAAATTTCTGACAGACAGACTTTAACACTGGACAAATTTAAGCTTGATAAAATATAAAGCAATCTCATCCTCCAACATGAAAAACTTACTAGGATTAGGGAAGTTCAGATATATGATAATATTTTCTAGCAAAAAATTTTCATATGAGAAAGAATTTATTTCTACGTACATATAAATAGTATGGTGAGAAAATCACATACACACACACATACTAAAATTCATCTACGAAAAATTAAACATATTTCAACAACGCCCCTCCCCTCACAAATCACAGTCAGCCTAAAGTTCTTACAGATATATATACACAAAATCTCAAGGTAACATATAATCTATCAATCTCACAACCTAAATCACGATCAGCCTTAAACTCATATAGACATACATACATGCACACAGATACGTATACATATACATGAACACCTTCACCTCACCTCTCATTAATCATGATCAGCCTTAAACTCCTACATATATACACACAAATTGCGCGGTTATATATTACATGAACACTTCGCCTCTAACAAATCACGATAAGCCTTAAATGTCCTACAGATATATATACACAAATTCTCAAGGTCACATACAATCGATCAATCTCAACAATCGTAATCACGATCAGCCTTAAACTCCTATATACATACATGCATAAATATTCCTACAAACATATAAACACCCAAATTCCTATCGATACATATTACAATACCACCCCCGCCTACCTCAAATTAAGGAAAGCCTTAAACTGCTACATATACATACATACACATACACATAGGCACATTCTATCTATCACAACAACACCCTCCCCCACCTCAAATCACAATCAGCCCTAAACTCCTACGAACATACATACACACAGATTCCCCGGATGCGTATTACATGAACACTCTCACCTCGCCTTTCATAAATTACAGACAGCATTAAACTCTTACAGACATACATACATACATACATACATGTACACAGATTCCCACGGATACAAGTTACAAAAACTCCCCACCCTCCACCAGTCGATCTACCTCAAATACAATCCGCCCCCCACCAAGCACAACTTGGTTTAAATTCCAACAAGCATAAACGCCACCGAATTCCCACGGTTACATATTAGAAATCATCAAATCTATTTTCTCTGATATTACTGATATAGTATTACGATAACAAATTTCTACAGTCTGGCAACACTGGTAATTTTCCCTTTGGAAAAATCATTTCCCCATCGGCATTAAGAAACATAGTAATCATGTTTTGCCGTCGGCATTTGAAAAAAATAAACATGTTTTCCCGTCGGCATTCGAAAAAAATAAACATGTTTTCCCGTCGGCAAAAAAAAAACTCCTTATATAAACAAAAAACAGTTAATGTAAACAAAAAACACTTAATGTAAACAAAAACATCAAAGCGCCACCGAAAACACACACACACACACACACACACACATAGGTATCAAATTTCACAAATTTCCAAGAATTTTAAAATTTGGGTAATTAAAATTTTAAAATTTTACAATTTTAATTGGGGCCGTACTGGGAATCCCATACTACTGGGGACAAGTAATTCAACAAATTCAATTCAATTGAAGTTGAAATCTTGTAACGAAAGGTTTTTTACGGACACCGTCTTCTGTCGCTTTAATGGAATTATCTGTTTAATTAAACTTAATAAAAACTTGTGTTTTATGTTAAATAAAATATTTATTTTGCTAAATATTTATTTTTTTATAAAACATCTTGTGCTAAATTATTTCCTTTCATGTTTAGTAAGATAATAAAAGAAACAATTTTAATAATCTTGTAACAAAAATCATACAAAAGAAAAAAGTTAAATCTTTCTCAAACAATAACAATTCTTTTTCATTAAATTACTCTCAACTACAAATTTTGTAATATATAACATATAACAACAAAACTATAATCACATAAATAAACTTCTTTTCACTTAACATTACATAAACTCAATAACGATATACACATTCTTACAAAAGTTTACATACTACCGTGAAAATTCCATTTTTTTAATGAAAAAAACGTATAAATTTATTATATTTGTTTAATTTTATTTAAAAATATTAAAAAATAAACATAAAAATAGTTCAAGTTCGAAAATTTATTTTTAATAACACAAAATATTTCACTTTTTCATTTAAGGCACTTTTACATAAGTTTACATACGCTAAGTAAATTATATACTAAAACTTAAATTTAATATTTGGTGTGGCCCCCTTTGGCTTTTATTACATCCGCTAGACGAGAAGGCATGGATAATGCCAATTTTTTTGTAACCTCAGGTGTAATTTTGCTCCACTCCTCCATTAATGCTTCCTTCAGGCCCGAAATTGATGTTATTTGGCGTTTTCTAAGATTTCGCTTCAAAATATCCCATAAATGTTCAATAACATTTAAATCGGGAGATTGTGGAGGATGCTCTATCTTATGCTTGACATTATAAAGTAGCCATTCTTGCACCATTTTTGAAGAATGCTTCGGATCATTGTCGTGGAGAAATATGGCGTTTTCTGCCAAATCTAACATTTCCACACTAGGCAGGTAGCTATCCTTTAAAATGTCAATGTACATAGCCTTATCCATAATACCATCGATAATCCTTAATTTACCAACGCCATTTGCGGCCATACATCCCCACACCATGACTGAACCTCCTCCGTGTTTCACTGTTGGGTTGATGTTTTGAGGTTGTAAGGCTGCATTCGATTTTCGCCAAACTTTGGCCCGACCGTCACCCCCAAAGACCATAAACTTACACTCGTCGGATGTGCTCATACTTTTGGGCGTATTCTAATCGCTTTTGTATGTTTATAGCCCTGAGAAGTGGTTTTCTTCTTGCAACTCTACTGCTGTAACCATTATTTTTTATAGATCTGCGGATAGTCTGATCAGAAACGTTTACTCCTAGGTCCGCTCTTATTTTACAATTTATTTCGACCGCACTTTGTTTGGGGTTTTCTTTTACCAACCGGATAATTGCTCTATCTGTGCGCTCATCTAAAATTCGGGGGCGGCCGGCACGTAGCTTACATTCATAATTTCCACTTTCCTTAAAGTTTTTTAATATTGTTTGCACTGTCGGCTTCTTTAAATTTAAAATTCCTCCAATTTCGCTTAGAGAATTACCTTCATTTCGCAATTTAACCACGGTTTTTCGAATTGGTTCGGAAATTTCCTTTCTTTTGCCCATTTTACTCAATGAAAAACACTTAACGATTAAATGATTCTAATTTTGACTACTTCTTATAAAATAACAACCTTTACTGATGATTTAAAGCAAATATCAAGAAAATGTGCAGCGGTACTCATAACAGTACATTGTGTTTTTCTGCAAGGTATGTATACTTATGTAAATGTGACATTATAAGCATTTTAAGTTTTTTGTTGTTATTTTAGGAAATACAACTAAATATTTATTGCGGAGTATTTATTATATTTTTCTTTTTTATACAAAGTATAAAAACATGCAAAATATAAGAAATATTCTTAGATTGACAAAAAAATATGTAATTTTCTGGATCGTATGTAAACTTTTGTAAGACTGTGTATACAAACAATAAACAGAAAGTATTTGAAAATCCATGCAAAACACAACAAAAAACTGTTAACTTACACTCAACTACATAATTTACTTTACAAAGTTAAAAGTAATTTTATAACATTTACATACAACATATCTCAACAATAAATAAAAACAATAACTGAGAGAATTTTAAATTTTTAGTTGAACTATAGTGAATTTTTAATCTGAAATAATTTCTTAGTCAGGTTTAAGTTCAGTAATTTCAATTCTTGTTGAATGAAATATTTTTATGAATTAATGTGAGTTTCTAAAGAAGAGAATAAAAATTAAATTAGACTATTCAATATCAATAATTGTATACACAATATTTCTCATATTCCATTTCATTGAAAATTTGCGTTAAATAGCTGATGTTAATAACAATCTCTACCCCAGTAATTAGACTTGGGTGCTGATGAAGTGCGTGGTTGCACAGAAAAATATCGGTATTTCCCCCAGCTAATATAGGGGTAATTTAATTTTTCTTCTCTTCTTTAAAAACTCACATTAACAAAAATATTTCATTCAACAAGAATTGAAATTACTAAACTTAAGCCTAATTAAGAAATTATTTCTGATTAAAAACAATAACATAATAACAAGCTGTTGATCTCTCAATTACAACAACAATATTTTTACATTTGTTCTGATCTGTTTCAATATAACACTCATTCCTCGTTTAACGCCCAATTTACTTTTATAAAACTTTTACAATGGATTGTCTACAAGGAAAATGCAATGTTTCTGGAAATGATCGAATGGTATCTTGTTGGTTATGCATGGGTAGCTTTCACGTGAAGTGTACTGGACTGAAGGCAAGAGACGCCGATGCCCGAGCTGACGCGGGGAAATCTCTTCATTAGACTTGTTCTGGCTGCAAAAATGTTAAAATTGAATTTTAAAAATTTTTTAAATTCTATAAAGATGATTTTGATCAGCTGAATAAGGATTTTATTTCAGTCCAATCTAAGCTTCAAACTTTCAGTCAACTTTTCAATGAATTTTCTACTTTTGATGTTTTTCAGTAAATTCAAAATCCTATGAGAAATAAAACAACAAATAAAGATGTTCCTCGAATAAAAAATTCTTCGGTGATCTCTTCTCCAAATTCAGCTGTAGCCGAAAATATTTCAAGCTTTCCATAGACATCTGCGAATGCGTTAGCCTCTCAAGCTATTCTTTCTCCAGCAGTTAACACCGATAACAACTCATCAAACTCAACATCTTCATTATTAACTCCTAATGTACAACCTTCAAATAATTTTACGTCTGAACAGCAAACTTCTTTCAGGCCACTAAGAGCAGTGCCATCAAAAAAATGGTTTTTGTTTCAAGTTTGGCTAGTGGAACATCTTCGGATGATGTTGACTATTACTGAAAGTCTAAACTTGGTCACAATATTGACATTTCAATTAATAAGTTTAAATTTTCGCAACCGAGGTCTATTGTATCTTTAAAATTAACTATTCCTGATGAAGTTTTTTACCGTATTATGGATTCAAACTTCTGGCCAGTAAACTGTCTTGTTCGTGAATACTGTTTTAAAGAAAAACGTAAACCTGTTAACGTAGGACTTCTACCACAGTATAATGAATATATTCCAAAAATCCATAATATTTCTACAACAAGTAACACCATTAGTAATAATACTATAAAGATTGCAGTCCAACAAATAAAATTCGAATTGAAAGCAATATCGCTCTTAATACATACATTAACAATTGCAAGGCACATACACTACAAGAATTTCCGATTAATGTTCCAGGCTATAAAATAGATGAAATCCCTTGAAATCTAATTTATTTACCAGTTAACTCCCAAGAGATTAGTTCACTTGCTCTACGCGTGGTGGATCAGCACGGTGACCTAATACAGGGTGTTTTTTATTGAGGTATAGAACTTTAAGTTGGCATCACTTTTTTAACTGGCGGCCATTTTGTCAGCTGTCAAGTGATTAATATTTAGTTTGGTTTGCCATTTCATCATGAACAGGTTGACAAAAGAACAACGCTTGCAAATCGTGCAAATTTATTTCGAAAATAATGGTTCAGTTCGCGAAGTTTACCGCAAGCTCCGTCCATTTTATGGTCGACATAATCGTCCATCAGAGCAATTAATTCGGTTAAACGGTCAATTGGCCACCAAGATCGTGTGATTTGACACCATTGGATTATTTTCTTTGGGGATATCTGAAATTTGATTGATAATTTGAATATTGAAAATGGATATTTTAATTTCTATGTTCCACTTAAAATGCTCTTAGGATTTGCCGAAGACTATAATAAAATAATACTAAATGGTAAACATGAATTAATACTCTTGCGTAACAAGAATGATGAAGATCTTGTACAATCGAGCACTTCTACTGATGCACTTATTTTATCATAGTAAATTAAATATGATTAAAATTATTAACAATGCTGCTTCTATACAAATAGCATTCCGCAGTTGGGATTGTCATGTCAATCCACAATTAAACACTGGAACTAGCCACATCTGGAATGTTAAGATGGCTGCAAGTAGAGAGCGACCCCGTTTTGTATTGATTGCATTTCAACAAGAAAAGAAGTTTGTTCATTATGATCTCACTAATCTAAAACTACATTTGAATTCAGTTTCATATCCATATGATGATCTTAATATAAAATTTAAAAACGAACGCTACGCAATTCTATATGATATGTATGTAAGATTTCAGCAAAACTATTATATGAAGGAATCATAACCTCTTCTATCTTCTCTTCATTATTGTAGTGGATGTTAGTTATCAAAACGAAACACTTAACAACGGACCAATTGACATAAAAATTTAATATGAAACAGTAACAAATATTCCAGCCAAAACATCAGCTTACTGCATTCTTATTCATGATCGTCTAATTGAGTAGATACCTATAAGAGGTCAAGTTCGCAAAATCTTATAAATTAAAAAAGATGCAAAATAATATAGTTTTCATAGACTTAAAAGGTTTCAAAAGTAATGCAAATGATTTTATCGCAAAAGAAGTAGCAATTGTTTTCAACAAAAACCAACACATTAATTTTATCATAAAACCTCCTTTTGATTTTAAATGTTTATCAACAAAAAAACAAAGAGAAGCAAACTGGTTAACAAAACATTATCATCATCTAAGCTGGTACGATGGGACTGTTTCGTTTAAAAGCATTTGCGAATTTCTAAAAGCTAATGTAGGTGATTCATATATCTACGTTAAAGGTGAGGAAAAGAGGCAATGGTTAGAAAAAATGGTGCAAAAAAGATATTGGGTGTATCAACTTTAGTCAAATAGGGATGAAATATCCAGGACTATTTTATTGCAGCTATCACTCCATTGGTATTTGTGCTTTACGAAATGCAATCTTACTTGAAAAAGAAACATCAGAATGAAACCAAATTGATATGAGTTATTTTTTATTATATTATTTGTTTTATTTTAAACATATATTTTAATATATATATATATATATGTACATTAATATATTAAAATTTTAAATTTAATTAAAGTGTAAAAATAAAATCTAAATAATTATATTTATGTTACAAATTTATATAGTTATGTATACATGAAAATAATATTTTAATAAAAAATATAAAAATAAATAATTAAAAGTGGATATGTGATTTTTTCTTAAAAGTAAATAAATGAATGTAGTAATGTAATACATAAACATTTAAAAAACATTTGGATTAAATATACATTCACAATTAAATATACATATTTAATTAATTTTTGTAATATACATCACTGTCATCTCTTATATATAACTTTCAATAGATTATTCAACTACCATATAGTCACTAACTCGATCTCGACAGCAGATTTTTTAACTCCTTTAGATTTTTTGAATTCTTCAGAGCTATGAGTTGAAAATGAGTACATTTTAGATCTTAAACCTACAAACTCTGTCATTATATCACCCTTTTTCTCATCCTTCATCATTCCCAAAACTTTTTTATTTGCTAGAGGTAAATTGAACTGATTCTCTTCAGAATAATCCGATGTATCGAAATTGGAATCAATATCATTACGAATATCATCGTAAACATCATCAGTTTGAATCGTTTAGATGAAAGAATCTATATCCACATAGTTAAAAGAAATTGCATATTTAAACTTTTGTTTCATATAGCCGTAGTGGAACTCTTACATCTTCCACTTAGATAATTCTAAAACTGCTAGACCTATATATATATGGGTTTATCGTAATATGGTTCCAATTCTTTTAACTCAACTGCATACATATTATCACCAATTTTTATTAAACTTAAAAAATTCGGTTTAGAAATCAATGCACTCAATCCTAGATGATTTCTGTTTGTAGTTTGGATAACTTTTCTTTTATACTACATTTTCCATAGTCTTCCCATAAACATTATTAAGAAGCTTAAAAAAGTCCTCAAATGCATTTTTGGCATTCGTACGATATGAAGTATTCAGGTCAATGTATTTTTTAAGCCAAGGGGACTGCTTAAATCTTAATATTCTATGCAATAAAAGCCCGTTTGAAATACATTGAAGTAAGATTTTATGGTGAATAACATAATTCCTTTTGAATGTAAAGTCTGCTATTAACTTCTTACTATTATACCGTGATGTTCTTTTGTTTTGGGAACAAAAAGGGAGGTCATTATGTTCGTCATGAAGTGAGTCTGGATACTCAATATCTACTTCTAAATAGTATCCAACTTCTGGTGTATTAGTAACTTCATTGATATTAAAGACTTTAATTTCTCCAGAACTTAACCATTCTAACTACAATTCTCCTTAAGGTAAAGGTTGAGACATTGCCCAACCATATCAATTATTTTCATCTAAGTACATTAAATATTATGAAGGCTTATTATTATCAAAGTCATTCATGTATTTGTTGTTAGATTTTGAATATCTTCTTGAGCACTGCACTAGACCACCCCTTATACCATTTTGAACAAATGAATGAATTTCACAGTCTGTAATTAGCTCTAAGGTTACTTCTGTAGTCCTCAACATGGCATTCCATGATAGTCCTGGTGCAGTATAATAATGAGCTGGATCTAGATTATAAATACTCTTACATATTTTTCGAAACTTTTCAAGAATATCTGTAGGAAGTAAGACATCAGTTTTGAGGTAAAGCTCAGTATAATCGAGAAGGGTTCTACAATCGAATTATATGAAACTTATTCTCACCTATAGACGACATTATTCTTTTGATGAGGTCATTGGAGTTTTTTTCTCTTACGTAAATTGGTGGTGGCTTGTAAGACTTGGTGGAAGCTACATCAGGCTCAGGTCGTTTTGGTTTGTTATCAACAATGGCTTGGTTAAGGGAGGAATATGATCCTGGTGCGGATGATGGCACTGAATTAGGCAAAGAATTCATGGGCAACGGAATCATTAAAGAATCACCACTTGGCACCGGGGAAAGCGAAGTCGATCGAGTGCGAAACTGTGGCTTTGCCGTTAAATAAAGGCTATCATCAGTTTTTTATTTTTATTACTTACATCTAAATTTTCAGCGCTCACTGTAAAGTAAGCATTTCTGCCGTCGGCACTCAATTTTTTTGTTTTTAAGGTATGAGTACCTTCAATGTCACTGTTTTTGTTGTTTTTTTCCTTTTTCTTTATTTTTTTTATATTTCATTTTTTTTTATTAAATGTACTACGTATCTCAATATTTTTTTTTCACCATGATTTTTGTTTTTGCTGTATTAGTACTTTGTATATAAAAGAGAAACTCCGCTATTACGTCTGTTCACTTTGAAGGTACAACGAGGAATTGCAATTTGCGAATAAACAAATTTGACTGATTGAGAGACAAGAAAAAGATACCTATGAGGAAAAAACCAAGTTCAATAAAAAATTATATAGGTTTGGAATAGGAGCAGATAAATAATGAGGTTTTCAAAATAAAATAATGAATTTAATCGAAAAAGAGGAAAACGTCGTAATATTTTGTAATAATGAAGATTTGTATGCTATGATCCAAGAGGAAGTGAAGAAATTAAGAAATATTAAGAGATTAACGGTGTAATTCATAAAAAATATTTTAGGTTTATTACAGGTTTATTTGACAAATTTCCCATAGATATATGTCAAATAAGCGCTTAATAAACCTGAAATATTTTTTATGAATAAGGCAGTTAAAATATAAAGAAATTACACTCTACATCACAAGTATGAGAATAATCATCCGGTATTGACTTTGAGCTCAAGCAAAGATATTATAATCATAATTTGAAAAAAGAAATAACAAAAGTTATAAATAATTGTGAGATATACAAATATAAAATTAAAGGAAGACCTTTGAAATTACCTTTTGAAAAGACGGAAACTCCGTCATCTCCACATAAAAAGGATAATTGGTATATGGACCCAAGGAACGCATACATTACGCTTATTGATAAGTGCTCCAATTCAGAAAGTTGAAGACCGAAAACCACTTAATTTTGTTAAAAAGGTTACATTATTTTTATTATTTAACTTAATAGGAACAGGAACCTAAACGGCATTCGTCAACACAAAAATGAGCTCGAGCACTTCCTTTCGGGAAAAAATTTTGCTGTAATGTTAGTTTCTGAGACTCATTTGACTTCGAGAAACCTTTTTAAAACGAATGGCTACACCTTAAATGATACTAAGGACCAAAGCACTATATTCTTGATAACATCTGTGCAGAATATTTACAAGCAACTAATATTTGTGTTGAAAATTTTTGTACAAATTTCGTTATATCATCAATTTACTCCCGACCAAGATTCTCAATCACTGAGGATGAATACGAGGATTTCTACAAATCTCTTGGGCCTTGTTTCGTAGCAGCTGGAAACTACAATGACAAGCATATGGTTCTGGGGTTCACGCCTTATTTATTACACCTAGAGGAAGAGCGTTGTTCAACACAATTACTGGCCTGCAGACATACAAAAAGTTCCGGATGTTATAGATTTTGGAGTGATGAAAAATATTTCTAGGGATTTAGTTCATGTTGAAGCTTTCCTAGATCTCTCCTCCGATCACTCTCCCACTATCGTTTCAATCTGTAACCTACTTAGAAGTGATTTACCTCACCCATATGTGAAAATGATCCAATCGTGTTAATTGGTTGGGATTCAAAAAATATCATAGTAGTCATTGCACGGAAAACATAATGCTAAGAACATCAGAAGATATTGAATTAAACATTGCGAATCTTAACAAAAATATAAAGCAGGATGCTGAACATGCTACTACCTCCCACACGCAGACTGGGTTTAATAGAATTTACTCTACGAATACTGAACGTCTCGTATGTGAAAAAATAAGAGCTAGAAGGGAATGGCAACAACACAGATCACCACAACATAAAATCAGGTTTAAAGAGTGCACTAAACAAGTCCCAGAGTTGCTTGCATCTGAAAGAACTGCATCTCTTAAAAATTATCTGGAAAACCTTGATGTCACACCAGCGTCTAATTACTCTTTGTGGCGCGCTTCGGGAAAGCTTAAAACACCACTGAAAAAGGTAACATATTTGCTGAGCATTTAAAATCGGTATTTAGCCCAAACACATGGACGGACGTTACTACTTTGCCGTGTGTAGTTGCTCTACCCCCTCGACCCTTAAAATTTAAGATTCACGAGGTACAAAAACTAATTGCTGAACTCAACCCAAAGAAAGCTCCCAGTATTGATGAAATTTATAATCAGATGTTGATGAAGTTGCTTCGTATTGCAATTAGAATCCTGTAATTTATTTTTAATGCCATTTTACGACTGGAGTATTATCCACAGCAAGGTCAAAATGATTCCAAAGTCGGGCAAAGATCTTACCAAGGCTGAGTAATACAGGCCAATAAGTTTACTGTCAACAATGTCAAAGCTCTTCGAAAAGCTACTCATGATAAAATTGTCCCCAATTCTAACTGATAATGCATGCATACCGGCTCATCAATTTGGTTTTAGAAGTCAGCAGAGCACCATTTAGCAAACGCATAGATTGGTTCACTTTATAAGAAGAACATTTGAAGAAAAAAAATATTGTTCTGCCCTCTTTATTAATGTTTCTCAGGAATTTGATAAAGTGTGGCATGAAGGCCTAATTTTAAAATTAAAGACATATCTACCAATAAACATTCTTAATCTTTTACAAAGTTATATTCTTGCCCGGAAGTTCACTGTTGTGCAAAGAGACTTCATGAGTGTGCCCGAATTTATATCACAGGGGAGTATACTGAGGCCAGTTTTGTATTTGATTAATACTTGTGATATGACTGTGGGCAATAACATCCTTACATCTACATTTGCCGATGATACAGCCTGCCTTAGTATACACGAAAACTCTCACGAAGCATCTCGATATCTTCAGAAACATATTACTCAGCTGGGACTATGGAGAATAAAAGTAAACGAACAAAAGTGTGCTCAGATAACATTTACCCAAAGAAAAGATACTTGTTCCTCCATTAGAATAAATAATAAAATTGTTCCTCAACGTTCACATCTGAAATACCTTGGTATACACCTTGACCGACGGCTTACATGGAAACACCACATTGAATCTAAGCTAACATAAATGAAACGAAAATTAACTCAGATACATTGGGTGATTGGTAGAAATTCAACACTCAGTCTAGATTGTAAACTTTTGATATACAAGTCGCTCTTGAAACCTATATGGTGCTACGGAATACAACTATGGGGCACTGCTTCAGCTTGCAATATAGAGAGAATCCAACGAAGGGAAAACAAGATTTTAAGACTAATAACATCGGCTCCATGGTACATCAAACATTCAAATTTACATCGTCATTTAAATAGGTCACTAGTGACTGAAGAAATTAAAAAATACGCAGGCAAATACTTAACAAAACTCGAGTCTCATCCTAATCCCCTTGCTCGTAACATCTTGAATTTTACTGGACACATCCGCTTAAAAAAGAGGGACACTATGGCTCTAATAATCAACACTCCAAATGAAACAGCTTGAAAATATTTTTGTGCTTAATACAATATTTATGTATTATTGATTGCTATCACTAATTTTATGCCTGACACTGGTTGGGCCTAATTATTATATCTAGATTTAAGATTTGAATACTTATTGTTATTTCATTTTTTGAAGAGACAATAAATAAATATACGAATGAAAAAAAATTAACTTAATGAGAACTCCTAAAAAGCTTATTCTAGATAATGAAACAGGCTTTACTTCATTCCTTTTTAAGGTCTTTTTGGGAAAAAATAATATAGATTTCCATTTTACGGCCCCTTACAGACATACAGGAAATTCTGATATAGAAAGGTTTCATAGCAGTCTGACTGAAAATATTAGAATATTGAGGAAAAGAGAAGAAACATCAGATATAGTTTAGAATGTGGATTTTCCAATCCAAGCAAGTTTCATTTATAATAACACTTTTCATCTGACAATGAACAGGAAACTGGTAGAGACTAATTTTAACAATAACCCGTTAGAAAACCAAAAAATTAGACAAATAATTGAAGAAAGAAAAGAAAAAAATCCAGCATACATCAATAAAAATTGCAAAGATCAAGACGTAAATGAAATTTTTAAAAAAGACTTTAGAGCACATAAGACAGATACAAGACAGGAAAAAGTGACACTAAATAGGTTAGATAACAAAAATGATCAGAATAAAAACCAAAGGATTTATAAGGACCAATTAATACGTAGCAAGGATACTTTTGGATCTTTGGACGTTCTGGTTGACCTTACGGACAATTATATCGACGATGCAATCTCAGAAGATGTAATTGGTGATGTTGATGATATTTGCATCCTGCGTAACACGCGGTCAGAAAATCGATTTAAGAGACCTAAATATAGGAAACAGATTCAGCATGATAAAATTGAGACAGAAGCATTTGATTGAAAACTAATGTTTTGAACTTGAAAGGATAATTGACAAAGTTGAGGGAATATTACTGACATCGAGACTAGGACTTTTGAGCCAAAACATAATAACTGATGAAGAAATATTACCTTCGAAAAATTAAAAAATGTAAAAATGACTATTGCAACTAATAAAAGAAACATACAGTTAATAATCCAAATTCCTTAACTAACCAGGAACTTTATACATCCAACCAATTCCAAATAATAATAATTTAGAATTAAGTGAAGATCAAAATAGATATATTTCCAAAGGTAATAAAATATATTTTGCAACTAATTTTAAGAACAATCTTACTGCTTTAAAAGATAACTGTATTGAGAACATATTAAATAATAAGAAAATGTTTTGTGATTACCGAAAAAATCCAATCACATTCATTGTTGAAGTAAACAGTACCAAAACAAGAGCTGAAGTTAATTTCTATTTGACAGCTTCAAATGATTTTTGTGAATCGTCCGTCCGTCCATTTAAAATTATTCCTTTTAGATAATAACTCTGTCATATGAAATGTAACTGTAGCCTAATCGTCAATAAATCGAAGGTACCATCCAGCAATACCAAGAAATTGGCGAACTTGTCGAACAGATTTACTTTATCGAAAATCAGAAATGGCATTTACTTTCCCTGGATCCACTTCCATACATCCTTCGCACACAATATAACCTAGAGACTGCACTCGCCGTATACCAAAACTGCTCTTAATATTAATAGACAAATTGGATTTACGTAACTGTGTGGCAACCTCCTGTAAGTGTCGTATATGCTCGTTAAAGTCCTTTGAAATTACCAATAGAGCATCAATGTAAACAAATACGTTAGTTTGAAAATTTGCTTGTTTTTATGGTTTTGCAATTGTCTATATGCATTTCGTTCCTGCTTTTGGAACTCGTCAGTAGACTTCAACCCAAAAAATTTTTGAATTTAGTTAACAAACTTCGTATGTTTATAGTAAGACTCTTAATACTATATTGAGAATCACAGTATACAAACATAATAAGTTTGAAAGCTTCAAACAAAAATCTTTACAAAACAAGCATCTTTATTCGATTGTCCATCCATTTTATTTTCCACCACCTTTTTACCACTAGCTGCCACATTGGGCAACAATAAAAGTATTAAAAAGCAAAAAGAAAAATAAAACATTTATTTTCATATTTGAAATACCGAAGTATATTTATTTGATATAAAGTCTTTATTTATTTAATTTGAAAATTTGCTTGTTTTTATGGTTTTGCAATTGTCTATATGCATTTCGTTCCTGCTTTTGGAACTCGTCAGTAGACTTCAACCCAAAAAATTTTTGAATTTAGTTAACAAACTTCGTATGTTTATAGTAAGACTCTTAATACTATATTGAGAATCACACATACAAACATAATAAGTTTGAAAGCTTCAAACAAAAATCTTTACAAAACAAGCATCTTTATTCGATTGTCCATCCATTTTATTTTCCACCACCTTTTTACCATTAGCTGCCACATTGGGCAACAATAAAAGTATTAAAAAGCAAAAAGAAAAATAAAACATTTATTTTCATATTTGAAATACCGAAGTATATTTATTTGACTAAAGTCTTTATTTATTTAATTTGAAAATTTGCTTGTTTTTATGGTTTTGCAATTGTCTATATGCATTTCGTTCTTGCTTTTGGAACTCGTAAGTAGACTTCAACCCAAAATATTTTTGAATTTAGTTAACAAACTTCGTATGTTTATAGTAAGACTCTTAATACTATATTGAGAATCACAGTATACAAACATAATAAGTTTGAAAGCTTCAAACAAAAATCTATACAAAACAAGCATCTTTATTCGATTGTCCATCCATTTTATTTTCCACCACCTTTTTACCATTAGCTGCCACATTGGGCAACAATAAAAGTATTAAAAAGCAAAAAGAAAAATAAAACATTTATTTTCATATTTGAAATACCGAAGTATATTTATTTGACTAAAGTCTTTATTTATTTAATTTGAAAATTTGCTTGTTTTTATGGTTTTGCAATTGTCTATATGCATTTCGTTCTTGCTTTTGGAACTCGTAAGTAGACTTCAACCCAAAATATTTTTGAATTTAGTTAACAAACTTCGTATGTTTATAGTAAGACTCTTAATACTATATTGAGAATCACAGTATACAAACATAAGTTTGAAAGCTTCAAAAAAAAATCTTTGCAAAACAAGCATCTTTATTCGATTGTCCATACATTTTATTTTCCACCATCTTTTTACCATTATAGTATTAAGTGATTCGCAATATAGTATTAAGAGTCTTACTATAAACATACGAAGTTTGTTAACTAAATTCAAAAATTTTTTGGGTTCAAGTCTACTGACGAGTTCCAAGAGCAGGAACGAAATGCATATAAACAATTGCAAAACCATAAAAACAAGGAAATTTTCAAATTAAATAAATAAAGACTTTATGTCAAATAAATGTACTTCGGTATTTCAAATATGAAAATAAATGTTTTATTTTTCTTTTTGCTTTTTAATAATTTTATTGTTGCCCAATGTGGCAGCTAATGGTAAAAAGGTGGTGGAAAATAAAATGGATGGACAATCGAATAAAGATGCTTGTTTTGTAAAGATTTTTGTTTGAAGCTTTCAAACTTATTATGTTTGTATACTGTGATTCTCAATATAGTATTAAGAGTCTTACTATAAACATACGAAGTTTGTTAACTAAATTCAAAAATATTTTGGGTTGAAGTCTACTGACGAGTACCAAAAGCAGGAACGAAATGCATATAGACAATTGCAAAACCATAAAAACAAGCAAATTTTCAAATTAGATAAATAAAGACTTTATGTCAAATAAATATACTTCGGTATTTCAAATATGAAAATAAATGTTTTATTTTTCTTTTTGCTTTTTAATACTTTTATTGTTGCCCAATGTGGCAGCTAATGGTAAAAAGGTGGTGGAAAATAAAATGGATGGACAATCGAATAAAGGTGCTTGTTTTGTAAAGATTTTTGTTTGAAGTTTTCAAACTTATTATGTTTGTACACTGTGATTCTCAATATAGTATTAAGAGTCTTACTATAAACATACGAAGTTTGTTAACTAAATTCAAAAATTTTTTGGGTTGAATTCTACTGACGAGTTCCAAAAGCAGGAACGAAATGCATATAGACAATTGCAAAACCATAAAAACAAGCAAATTTTCAAATTAAATAAATAAAGACTTTATGTCAAATAAATATACGTCGGTATTTCAAATATGAAAATAAATGTTTTATTTTTGTTTTTGCTTTTTAATACTTTTATTGTTGCCCAATGTGGCAGCTAATGGTAAAAAGGTGGTGGAAAATAAAATGGATGGACAATCGAATAAAGATGCTTGTTTTGTAAAGATTTTTGTTTGAAGCTTTCAAAACTTATTATGTTTGTATGTGTGATTCTCAATATAGTATTAAGAGTCTTACTATAAACATACGAAGTTTGTTAACTAAATTCAAAAATTTTTTGGGTTGAAGTCTACTGACGAATTCCAAAAGCAGGAACGAAATGCATATAGACAATTGCAAAACCATAAAAACAAGCAAATTTTCAAATAAAATAAATAAAGACTTTATGTCAAATAAATATACTTCGGTATTTCAAATATGAAAATAAATGTTTTATTTTTCTTTTTGCTTTTTAATACTTTTATTGTTGCCCAATGTGGCAGCTAATGGTAAAAAGGTGGTGGAAAATAAAATGGATGGACAATCGAATAAAGATGCTTGTTTTGTAAAGATTTTTGTTTGAAGCTTTCAAACTTATTATGTTTGTATACTGTGATTCTCAATATAGTATTAAGAGTCTTACTATAAACATACGAAGTTTGTTAACTAAATTCAAAAATTTTTTGGGTTGAAGTCTACTGACGAGTTCCAAAAGCAGGAACGAAATGCATATAGACAATTGCAAAACCATAAAAACATGCAAATGTTCAAATTAAATAAATAAAGACTTTATGTCAAATAAATATACTTCGGTATTTCAAATATGAAAATAAATGTTTTATTTTTCTTTTTGCTTTTTAATACTTTTATTGTTGCTCAATGTGGCAGCTAATGGTAAAAAGGTGGTGAAAAATAAAATGGATGGACAATCGAATAAATATGCTTGTTTTGTAAAGATTTTTGTTTGAAGCTTTCAAAGTTATTATGTTTGTATACTGTGATTCTCAATATAGTATTAAGAGTCTTACTATAAACATACGAAGTTTGTTAACTAAATTCAAAAATTTTTTGGGTTGAAGTCTACTGACGAGTTCCAAAAGCAGGAACGAAATGCATATAGACAATTGCAAAACCATAAAAACAAGCAAATTTTCAAATTCAATAAATAAAGACTTTATGTCAAATAAATATACTTCGTTATTTCAAATATCAAATACGTTAGTCTTTAAATAATACGGAATGACTTCGTCCATTAGCCTACAATAGAGGTGGGCGCGTCTTGAATTTTTCCAACACGACACGAACACGAATGCCAAGATGTCCAACATGTACTAATCACGCACGCAATATTTTTTCAAAACACGAATCTGCACAACACGCACGAAATCGAATTGAATAGCAAAAAAAGCATTTTTTTATATTCAAATAAATACATATTTTTGTTTAATTTCAGAACTAAGCTTAAAAGACCCCTACACTATCAGCAAATTTTATGGTTTTGCGTGTTTGACGACACAAAATATTAAATTTTTTCTTTACTGGAAATTCATGCATACATATTTTAACATCAAAAATCGTTTCGTGTTTATAGTGTCAATTTTGCTCAACACGATACGACCCGAACACGCACGAAATCAGATTTTCTGTCACGAGAACTTCGTGCTGAGTCGTGCGTGTTCGTGTCACGAAAGAAAACACGACAAGCGTTCATCTCTAGTCTACACATTGGTTGTAGTGCATTCCAAACGGCATCCTTGTAAATTGGTAGAAAGGCTGATTAGGGATTGTAAGTTTCAGGTTTTGAGGTTTCGTCCAATTTAATCTGCGATTTAATCTGGGAGATTTGGATATTTTAGATTAGATTGGAAATAAAAAAATTGGTGGAAGCCTTGAAAATAAGTCCGTCTATATTTGGAATATATCCTTTGCAGGAGACATTAGGTAATATCTTTGTTTAATGGGAATAGCGTTCCCCGTAACAAAATTGGGCTCTAATAAAGTTGTACATCCTAGCCAATCAAACTGTGATTTTAGAAATAAGTCAACGATTCTCTATAGTTGTTGTTGTTGAACCGTTCTTAATGGAATCTTTTCAGAGTTATCATCAGAACTTACTTCATAAACTAAATTTATAGAAACGATTTGTATTTTAAATTTTTCCGAAAAATCCATTCCACAAATTACATCCTGGGTAATTGATGGAGTTAATAAAAATTCAATAATGTTAATTTGCCAAAGATATTCTATTTCTGTTAGCTGTTTTACTACTGCCTGTTCCACGCTTATAGTCTCCAGACTCAGAGATTTTACTGCAGAAATCAGCACTAATTAGATTTATATTTGCACCGCTATCACGATGTAAATTTTTTCTACGTTTGAAGCTAAAGCAGTGCCTATAGCAGAATTCCGTAGTACTATATAGGTTTCAAAAGCGACTTGTATATCAAAAGTTTACAATCTAGACTCGGGGTGGAATTTCTACCAATCAGCCAATGTAACTGAGTTAATTTTAGTTTCATTTGTGTTAGCTTAGAGTCAATGTGGTGTTTCCATGTAAGCCGTCAGTCAAGGTATATACCAAGATGTTTCACATGTGAGTGTTAAGGAACAATTTGATTATTGATTCTAATGGGGGAACAAGTATCTCTTCGCAGGGTAAATGTTACCTGAATACACTTCTGTTCGTTTACTTTTATTCTCCATACGTTAAACTATTTTTCCAGCTGTGTACTATGTTCTTGTTCTTCGGAAGCCTCGTGAGGGTTTTCGTGCATACTAAGGCAGGCTGTATCATCGGCAAATGTAGATTAGAGCGACTCAAGTTGTATGAAAGGGAAATTCGTGCAAGGTGTACCCCCAAAATGAACATTGGTATATTTTATGATGACATATTAAATATTTCGGCTCTAGCTTTGACCTCTCGTGAGCTGGACCCCGATTCGACATTGTCGTGCAGCTTACGTTAATTCGCCCATATGTCAAATATGTACTAAGTCGTACTGTTGCTAACATGTTAAAAAATAGTTTTAGTTTATATTTTTTCATACAAAATTGTGTTTTCAGCTAAAATACGAGTAAACGGCAACCCTATTCTTGTGCCCAAATGAAATATAACTGACATGCACATAAATAAAAACAAATTGTGTGTGAACATTACCTTTAAAAAGAATACTTCATATGCCACTGTTATTGGAGTTTACCAAAGCGCCTGAATTTCATTAGATTTTGAACACACAATTAACAACAATAGTTCTAATTTTAATTGTTTATTTGCGAACGTTAAAATTCCTGAACATGAATCAATAAAGGAATGTAGATAATTATTAATTATATATTAATTAATTATACATACTTTTTTGGTATGAAATTCACGCATTCAAATACACTTTAAATATTAAGGGCAAATTATAAAAGATGGCGTTTATCCAACGCCGTAATGATTTCTATACTCTTATAATTGACCTTCGAATCAATTTTGACATTTTCTATTAGGGTAACAAAAAAATACTTTTGACAACGATAACAATGTAATCGATAGTGGCGGTAACACTCCCCCACAGCATTGCGAGTGCAAAGTTCGGAGGCTTACTTTTTTTCCTCAGCCACATCGAGTACGGCTAATTTAGCAGCAGGTCGATCCAAGAAACCACAATTCGTCATGATCTTAGCTCTTCGAACTTGTCCATCGGCGGCTACTTTCACTTCTAAAACCCTTCCTCTAGGCCATACATTACATGGACTCGCAGGGTCAACCACAACCACTAAAACGCCTGCAGCTAGAGGCTTTGACTTTTCAAACCATTTACTTCGGCATGTGAGTGAAGGCAAATATTCAGCTCACCACCTTTTCAAAAAACGTTCTGCATATTGTTGCACGCAGAGCCAACTACTCCGTAATACAACTCCGCTGTCATCGTAAGAAGCTAGAGGCTTCATTCCATTGGCGCAAGCCAGTAGTAAATGATTTGGGGTTGATCTTCATTATCGATCGGAACATAGGCTAGTGGGCGCGAATTTACTATAATTTCTACTTCGGCCATCATGGAGCGTAATGTCTCGTCATTGGGCAATCTATTAGGCATTATATTGTACAGAACGATTTTGATGGAACGTACCATGCGCTCCCAAGCGCCTCCCATATGGAGTGCAGATGGAGGATTGAAATTCCATTTTGTTGTTACGGTGGTGAAAGCACGAACCAAATCGCTACGAGCAACGTCCTTAATACATTCCCGTAACTCACGCTCAGCTCCAACGAAGTTTGTACCATTATCACTGAAGAATTCTCTTGGTGTACCCCGTCGGGCAATAAAATTACAGATAGCCAAAATACATGAACTCGTAGTTAATGAGTGAGCGATTTCTACATGAATGGCTCGTATTGTGAGACATGTAAATATGACACCATACCTTTTTTCTTTATGTCTGTTGACTGCTACCAGTACAGGACCAAAGAAATCGAAACCAGTGAACGTGAATGGCGAAGTGTAAGTTACTAGGCGAGCCCTAGGAAGTTTTGCCATTTGCGAGTAACTTGGTGCGGCCTTCCTTACTTTGCACATTTGGCATGTTTTAATCAATTTTCTGAATACTGTCCTTAGCCGTGGTATACGAAATTTTAGCCGGATATCATTAATTACTGTTTCATGATTTGCGTGATGGTATTGATCATGGTAATGCAGTATCAGAAGCTCTGTGATGCGACTATTTTTTTGGCATAATGGCAGGGTGCTTAAACTCCTCGGGAATGCAAGCTTCATTAATTCTACCATCAATCCTCAAGACTCCATCGCTGTCTAAATATGGTGACAATTTATAAATTGCACTTTGTTTGTTTACTTTAAGCTTGCTTTCCAGCTGCATTATTTCAACTTTAAATGCCTCTTTTCTCTAATGAGTATTATCTCTGCTTTTTTTGTTCTATTTGATGCGAGCAGTCTTCACTGTAAGGTGTGGGAACGTCTCTGTGCTTCAGCTAAGCTATGAAATGAAATATGTAGGCCACCGCCCTCAAAGGTTTTTTCCGTTTCGAAAATCGGAAACGTCGATCAAGAAATCACTTTTTTGTATAAAAAGAGAATGTTTTTTAGTCTCGCAGTCGGTTTGCCACTCAGTATCTGCTTCTATTGGCCATGTATTTTCTGGTTGCATTAAAAAATTGGGGCCATTTAGTCATCGACTATTGTTTTTTAGGTCAGGACCATTCTTTTGCCACTTGGTTGCTTCATCAGCAACGTTCCACTCCCTTATCTTAGTGGTATCTAGTATTTCACCGACTCTTAGTGCCACAAACTGGTGATACCTCTTATGATCCGACCTTATCCAGCTGACTACTGTCTTTGAGTCTGTCCAATAAAATTTTCGATTGATTATTATTGTCTGACTTTGACATACACTATAGGCTACATGGGATGCTATTACAGCAGCCAGTAGCTCTAACCGAGGAACTGATGTTATTTTTAGGGGTGCAACTCTTGTCTTAGAGCTGACTAACGGCACGACAACCTTATTTTCATCAGAAATTCGTAAGTAAATAACTGCTGCATATCCATTTTCGCTGGCATCAGCAATTGTGTGCAGATGTACTTCTAAGTTATTATAGTTTTTAAAAATTTTAAGGTAGCACATAGGTATGCAAATGTTCTGAGCCTCTGTTAAAAGCGACATCCATTTTAACCACTTTATCATTTGCTGTTCGCCAATTTCCTCGTCCCAGCCTACTCCACTTCTCCATACCTCTTGCAAGACTATTTTAAGATACATTAAGTAATGGCCAATAAGACCTAGTGGATCATAAATAGTCATAAGAATTTTCAATAGTCCGCGTTTCGTGGGCGTCTTTTTTGCTAGAAAATATTCGCTCTGCAATATACTCTGCGAGATTTTGAAACAAATGACATCATCAACTGGCTTCTAGAAAATACCAAGAACTTTGTCGGTGTCTGAGCTATTATCCAATGTTAAATTTTTATTCTCATTTTGAAACTTGGACTCACCCAATGCATTTAAAACTTCGTCACTGTTGTATAGCCAATTTCTAATGTTAAATCCTGCTTGGGCATGAATATATTTAACTTGTGAGGCAAGAGTAATACCTTCCTCTGAGGTGTCCACTGAGCCTAAGAAGTCATCGACATAATGATTTTGTTTTATGGCTGCCGATGCTACCGGATACTTTTCTTCAAATTTTGATGCGTGCATATTCTTCACATATTGTGATATGCATGGGGCGCAAGATGCGCCGAAAAGCATTACATTCATCACGTATATATCTGGTTCTTCATCGTTTTCATGTGTTCGCCACAAGAACCTTTGTACATAGCGGTCTGATTTTCTCATAAAAATTTGGTGGAACATCTGTTCAATGTCAGCACTTATTGCCACAGATTTTTCACGAAAGCGGTAAATGATGGAGGGGAGAGACGATAACAAGTCGGGTCCCTTCATTAACAAAGAATTAAGTGATACCCCTTTAGTCTTAGCGGCGGCATCCCAATCAATTCTTGTTTTGCCTGGCTTATTTCTATTAACAACAGGAAATATTGGCAGATACCATACTTTTGACAAGGTAGTTGGTACTGATTTTAAGTTCCCAATTCTAGTTATGTATCCTTTATATTTGTATTCTGAAATAGTTTTATAGAAAATCTTCTTCAAACTTCCATCATTATTTCACCTTTTTTCTAAATGTAAAAATCTCTTTTTAGCCATATCCAGACTGTCTGGCAAGCCAATATTTTCATTACGCCACAGCAGCGCAGTTTCATAATGATTATTTGGTCTCTGAGTAGTAAATTTCTGTAGAATTGAGATTGCCTTTTCGTCGTCTTTACTCATAACTTTATCTTTATTTAGTATACCCGTTGTTTCTAATATATAAAATCTTTTCACTAAGTCAAATAAGATTTCATCATTATTGTGATTGCATTCACATATGTGATAATGATGTACAGCTTTAGATGAATTTTGTTTAACGGATCCGTATAAAAACCAGCCGAGGCGGGTGTTAACGGCGACGGGTTCATTAATTTTGCCCTCTATTATTTGTCTAGCTACACATAGTCTTGAATTATTTAGTCCGATGAGTAGTCGCGGATTTGCATCTGTATAGCTTTGTATTGGCAGACCTTTTAAATATAAAAAATGATCAGTTAATACTTTCATATTGATTGTTTGTCGTGGAAGTGACAAATATTTAACTGTATGAACGTCAGCATTAAATTTCTTTTTGTTAATACCTGACACTGAAATATTCAGACGAAGGGAATTTTCTTCCTTTCGTTCTACATTACCGGTCCACTTGAGACATAATGGTTCCTTTGTTCCGGATAGTTTTAGTTCATTTACAAGCTTTTCATCAATTAAGCTTGTTGATGACCCTTCATCGATAAAATCAAATGTATTTAAAGTCGTATTTTTATTACCATATATGGTTACAGGAATGATCTTATAAAAATTTGTATGCATAGAAACACTGTGGATGTTGCAACTTTGTATTGTATTATTATCATGCGAATTATTAAAGTTTTCTTCTACAGCGTTTACCATCCCTGTTTTATTTATGTTATCATTTGTTTGGGCTTTGTGAAGAAGACGGTTATGCTTAAATTGACAATTGTTTACTCCGCATACGTTGTTGTTATTCTTACAAATGCCAATATGTTTACGAAGACATTGCCGGCAGAGTTTTTGTTCTCTTACAATATGCCAACGCTCAGAACGATTTGCTGCTTAGAATATGTCGCAGTTGGCTACATTATTGCAGTTGCCTTCACATATTAAACAATTTCTATTGTTTTCTTCTGTGTGTGAGTAGACAAAAACGTTTTTTTGCTTGTTTCGTGAAGGGTTTTCTGTCGCAGAGTTGGTATTGTTTTCAATGTTAATGCTACTTGCAGAAAGGCCGATGTCATATATCCAAGCTGAAAATTCTGGTAAACTAAATTTTTTTTGTTTCTTATTAAATTAATGGCCTGTCCCACGATGTCACCAACGTTCGACTTACATTCAAAACAAAAACAAATTTTAAAATTTTGTTGTTGTTTGCAATGTAACTGAGCGACGAGTCGAACGTTGGTGACATCGTGGGACTGGCCCTAATTTTGTGTGCTCCCCAATTTATTTGAAAGTAAGGTGGTAGTTTTGACACGAGCTCTTGAAGCAAAGACGAGTTGTTTAGTTCTTCAGTAATACCACACGCTTCTATATAAGCCTTTAACTTGCACCGCAAATGAGGTAATTGTTTCCAATTTATTCGGATTTATTGTAGGTAATGCACGTATTTTTGTTTTCAGAGAATTTAAAATTTTTTCCGGCTGTCCAAAAGAAGCTCTAATGTTGACATTGCTGTGGAAACACATGACGGCTGAATCAAAATATGTTGAACTAATTGAAGGGCTTCTCCGCGCAAACATTTTTGCAATCTAATCAAATTTTCAGCTTCCGTGAGACCACATAATTCTGTAGACCAGTTATAGATTGAGCTGAACAGCAGCCACTCTTCTTGTTTTCCAGTAAAGATAGGCAAATCTTTTGGCACAGTTTGTCTGGCGTTTAGCTGCTGGGAAGTTCAATTTGTGTTCATGCAGTGTGCGATGGCAGCTGTAGATGACGGTATAAATGTATTCGAGGTATTGGGAAGCAATGACGTAGCTGGTGCTGGTATATTTGCAGGTTCTGCAGATTTTGTGTTTAACGAAGTAGCTGCCTTAGTGAATGTTGAGGCAAATAAAACTTGTGGAGTTTTTGTTTTAAATGTATATTGAGAAGAATTATTTTTTGCGATAGTTTTTACTTCATCCGATTTCGTGTGGTTTTGTATTAAAAAAGTGCCGTTTTCATGGTAGAGCGAATTACTAATTTTGTAGTTTGAAGTATCATTATTTCGTACTTCTGATATATGTAGCTGGTTAATGGATTCCGTCAGATCGTTGTTATTGGTTTGTTCCGGTTGGTTATCTACCCACTCCTGAACAGACCCAAAACTTGGCGAGCTGACTTCATCTAATTCTTTCTGTGCTTGCATTAAAAGTTTATATTGTAGTGTATACATAGTATGACATATGCATGAACCTCACCAAACAGTCACAGCAATCTGATATTCATAAAAAAAAACAATAATATTCAAAAGTATGTAAACAAATTGAACTAACTTAAAGTCAACGTCCTGTTGTGATAGGTCGGTGACGATTTTTAATTGCAAACACACTTTAGTTATAAACGCTGGAATTTCGGTAACATAATATTCTTATAGTTTTCGGTCAACGCTCGCTATTGCTAAATAATTTGAATTATGCTGACTTGAATAAACTGTTACTATGAGTAGAGCGAAATGGCACTGAACTTCAAACGTATGCCTGGTACAATGTATAGTTATTTAATACAATGTATGTATATTTTATGCAATATAATATAAATGTATGAATGTTTGTATATTAGAATAATTAAAAATAAGAAAAGCGAGCTTCTCACTGTTAGTATATAAGCAGAAGAAATTATCAAATAATATATCAATACACTTTGATTGATCACAGAATAAACGCTTGTGTGTTTTATTGAAAATACATTACATGGCGATCCTGCTCTAAATCAGATACAAACAGCAAATAAATCTGCTATAATCTGGTTACAAGAGCACCAGGACGATATAACTATAACCAGCATATATAGCTTATGCTTAGCTGGAATATATCAAGAATTTTTTTTAAATAAAGACACCATCCTTGAACGCATTAACCATCCTTATAACGTGGAAGTCAATGAGTTCCTACATAAACTGGATGAAGGAAGAACAAAAATAATTATCAGATGTTTAAGATGGATCTCAGAATTTTTGATTTGATGGTTTTAATGATGACAACAATGCAGATGTTAATACCGCAATTGTATACAAAAACAATGATGGCAAAAAGGATAAAGAAGAAAAGGATAAAACATAACCTTTATAAAATTTTAAATTCCATTAATACTAGTGAACAACTTTTCGACACTTAAAAAAAATTAATTATTAATTAAAACATCTACCATGTCTTTAAAAACTTCTTATGCAAAAAAAAAGTATAAAAAATGCTTAAATTAAAATTTTATACAGAGTCTTTTACAAGTATATTCAACTTCACAATATCCCCCTTAAAACTATTAAATTAGAAAAATTTAAATAATGACGAATGTTTCAACCCACTGAATTCCAAACATATAATAATGTCGAATAGCAAAAATAGAAAATAAAAGTAACAATAAATTCAATTTCAGAAATATCAAAATATTTTTCAAATCAAAAAAAAAAATTTCTTTAAATTTTGTTAAGTAATATTCACTAAATTGTGTAAAAGAAAAGTTATTTTGAAGGGAAAATTAAATTTTTTTTCATGTAACGATAAATAAAAACTATGAAGTTGTATTGAAACTAATCTTTAAGCAATTAATAGAATTTAAGTAACAACTAATATTTCATAGATAGAATGCATAAAATATTACAAGATTAAATGATTTATAAAAATTGGTTGCAATATTTTGGAAATATTATAGAAGAAATCGAGCAAAAATAAGAAAAAAGCAATAACACTGATAGCTATATACTAGGACATAATTTTTTAGACGTTATAAATATGGTAGAAAGTTTATTGTCATTACATTCACATAAAAATCAAAATTCAAAATTAACTAGAATTCGTATGGAATTGTCGGACTATGATTTTGAAATAATATACAAAAAAGGAAGTGATAATACTAACGCAGACGCATTATCAAAATAGAATTAGATTCAGGAATGTTAAAAGAAATGATTCCTAATAAAATTGATGAAAATGTAAAAAAATCGCTGGTGATAACAAGAAATATGAACAAAAAGAGGATACAAATTGAGGAAACCAAAAACTTAGGTAAATATAAGAAAAATGAAAAGAACGGTAATACAGATCCTAATGAGTCTGATCAACTCAAAGTTTGGGATTGTACATCCATAAATGATATAAAGCTAGCAAGAAAATTGAGATTTATATTTGAAAAATCAAAGAAAGAAATGAAAATCGAAAACGATTCTGTCCTAAATGAAATGCGCATCAGATGTGGCGATAATCCTTATTATCTAGATAATATATTGGAGAAGCTATCCTCTGTTTTAGGCAGAACAAATTGTGTAAGATTCGCACTAGAAAAGGGTGACGAAATATTTAAGAAAATAAGTATAGAAAAGTTTAAAGAAAAGTTAAACACGTGCAAAGAAAATGATGTAAAAATAATGTTATATAACAATCCTCAAGGAATAACAGATGAAAACAGAAAAAAGGAATTGATTAAATTGTATCACAACACACCATGCGGAGGACATTTCGGAGTAAGAAAAACTTTAATCAAATTGAAACAAAAATACATATGAAAAAATATGTACAAAATGGTAAAAAGGTATGTTTTGGAGTGTGATCTATGTCAGAGAAACAAACAAGTAAGACACACCAAAAAACCGTTATGCATTACGGACACACCAAATAATAGTTTTTCCACTATAGTCATAGATACAGTTGGCCCTTTGCGACCTTCTGGAAACAATCGATATACATATATTAACAATGCAATGTGAATTGACCAAATACATTATAGCTCCACCAACGGAAACAAAAAATGCCAAGTCAATCGCAAAATGTTTGACAGAAAATTTAATATTGAAGTATGGCATATTTAAAACACTAAAATCGGACAGAGGTACAGAGTTTGTAAATGAATTAATGAAGGAAATATGTACTTTGCTAAAAATAGAACATAACATATCCACACCGTACCATCATGAAACACTCGGTACTGTAGAAAGAAATCGTAGAGTTCTAAATGAATACTTTTTGTCATTCGTGAATGATGACTACTGGCACGACTGGATACCTTATTATTCTTTCGCATACAATATAACGTCTCACGTAGACACAAATTATACACCATTTGAGTTAATTTTTGGCAAGATACCTACCTTGCCAGGTGAAGAAATAATGAATAATGAAAACAGGACTTATAATCTAGACAATTACGCATGTGAATTAAGAGTTAGAATAAAAAATTCACTAGGAAATGCTAGAAAGCTTATAGAAGCAGTAAAGAAAAAGAGACAGTTAGAATCATATAATAAAACTAACAAAATAGATCTTAGAATAGGAGACTTAGTTTTAATAAAAAAGGAGAATAGAAGAAAATATGAAGCACCATATCATGGTCCTTACGAAATAATAAACATAAATAATGTAAATGTAGAATTAAAAATCAATGGAAAAATTAAAACTGTACATAAAAATTTATTAAAGAAATGTAAGAAATAAAAAATTATTTAACGTAAGAATAAAAATATCTTTAGCATAAGAATTGCAAACATTTATTTACAAAATACAAAAAAAAAAAATTTTTTATTAGTTATCATAAGTTCCATAAGAACATAACACTAAAATTAAGAACTATAAAAATGAACCAATATTATACCACTTAAACAACACACTACTTTTTTCTTTCTAAATAAATAAATACAATAAGAATTTAATATTTTTATAAAAAAAAAAATTTTAATAATAAAATAAAATAATGTAAACATTGTACCACGCAGGCAACACATTAACAAAAAGTTTTTATAAAATTACAAAATTGACAAAATTATGTAATTTTAACTAAAAGAGTAGGGGTGTAGTGTATACATAGTATGACATATGCATGAACCTCACCAAACAGTCACAGCAATCTGATATTCATAAAAAAAAACAATAATATTCAAAAGTATGTAAACAAATTGAACTAACTTAAAGTCAACGTCCTGTTGTGATAGGTCGGTGACGATTTTTAATTGCAAACACACTTTAGTTATAAACGCTGGAATTTCGGTAACATAATATTCTTATAGTTTTCGGTCAACGCTCGCTATTGCTAAATAATTTGAATTATGCTGACTTGAATAAACTGTTACTATGAGTAGAGCGAAATGGCACTGAACTTCAAACGTATGCCTGGTACAATGTATAGTTATTTAATACAATGTATGTATATTTTATGCAATATAATATAAATGTATGAATGTTTGTATATTAGAATAATTAAAAATAAGAAAAGCGAGCTTCTCACTGTTAGTATATAAGCAGAAGAAATTATCAAATAATATATCAATACACTTTGATTGATCACAGAATAAACGCTTGTGTGTTTTATTGAAAATACATTACAATATTTACGATTTAGGAATTCCCTGAAAAGTGTTTCTTCTTCTTCAAGGCGTTGTAGTTCTAAGTAAATAATGCTAATATTTTAGCGCTTATTATCGACGAGTAAACTTCCGACAAGAATACAACTTTGCAAAAGATTAAGAATGTTTATTGGTAGATATGTCTTCAATTTTAAAATTAGGCCTTCATCCTTCTTCTTATAAATTAAACCAATCTATGCGTTTGTTCTATAGTCCGGTATGCACGCATTATCAGTTAGTATTGGGGACAATTTTACCATGAGTAGCGTTTCGAAGAGCTTTGACATTATTGACAGTAAACTTTTTGACCTGTATGACTTAGCCTTGGTAAGATATTTGCCCGGCTTTGGAATAATTTTGACCTTGGCAAGCTTCCAGTGGTGTGGATAATGCTCAAGTCGTAAAATGGCAGTAAAAATTAATAACGAGGCAAATTCATCAGTATCTTATTACTTATTTCATCAACACCCGGAGCTTTCTTTGGGTTGAGATCAGCAATTAGTTTTTATACATCACGCATCTTAAACTTTAAGGATCGAGAGCTAGAGCAACTAAACATGGCAAATCAACAACGCCCGTACATGTGTTTGGATTTTAAATGCTCAGCAAATATGTTACCTTTTTCAGTATCGCTTCTTGCCCAACCTCCGGTAGAAGTGCGCAGAGATGGTGTGACATCGAGGTTTTCCAGATCATTTTTAAGAGATGCCGTTTTTCAGATGCGAGCAACTCTTGGAGTCGTTTAGTGCACTCTTTAAACCTGATTTTATGTTGGGGTGATCTGTGTTGTTGTCATTCTCTCCTAGCTCTTCTTTTTTCACATACGAGACGTTCAATATTCTATTAAACCCAGTCTGCGGGTGGGAAGTAGTAGCATGTTCAGCAGCCTTCTTAATATTTTCGTTATGATTCGCAATTTTTAATTCAATATCATCGGATTTTCTTAACCTAATGTTATCCGTACAATGACTACTGAGATATTTTTTAAACCCCAACCAATTAACACGATTGATCATCTTCACATATGGGTGAAGGAAATCACTTAGTCGATTACAGATTGAAACTATATTGCACAGAGAAAAAAGTGCCTAATAAATACCTCATAAAATAGAACAAAATTAATAAAATATCTCTATGGTTTTTTTTAATAAGGAAATATTATTAATTTATTAGGGAAACCCTTTTTGAGAAAATCAAATAGAAATCTTGTAGTTAGTAGGTTATCTTATCTACTTTTTCAAAAAGGTTATCTTCTTGTTTTTATTAGGCGACCTAATTAAAAAAAAATTTTATGTCTTTATTCTTTGTACTTTTGTATTTTCATTTAAATTATATACCATATACTCGTATGTATGTATGTAGTATATGTAAATGTTATTTATTTATACATACATACATATATATTATATTATATTCTTAATTCACTCACCATACATACATATTATTAGTTGAGAGGAGAAGACAATTATTGAATCACCAACTTTCTGACTGATAGACAAGCACTCTAACCAATATGCTAACAGGTAGCCTGAATCCGGATTGAAATTATTGTACAAACATGTTTATACAAAAACGATAAAGATCATGAAAAAAATTGTCCCTATATTTATTTATAGATATGAAATAACAAGAAACCTAATAATATCAAAGATATTTCCTTATTAAAACAATTAATAAGATGCTTTAGACATAATGATATAGGAATTTATGAAAAAAAAACCTTTTTGAAAAAATCAATAAAGCAACCTAATGAAATCAATAAGGAAAGCCTTTTTAAAAAATCAATAAGGCAACCTAATGAAATCAATAAGATATCATTATATTATACAATTTAAATGAAAACTTTCTTGATTTTAAGTGGTTTTCTTCTTGGTAAAATTAATAAGATTTACCACATAAGTATATAGGAATTGCTTGTTCTCCCAGAAAGCAATTAAAATAGTTAACGATAGATAACGGAAGGGGGCGCTGTATGCAGTAAAGGTTTGTGTCTTTGCTAAATACTGGTATTAGAGTTGCCATATGGTGGTGAAAAAGGGTAAAAGGAGTGTGTATTTGCTAAATAATGGCGTGAGCGTTGCCATAGTGAGATGAAAAAAGGGTAAAATGGATAGTGAATTGGCTAAATGAAGCATGTTGATGCCAGATGGCAACGCCGTAAATAGGTGAAATGTGTGTGAGTTGGCTAAGTCTTGATCAATGTATCTGAGTTTACCCCAAAAGTGATTAAATTTATCTTAATGGGTTTTGGGTAAGCAGCTGTGTGCTAGATAAGTGTAGATGACAGGGTGGAGAAAGGAGAGATAATAGCGGGTTGTGAGTTTGCTAAGTCTGGATCATGTTGGCTTACCCAAAAGTAATTAAATTTATTTAAATTGGTTTTGGATGAGCTAAAAAAGTTTTGGTGTGCTAAAGAAGTCTAGATGGCAGTAGTGGAGAAAGGAGATAAAATAACGGATTGTGAATTGTTAAGTGCCAATCGATGAGGCTTGGCTTATGGTGCTAAGTAGTAAATGGAGTTGGGATTTGTATTTAACGCCTAATAGTATGCACCCATGAATTGTAGTTGGAATTGATAAAGTTATTTTGTGTTGTTATACACGCGAACCGCAGCAAAAAAAAGTTAAGATTTTTTTCATACTTTTTTTTTCGAATGCTTTGAGAATGGTAACGGTTAACAATAGGTTCTTTTGTATACAGGTATGATGATGATGATGATGATGATGATGATGATGATGAGCCAGCCAAGGCATTAGTGGGAGTATTGGTGTATGAGTTTGTTTTATCGAATTGAAAAGAAAGTATTTGATGATTTAGGGAAAATATGTTGTACATATGTATGGTATTTAGTAAAGGCACATGCCATGTGTTCGTATACAATTTCTAATTGATATTTTTGTTTAATTATTTCCATATGTAAATTATATTATTTTTTTTTTTTTATTGTTAATTTTGTTAGAAAAAAAAAATGTGTGAGCGGAGATTCATAGTAAAAAGGAGACGAATTCCTAGATTTGTGAGTGCATGTGTGAATAGAAAATATGTTAATTAGGGTTAGGATTTTATATGTAAGTAAACGGGATGTAATAATTTGTCTGGGTTTGATCGGCCGGTGTTCGTATAAAAACTGTAGTTGATATTTTTGTTTAATAATTTGCATATGTTAATTCTATTATTTATTATATTTTTTTAATTTTGTTAGACATTTTAGTGCGGATATACATAAAAAGGAGACGAATTCCTAGATTTCACAAATCTTGCATGTGCGAATAGAAAATATGTTAATTAGGGTTAGGATTTTATAAGTAAACGATCGTGAGTGGAATAGGAAAGGGTTTAAAATGTAGTGAATTTGGTCAGCGTTACACGTGTATGTATGTATGTATGTATGTATGTATGGATAGGAGTGAATGTGTGTATGGATATGAGTGTGGAGTGAGGGAACAAATGCAATGTTTATGTGCATTAGCTTATCTATTGATATTTTGTTAGTATTATGTTGTTGTTGTTGTTGTTGTTGATTTTGAGTATAAAGGTCCAATCGTGGAACATTTTAAACTTAGTTAGTGAAATTCAACTTCAAGTGCTTCAACTAAATAAATAAAAAAGTAAAAAAAAAAAAATTAAATTAAATTAAAAATGCAATCCAGTCCGCTGATAATATCTTTGGAGGATGACTTTGGCAAGGTACACCCTTCGGTTAGCCCACTTTCCATTGGTACGTTGACAGAATTCAGTCTTAATGATTCGGTGGAAGAAGTAATCTTCCACTACATCAAGTCTCCTCAGAATTGGAAGGAACAGGAAATTCCCAACAACCAGATGGGATATCATAAAAATTTTTTTGAGGATGAGGTATACGAATTCTTGTACGATGATGAAGGGGATAAGCTGCTATCGACATTTAATGAAGAATTTTGGTGCGACGAAGTTGGGGATAAAATAATATTAGATGTAAACTTTAAATAAAATCATTAGATTGAAATTATATAAGTAGAATCTATTTAACATTATATAAAAAGTAAAAAAAAAAATAATAATAAAGAGATAAAATAAAATACAACCGTTAATAAAATTTCAATAATAACTAGTGAAAAGAGAAAACTTAATTAATAAATAGAGAGAGAGAGAGAGAGAGAGATATGTATATATCTTGCATATGAAAAATGTATAAATAATTTGTACTGGTGTATAAAAGTTCACAGTTTAATATAAGTTACAAAACAATGAGCACCAACGAGGAGTTAATTTCTACCTTCAATAAATTGAACGCCAGGCAGAGACTTAGTGTGAAGGATATGCTATCTCTAGAGGAGTATCATATAACTGGAGCTGATCGTATTACTACCAAGTATGGGGAAACTATTGTCTTAGAACTGGGAACGAACATTTTATATTTACCAAAGAGGTTTAATTCACTAAGTGATAAGGATATTGAAAATTTATCTACGGGCGCTTATCTTATTTCTAAATATCCTATAAATGATAGCAATAATAGTGATTTATACAGATTGGAGTTGAAGCCAGTTCCTCCTGTAAGAGATTATTATCCTTTTGCTACATTTAAATAGAAACTATTTAAAAAGTGTTTAAGGAAATATTTTAAATAAAACAAGAAGAAAAAAAATTAAATTGCATGAATATTTGTTTAATTTATACGAATTCAACCATATAAAAATATACATACGTAAGTATATAACACGAGGATTTGATAAATCAATGAGTAGTTTTCATTAAGATTTTAAACTAGAACGATGGATTTTATAAACGATTTTTTACAAGAGTTCGGAAATATAATTTTCGAAGAACATCTGTCTTTTCTTCGGGCATTCAAAACTGATTATGAGAATTTTGATGATAGAATACCTTGCTCTCATGACGAAAATTCAAATGAAGACGTTGTTGGTATGTGTACGTGTTACTTTTTTCATATGAAAAAACTAAGGGTGAAGAAGATTATTGATACATATAGAAGCTTATTTCATCACTTTTTATCGACTGCCACCGCTAACCGAAAGGAAGATTGAGACGAATTAATAAACATTTTTAAACAAAATTTTTAATTAAATTTTATAATTTACATTAAAAAATAAATAAAAAATAAACAAAATGTTTGAAAGGAAACATAATTTAAATATTTTTTTATTTTTCTTATACAACATATATGTATGTATGTATGTATGTATGTATGTATGTATGTATGTATGCATGTATGTAATTGTATACGTCAACTTATTTACACAATGACAGATAGATAGAGCATAGTATTCAAGATATTTCCAATATAAAGGGATTTTTTAGAGCGAAGTCATCATCAGTTTAAAATTTACTTCCGAGGTGTATAGTAAAAAAAAATTAAAATTCTCTTTTGAAAATGGAAAATAAAATGACAAACTTTATCCAACAATCAAGGAAACCTCAAATACAGGATGTGGTTTTTGAGCTGGAGTACTTCCTGAATTTAAAATTAAAAATTTCTTGTGGGTTTTCAACTCTAAATGGATTTAAACCAATGATATGGCTACATTATAAAAATAAACATTTTATTGGATTGGATCGGGAAGAGTGGCTACGTTTAATGCACTATAAAACCTATATTAGCAGTGTCCTATCTCAGAAAGAATTTTTAAATTCAGTAAATTTGATAGATGACACTACTGAAAGGAATACAGCCTATATATTTCAATATAAAAACGGTAGCTATCGTTTAATTATTCAGCAGGACAACTACAAAATTAAAATAGAACCAGATACGTGGAAGTCTCTACTTGGTATTGGAATATTTCTAACTTCAATTTTATGTTGGAACGGCATCCTCAGGAAACAAATTCTACATTTTTATTATGATTTTTATATTCCAACGTGTTCTATGTTAAGAAAAACTAGTATACAACTGAGTGAAATAAAAGGAATTAATGAAAAAGATATTGAAGTTGATCTGACACGTCTTTGTTACGAAATAGGGAAAAAAATGCAAAACAAAATTGTAACAGATGTAAAAATACACAGACTATTGCTAAGAATGGATAATAAATGAAATAAAAACTATAAATAAATTAATTAAACAAATTTAATTTTTTCTGTTTTTTTATTTTTTTATTCCACATTGTTTTTTATTTGGGATTTTATTAAAAAGTTTAAACATAAATGTCCACAATTAAATCCATTCAATTTCTGATAACTCTTATAGTTATACTTTATATTGTTTCCCAAATATCTTAAAACTTCTAAGGGTGGTTGAAGATTACCAAAACTATCAAAATATTCCACATTATTATTATTTTTATAATATGCTACCCAATGTGTACCATTTCCGGTATTAGAGTCTAAGTTGATAATTCCACATTCTATCCTCCGTGGAATATTAGGAAGTTCATCTCTCATATAAACTCCTCTAAAGTGAAGAATATGCTTCTTTCCAAAAGTTCTTAAATCCATATCTGTTAATGGTCTGTTGGGTAGCTGATTTAATAGTTTTTTGATGTAGTTTTTGTATAAAATATTCCATATCCCTTTTTATAAGGTTTCAGATAGAGACCTTTTCCTATTGCTATTGCCTCTAATGCTCTGTTATGACGTTTATTTTCTTCCAACTGTTCTCTACCATTTTTAGCTATAGTAATGGCTTTAGCAATTTGTGAACCTCCAGAAGCCATTGCACCTAATGCTCCAAGTGCTGTAAATATCGGTATCAAAGGTAATAAGCCGCCAATTTTAGGAACTCTGATAATTCTTGGAATTTTTACTTCCGATTTTTTTCCAAGAAAAGAACGTTTAATAACATTTCGCGCAGTTTTTATACCATCTTTTGTATCTGTAGGCTTATTTTTTCTTAAGATAGTTGTAGCTGCTTTAATCGCATTACGAAAATGGTTTTGCTTACAAGTTTTCTTAAAGTCTTTGGATTTAACACCCAAACCAAATTTTACTTTAGATTTCATTGCGTTTGTTACAAGGTACGAATTTATTTTTTCTCCGAGTGTGCTGTCTTTAGCTGTTACCCTCTCCCAAGCTTTATTAACTAGTTCTCTATCCGCCTGATGACGTTTTTTAATATCAGTACTCTGAGAATAAGCAATATCATGAACTCGACAAGCAGCATCCAATGGATTAATTCCTCTATCTCCTCTCTTCAACCGTTTTTCTAATTTTGTTCCAGGTCCACAAAATTGATATCCAGGCAAATGAAGTTCAACTGGTAGTGAATTAATCAAACTGTTTACCAGTCCTTTTCCTTGAACTGTCTGTTTCGCATTAAATTTTTTATTTGAATACACAATCATTTATACTTTTAATTATTTCTGTAAATAAATTCAAACTTGTTTAATATAACTTTCAGTTGTAAAGATGCATTTGATTAAGCAACATTCAAATATCTTAGTAAGAAGTTTTGATTTCATTGAATACAATAGTCGAACTAAACACAGTTGCCTATTACCAAACTCTATAAGAGCATTACTAGTAGGCCCATCTAATTGCGGGAAAACAAATGTAATGCTCAGTTTAATTGAAAGCCCAAATGGATTAAAGTTTAAAAATATTTACTTGTATTCCAAGTCATTACAACAGCCAAAATATAAGTATCTAGAAAGACTAATTTCATCAGTAAAGGGAATAGGTCTTTACACATTTACAGAGAATGAAGATGTCATATCACCTGATAAAGCAAAGGCAAACTCTGTAATGATATTTGATGATGTTGCATGCGAAAAGCAGAATAATATTAGATCATATTTTTGTATGGGTCGTCATAGAGACATTGATTCATTTTATTTGTGTCAAACGTATACACGTATTCCTAAACATTTAGTACGAGATAATGCAAACTTTATCATAATATTTAAACAAGACGACTTAAATTTAAAACATATTTATAGTGATCATGTTGGAAGTGATATGAGTCTCAAAATGTTTCATAATATATGCAATGAATGTTGGAAGGACAAATATGGATTTCTTGTGATCAGCAAGGATGATGATGTATGGAATGGACGCTATAGAAAAGGCTTTGATGTTTTCATTCAACCTTAGTTATAAATATTCATTCAACTGCTGCGGACATTTTCTAATTAAAAGCTATTTAGCTGTTTATAAAAGCTGTTTAGCTGTTTAAAAAAAGCTGTTTGCTGTTTAAAAAAGCTGTTTAGCTGTTTAAAAAAGCTGTTTAGCAGTTTCAAAAGGCTGTTTAACTGTTTAAAAAAGCTGTTTAGCTGTTTCAAAAAGCTGTTTTGCTGTTTAAAAAAGTTGTTTAGCTGTTTAAAAAAGCTGTTTAGCAGTTTCAAAAGGCTGTTTAACTGTTTAAAAAAGCTGTTTAGCTGTTTCAAAAAGCTGTTTTGCTGTTTAAAAAAGTTGTTTAACTGTTTAAAAAAGCTGTTTGTTACTAACTGAGCTATTCTCCAGCAAGCCAACATGGAAGAAAGTATATTAAAAGAATTAGTGAAATCAAGAAAAATTCTAAAAAAAAAATTCGACAGTATCAAACAAGGTGAAGCAGAATCGTTTAATAAATTAGAACATACATTTAAACCTATAACAGAACCACTTAAAAAACTTGTAAAATTATCTGATGAAAATTCATTCGATCCAATGAAATTTTCTGATGAAAGAATTAAATCTGAAAATTATAGTAAATTTAAAGGACATCAGAAAAAGATTATTGCCAGTACTCCCACTAAAAAAGAGTGTTTTAGTCCTTTACCAGGGAAAAGTGAAAATAGAGAAGATTCACACTTGAATGAATCATTTTATTCCCAACCTGATGATTGGAAATTTAATTTAACAGATTTGTTTGAAAACAAAAATCTCGATACCATATTTGGGCCTTATAAGGATAAAGATGGTGATTGGAAATTTGGAAATTCATATCTTAAGCTAAGTGATGACAAAATAACCATAGGAAATAAATCTTGGGCATTAACTCCAGGCCTTTATTCATTACTATTTCACAAAAGGCCGGAACAGTATGACTCAACTGAACTAGATATATATAAACGAATTTTGATTGATACAAATGCACATAGAGTAAACTACGATCCCAGTAACCGACTTAAAGGAAATAGAGGTTTCAAATATAAAGAAATAATTAATAAATTATTTGCTACTACTCACATTGGTGAAGGTTTAATGAGAGTAAATCTTAATAAACCAAACTATATATACTGGGACAATCCTAATGAAATTGTAGATCGGTTGAGACTATTAATAGCATCACAACAAGCTGGAAATAATAATCATTCTAATGAAATAGTATCAATAATTGAAGAATTGAGAGAAGCAAATATAATTGTGTAGAGGTGATAAAACAAAGAGTATGACTGTCGACAAATTCGGTCATTATTTTAATCAAAGGTCTAGTAACGAAGGAAGAAGAAAGTATCTCTTGAAGCATTTTGGTTTTACACTGGATGGAAATAAAATAAACATTGATAATAAAAGGATTATAAACGTAGCTTCACCTTTGGATGGACTTGATGCTGTTAACAAAGCTTATTTGATTTTACAAATAAGACACATGAAAGACAATTTAAAAAGGGGAATAAGTGAAGAAATTGTACTGCTAAGAAATGAAATAAAAGATTTAAATAAGAAAATAATAGATATATATAACGTAATGACAACAATATCACCATACAATGGAAAAAAGAGCAGTAGTTAATGAGCTTCATTCACGAGCGCGGAAGAACTTCTTACGACGCAGAGTTATTATGAAAGGAATTGATGATCTCTGGCAAGCCGACTTGGTAGAAATGGGAAATTATTCAGCATATAATAATGGTTATAAATATATGTTAACTGTCATAGATACATTTTCAAAATATGCGTGGGCTGAAGCAATTAAATCTAAAACTGCCTCAGAAGTTTGTAATGCATTCAAGAAAATACTTGGTATGAGGCGTGTTCCTAAAAATTTACAGACAGATGATGGTAGAGAGTTTTTCAATAAAGATTTTGGAGGGTTGATGCAAAAATATTCAATTAATCACTACTCTACATATAGTGTAATGAAAGCTTCAATTGTTGAACGCTTCAATAGAACCTTGAAAGAGATGATGTGGAAAGAGTTTAGTAACAACGGAACTTATAAATGGATTGATTTTTATAAAGGTTTGATTAAAAAGTATAATAAGAAAAAACATGGAAAAATAAAAATGGCACCAAATGACGTAACTCATAACAATGAGAAGCATCTCTTGAATACTGTATATAGTAATTTGAAAATTTTCAAACCTTCACGATATAAAGTTGGAGATTACGTCCGCATTAGTAAATACAAAAACGTTTTTGAGAAGGGATACACTCCAAACTGGACAACGGAAATATTTAAAATAAGATCGATACAGAACACTTATCCTATAACATTTTTGTTGGAAGACTATCAAGGACATGAAATTAAAGGAGGTTTCTATAAGGAGGAAATACATAGCACACGTTTTCCGAACACGTTTCTGGTTGAAAAAGTATTGAGAACTAGAGGAAATAAGGCATATGTTAAATGGTTAGGTTTTCCAAGTCAACATAATTCATGGATAAATAAAACTGAAATATTATAAAATAAGCAAATAAACTAGAAATAAACTAAACAACTACTTTAAAGCATTATTATTTCACTTACAATTGAGCATTCACCATGTCAATAACATTAGCATTAAGCGGAAACTCTTCAATTTTAAAAGCAAATTATTTTCCACCTATAATTTTAACGGATGAGTATGAATGCTCCCTAATCGACTTCCATTCATATAATTCTATTCCGAATGTAGACTACGATAATAATCTTTTCCATATTGGAGATGCAGTTATTGAAATTCCCATAGGGTCTTATAAGTTGCAAGACATTGTCGATTACATAACTACACAATATAAAAAAACTAATTTTAATAAAACCATAATAATTGAACCGAATAATAATACTTTACAAATAGAAGTTAGTTCTTCACACGATATAATTTATTTTAATCGAACGCGATCAATTGGTAAATTGCTTGGTTTTGCGGAAAAATCTTTAAAGGCAGGAGTAGTACATTTATCTAATCAAGTTGTAAATATTCTGAAAGTTAATGCTATACAAATTCAATGTAATATAATACAAGGAGCATACATGAATGACTCTCCAGCACATATACTTCACGAGTTTGCTTTAGACGTTCCTCCAGGTTATAAATTAGACGTGAACCCTAATAATTTAGTTTATCTACCAGTAAACGTTAAGGAAATAACATATCTTAAAATTTGGATTGTTGATCAAGAAGGACGTTTAATAAACTTTAGAGGTGAAGAGATAACGCTAAGGTTGCATTTAAGGCCAAGGCAAAAATGATAATTTATAATAAAACCACAAGAAGAAATATCAATCTGAACATTCCTGCAGATACCGTTAAAGCTATAAGACCGAAGTTAACAGAAGAAAATAAAAGATTCTTAAAGCTACTTAAATTTAAAGTAAACAAAAATGTCTGATATACTTAACGTATTGGAGCAACCGCTTTCGGACGAGAGTATAACAAAAAAAGACTTTCATAGTTATGTACCATATATTCAGTCATTTAAAAACAATGATGAAATTCGAATTACCCTACAAAATCAAGACTTATATGTTCTACCTTCGGAAAGCTTTTTATTTATAGAGGGAAGTATAAAGAATAGTAAAGGTGAAGAACCGTCAAATATAAGGCTGAAGAATAATTGTGTTGCATATTTGTTTGATGAAATACGTTATGAAATTAATGGAGTTGAAATTGATCGAACCCGATACTTGGGAACATGTAGTACAATCAAGAATTATGTTTCATTAAACCAATTTGAAAGCAATATGATGAGAAATGCTGGATGGTGTGTTTCTGAGGAACTAGCTATATCTAAATTCAACTTTTGCGTACCTTTAAAATTACTAATGGGATTTGCTGAAGATTTCAATAAAATTATATTGAATAGTAAACATGAACTTATTCTACTACGAAGTTCAAGTGACACAAATGCATATTATTCAACAGATGCAAATGCAGTTCTCAGTTTATCTATTACAAACATAACATGGAGAATTCCACACGTTCAACTTTCAGATTCTAAGAAACTACAAATAATGAAGGTTATTAAAGGTGGCTCTTCTTTACCTATTGCATTTCGCAGCTGGGATTGTTATTTCAATCCCACTTTTGCTGGTGGAAGGAATCACAATTGGAATGTAAAATTATCACTGAATAGAGAGCGGCCCAGATTTATAATATTAGTTTTGGAAAATGACAATAAATATATTCATTCAGACTTAAAGAATATTAAAGTACACTTAAATTCAGACTCTTATCCATATGATGACTTAAACCTTAAATTTGATGAGAATCGTTATGCAATTTTATATGATATGTATGCAAAATTTCAACAAAATTACTATATGAGGGAAGCTCAACCACTTCTCACCTGCGAAGAGTTCAAAAACAAACCAATCATTGTAATTGATGTGAGCTATCAAAATGAAATGATAAAGAGCGGGCCTATTGATGTTAAAATAGATTTCGAAACTAGTAAACCGGTACCACAAAATACAAATGCCTACTGTTTGATTCTTTATGATCGATTGATGGAGTATACACCACTAACTGGAATTGTTCAAAAAATTATTTAAACACTTTATAGTAATACTTACACATTCCCATGTACTAAATGAAATAAATAAATAATAAAGAAATTTTCAAAAAACAATATAACAATTTTTTTTTATTTACAAACAGCTTTTCTTATTTAAATTTAAAAATATTTAAAAATTGTATAACGTTTGCAGATAAATATAATATTTACAATAAAATTTTCTTATTTAATATATATTTACAAATATTTATTTAAAAAATTTTTTTTATTTTATATTTACAAATTATTTTAATGAATGCATATTGGAAAATGTAAGTGATAATGAACATACGTTTATTAAGAAAAAGAAATTTTCAAAACTAATATAACATTTATTTTTTTTTTTATTTACAAACAGTTTTCTTATTTAACTTTAAAAATATTTCAAAATTGTACAGCGTTTGCAGATAAATATAAAATTTTCTTATTTAATATTTACAAATATTTATTTCAAAATTTTTTCTTATTTTATATTTACAAATACTTTTAAAAATTTTGAAATATTTGCTATAAATCATTACTGTATTTATATATAATCACTTATTATTCTAAATTTTCTATTTGATTAATTAATAAATTCAAAGCATTTGAATTTGCGTTACTACTTTCTATTTCTTTTATTAACAAATCTAAATCTACGTCTCCATTACCGCTTTCTAATTGGTAATGGTGCCACGCATATGTATTAATATTATTATTACTTATTCTACGTTTTGTATCTGTACAACTTAAGGCTACTTTATTTATTTCTTTAGTTAAAACAGTATGCAATTTTGATGTAAATGTTTGCATACATGTTGTAATTTTTTGTTTAGTGAATAAAACATTTTTATATACATCTAGAGTATAATTATTTACAATGCACCTCTTAACCCCCTTTGCTTTATTAACATTTTCACCGCCTTCAGTGGTGTATGAATAAACTTTTGGTGCTAGTCCAACAAATTCGGTTATAAACTTCCCCTCTGTTTCATCCTTCATCATACCCAATACCTTCTTATTTAAGAGCGGGAAATAAAAAGGGTTATTTTCTGCGTATGACGAAGTGTCAAACCGATCTTTCAAGTCATCCCTTATGTCACTATAGAAATCATCTGTTTGAACAGAATAGATAAAGGAGACTGTATCCATATAGTTCAAATTTACTTTCTCTTCATATTTTGGTTTCATGTAACTATAGTGGAAATCATACATTTTCCACTTTGATAGTTCTAATATACAGAAACCTAAATAAATGGGCTTACTATAATATGTTAAAGTTTTATTCATTTGTATAGCCCACATTGAGTCCGTAAATTGTGATATGCTATGAAAATTCGGTTTGGATATCAATTCTCCTATACCTAAATGGTTGCGGTTAGTACGACTCCATTCACTACGTAAGTGTACATCTTTCCGCTTGTCAACATTTTCCATGGTTTTGCCATACACAGCATTATTTAATAATTTGAAAAAGTCTTTTTCGAATGAATTACTAGCTCTAGCTCTATACTGTGTATTTAAATCAATATATGATTTCATCCATGGTCTTTGTTTGAATTGAAGAATGCGGTAAACTTTCTCCAAAACTAAACCATTACCCAAACATTGTTCCAAGGTTTTATAATGTATTATATACCTCTTTTTATTTGAAAGATCGGCTACTAATTTTTCATGCTTACTTCCGCCAATTATTTTGTTTTCAGCACAAAATGGCAAGTCATTGTGGCGATCATGACAATCAGAAGGATAAACTAGGTCAACTTCATATATATAACCTATTTCCGAATTAGATGGAATGTCATTTGGGTGAATAAACTCATTTGTCCATGAAAAACCACCAATGTTACACCGAAAAACTTCTAACGTTGAGGATATAGGCTGCATCAACTTTAAACAAATGGAAATCAAGTATCCAGAATATTTTTATTGTAATTATCATAATTTTGGTGTTTGCGCATTAAGAAATGCTATTTTACTCTCCAAAGAAATATCTTGTTTTAAATGAACTTTTTCACTTTTTAAAATATTTATACTTAAGAATATATTACTGTATGTATTATTATAAAATTTTATAAAATTTTATTTGTTTCCTGAGGATGCCGTTCCAACATAAAATTGAAGTTAGAAATATTCCAATACCAAGTAGAGACTTCCACGTATCTGGTTCTATTTTAATTTTGTAGTTGTCCTGCTGAATAATTAAACGATAGCTACCGTTTTTATATTGAAATATATAGGCTGTATTCCTTTCAGTAGTGTCATCTATCAAATTTACTGAATTTAAAAATTCTTTCTGAGATAGGACACTGCTAATATAGGTTTTATAGTGCATTAAACGTAGCCACTCTTCCCGATCCAATCCAATAAAATGTTTATTTTTATAATGTAGCCATATCATTGGTTTAAATCCATTTAGAGTTGAAAACCCACAAGAAATTTTTAATTTTAAATTCAGGAAGTACTCCAGCTCAAAAACCACATCCTGTATTTGAGGTTTCCTTGATTGTTGGAAAAAGTTTGTCATTTTATTTTCCATTTTCAAAAGAGAATTTTAATTTTTTTTTACTATACACCTCGGAAGTAAATTTTAAACTGATGATGACTTCGCTCTAAAAAATCCCTTTATATTGGAAATATCTTGAATACTATGCTCTATCTATCTGTCATTGTGTAAATAAGTTGACGTATACAATTACATACATGCATACATACATACATACATACATACATACATACATATATGTTGTATAAGAAAAATAAAAAAATATTTAAATTATGTTTCCTTTCAAACATTTTGTTTATTTTTTATTTATTTTTTAATGTAAATTATAAAATTTAATTAAAAATTTTGTTTAAAAATGTTTATTAATTCGTCTCAATCTTCCTTTCGGTTAGCGGTGGCAGTCGATAAAAAGTGATGAAATAAGCTTCTATATGTATCAATAATCTTCTTCACCCTTAGTTTTTTCATATGAAAAAAGTAACACGTACACATACCAACAACGTCTTCATTTGAATTTTCGTCATGAGAGCAAGGTATTCTATCATCAAAATTCTCATAATCAGTTTTGAATGCCCGAAGAAAAGACAGATGTTCTTCGAAAATTATATTTCCGAACTCTTGTAAAAAATCGTTTATAAAATCCATCGTTCTAGTTTAAAATCTTAATGAAAACTACTCATTGATTTATCAAATCCTCGTGTTATATACTTACGTATGTATATTTTTATATGGTTGAATTCGTATAAATTAAACAAATATTCATGCAATTTAATTTTTTTTCTTCTTGTTTTATTTAAAATATTTCCTTAAACACTTTTTAAATAGTTTCTATTTAAATGTAGCAAAAGGATAATAATCTCTTACAGGAGGAACTGGCTTCAACTCCAATCTGTATAAATCACTATTATTGCTATCATTTATAGGATATTTAGAAATAAGATAAGCGCCCGTAGATAAATTTTCAATATCCTTATCACTTAGTGAATTAAACCTCTTTGGTAAATATAAAATGTTCGTTCCCAGTTCTAAGACAATAGTTTCCCCATACTTGGTAGTAATACGATCAGCTCCAGTTATATGATACTCCTCTAGAGATAGCATATCCTTCACACTAAGTCTCTGCCTGGCGTTCAATTTATTGAAGGTAGAAATTAAATCCTCGTTGGTGCTCATTGTTTTGTAACTTATATTAAACTGTGAACTTTTATACACCAGTACAAATTATTTATACATTTTTCATATGCAAGATATATACATATCTCTCTCTCTCTCTCTCTCTCTCTATTTATTAATTAAGTTTTCTCTTTTCACTAGTTATTATTGAAATTTTATTAACGGTTGTATTTTATTTTATCTCTTTATTATTATTTTTTTTTTTACTTTTTATATAATGTTAAATAGATTCTACTTATATAATTTCAATCTAATGATTTTATTTAAAGTTTACATCTAATATTATTTTATCCCCAACTTCGTCGCACCAAAATTCTTCATTAAATGTCGATAGCAGCTTATCCCCTTCATCATCGTACAAGAATTCGTATACCTCATCCTCAAAAAAATTTTTATGATATCCCATCTGGTTGTTGGGAATTTCCTGTTCCTTCCAATTCTGAGGAGACTTGATGTAGTGGAAGATTACTTCTTCCACCGAATCATTAAGACTGAATTCTGTCAACGTACCAATGGAAAGTGGGCTAACCGAAGGGTGTACCTTGCCAAAGTCATCCTCCAAAGATATTATCAGCGGACTGGATTGCATTTTTAATTTAATTTAATTTTTTTTTTTTTACTTTTTTATTTATTTAGTTGAAGCACTTGAAGTTGAATTTCACTAACTAAGTTTAAAATGTTCCACGATTGGACCTTTATACTCAAAATCAACAACAACAACAACAACAACATAATACTAACAAAATATCAATAGATAAGCTAATGCACATAAACATTGCATTTGTTCCCTCACTCCACACTCATATCCATACACACATTCACTCCTATCCATACATACATACATACATACATACATACACGTGTAACGCTGACCAAATTCACTACATTTTAAACCCTTTCCTATTCCACTCACGATCGTTTACTTATAAAATCCTAACCCTAATTAACATATTTTCTATTCGCACATGCAAGATTTGTGAAATCTAGGAATTCGTCTCCTTTTTATGTATATCCGCACTAAAATGTCTAACAAAATTAAAAAAATATAATAAATAATAGAATTAACATATGCAAATTATTAAACAAAAATATCAACTACAGTTTTTATACGAACACCGGCCGATCAAACCCAGACAAATTATTACATCCCGTTTACTTACATATAAAATCCTAACCCTAATTAACATATTTTCTATTCACACATGCACTCACAAATCTAGGAATTCGTCTCCTTTTTACTATGAATCTCCGCTCACACATTTTTTTTTTTCTAACAAAATTAACAATAAAAAAAAAAAAATAATATAATTTACATATGGAAATAATTAAACAAAAATATCAATTAGAAATTGTATACGAACACATGGCATGTGCCTTTACTAAATACCATACATATGTACAACATATTTTCCCTAAATCATCAAATACTTTCTTTTCAATTCGATAAAACAAACTCATACACCAATACTCCCACTAATGCCTTGGCTGGCTCATCATCATCATCATCATCATCATCATCATCATCATACCTGTATACAAAAGAACCTATTGTTAACCGTTACCATTCTCAAAGCATTCGAAAAAAAAAGTATGAAAAAAATCTTAACTTTTTTTTGCTGCGGTTCGCGTGTATAACAACACAAAATAACTTTATCAATTCCAACTACAATTCATGGGTGCATACTATTAGGCGTTAAATACAAATCCCAACTCCATTTACTACTTAGCACCATAAGCCAAGCCTCATCGATTGGCACTTAACAATTCACAATCCGTTATTTTATCTACTTTCTCCACTACTGCCATCTAGACTTCTTTAGCACACCAAAACTTTTTTAGCTCATCCAAAACCAATTTAAATAAATTTAATTACTTTTGGGTAAGCCAACATGATCCAGACTTAGCAAACTCACAACCCGCTATTATCTCTCCTTTCTCCACCCTGTCATCTACACTTATCTAGCACACAGCTGCTTACCCAAAACCCATTAAGATAAATTTAATCACTTTTGGGGTAAACTCAGATACATTGATCAAGACTTAGCCAACTCACACACATTTCACCTATTTACGGCGTTGCCATCTGGCATCAACATGCTTCATTTAGCCAATTCACTATCCATTTTACCCTTTTTTCATCTCACTATGGCAACGCTCACGCCATTATTTAGCAAATACACACTCCTTTTACCCTTTTTCACCACCATATGGCAACTCTAATACCAGTATTTAGCAAAGACACAAACCTTTACTGCATACAGCGCCCCCTTCCGTTATCTATCGTTAACTATTTTAATTGCTTTCTGGGAGAACAAGCAATTCCTATATACTCACATAAAAATATTAAGGATTCTCTCTCTCTGCTGGGATAACCCTTAGCCTATAACCGTTTTGTAGAGAAAATCTTCTTGATTCTATTAGGCAGTTTTTTCTCAGTGTGGGAGAGTGATCGGAGGAGGGATCTAGAGAAGCTTCAACATGAACTAAATCCCAAGAAATATTTTTCATGACATCAAAATCAATGTCCGTAGGCCTGTAAGTAGGCTCTCCACTCGAAATGACGTCCAAGCCCAATTTTGAAATTCCACCTCTAAGTGTAATAAGGCGCGAATCGCAAATTGATGATATAACGAAATTTGTATGCAAGTGTTGTGAAGAAAATAGTGCTTGACATTAGTCTTGTGTAGTTCATGAAAGAACTAGTTCAAATGAACGATTCAGTACTTTGAACTAAATGAATTAGTTCAATTGTTTTACGATCACTAGTTCAATTTTTGAACTAAGAACTAAGGCACAAAATGAACTAACACAGACGCCATGACTAAATGTTTTCAACGTTTTGCTTTACTTTTTTACTGTTTGTGTGCTATTTAGTTCTTGTTCATCGCTGGCTACTGCCACAAATGCAATAAACAAGAAAACAAAAGTAAACACTTATACTACCCTACTCACAAAAAATATTTTGGATTTGTGAGATTTTAGAAATAGATTTTCAACTTAATTTGTTTTATAAACCCTTAATTTGTTTTATACACCCTTAATTTATTTTATAAACCCTTTATAAAGCAAACTTATTAATTAATTTTAGTTTTCATAAAGTTTTTAGTAACAGATCTGTCAAAGACCTCAACATATCTACATACATACATACATTTGCATGTAGAATTGTAAAATCATTGAACTAAAAACACCTAAATAGTTGATTGAACTAAAAGAGCGGTTGAACTAAATGAACGAACTAGTTCATTTATAAATAATGAACTAACATGACCGGTCACTGAAATGAACTAAATGGCACAAGTCTATTTGACATTATTAGAATTGCCAATCCACCACAGCTCTTCCTCTAGGGTTCTTTGAATCATATAGGGCGTAAAAATTCATTTTGAAGAGTCTTCTGGAAGTCAAATTATTCTCAGAGACAAGCATTATATCAATAAACACATTTTAAACGAGTTCGTGGCTTGTTAACTATTGCTTGAAGCAGAGTATTCTAGGTAGTCATATTTCTTGTGAATTGGTTTATAGTTTGCACCAGATTATCAATTGAGGCTTCGAGGCGACTATTTCATTTGTAGAATTATTAGGTGGTGACACTTTCTGCCAATAGAATTGATATTCATAGCGTAGGCATACGATACATTTGTAGTAATTGAGAATAATTGGTTGAGTAAGCTTTTTCTGTTTGAGCTCAAGTTACTTTAAGTTTTTGACTCATAGCTTGTTTAACGAAAAAGTACAAATGACATCCTCTGTAATTAGCTGTGTGATAACATTCACAATTCCTTAATTTTTTTCATTTTGGTTTTTTTGGCTTATTGCAGCTAGCAGTACCGTGTAATTCACCGCACACAACGAGAATAGAAGGTAAGTAAAATTTTGTATGGCCATGTTCTTGACAATTCTGGCGCTGTAGAGATCGTGAACGCTTTTGTGGTTCTTCAACTGTGATTTTTCGGTGTAAGACATATTTTAAATTATAAATTGGATGGGTCTCATGTTTCCTAAATTTTACAGCCTGTTTGTAGAACGTGACAAAGCCGACTCACGACGAGCCGACTAATGGACGAATACATAATGAAAAGCGTTTGTATAACGCGACTCGACATTATCGTGCAGCTTACGTTAATTCGCCCATATGTCAAATATGTACTAAATCGTACTGTTGCTAACATGTTAAAAAATAGTTTTAGTTTATATTTTTTCATACAAATTTGTGTTTTCAGCTAAAATACGAGTAAACGGCAACCCTATTCTTGTGCATAAATGAAATATAACTGACATGCACATAAATAAAAAGAAATTGTGTGTGAACATTACCTTTAAAAAGAATACTTCATATGCCACCATTTGCAATGGTTTTAGAGAGTGCCTTTACCTCTTTTGCTAATGAAAAATATGCTGGTGTTATAGTATTTACGTCTTTATTTTTGTTAATTTGCTGTTCTTTATCTATGAGGCAACTTCCGTGCCCTTGTTATCAAACCGAATCTAGCTTAAATTCAAAACTCTTGCCATAATTAGATGGTATTTTAACAAAAGGATTTGGTGATACTGAAACCAGTATAATTGGATCGAAATTTGGTCATTCTAAATGGAGAAGTATGTTCAATATATTCTCATATTTGAGTTTTGGTTTTAAATATGTATATGTATGTAGTGTATTCTTTTATATTTTCAGACAGTCCAAGGACGTTTGAAAGCTCTATTGCCTATATTGTGGCTGTGCTGATACCAGTCGTTATACTATATCTGCTGGGATTTATGACATAACCTGTCTTATAGAGGGACATACAGATCAAGTAGATAGTGCTGTTTAGTATTTCATATTATTGTGTGTAAATAATTAAGCTAAATATATTGGAATACATTATAATTTTTCGGTTACAAAAGACTTTACTTTTAATGCGAGATTTTCCTTATTTACTTAAGTTTATATTAACTTTTGTTACACTTTTTTAATAAAATATAATTTTTAACCCCGACCAAAAAAAGGGATGTTATAAGTTTGTAGTGTGTGTCTGTGTATCTGTATATCTGTCTGTATGTACGAGTCCACGAACAGACCAAACGACTGGACAGATTTTGATTTAAGTTTGAAAGGTGAATTGATCGAGAGTGTTCTTAGTTATGTTTAAAGAAAATCGATCTGTTGAATATGTATGTCTTTGACGCCGTAGCTCCCAAATGGCTTGGCCGATTTTAATTTTTCGTTTGTAAGCTGACTTGATTTAATATCTTCTAGTCTATACTTGAATAAAATCGGTATAACTTTTTGGAAGTTATCATAAATTTTCTTCTTGATAATCGATAATATCATTTCTGAAGTACATATGTTTGAACAAAAATCAGTTCAGCCACTAGAAGTTAAGAGCCCTCTTCTGTCTGTATCTATGGTATCAAGCTCCTAATCTAAAATTTATGATAATATCCAAGCGGCTGGACCGATTTTCTTCAATTATAGATTAGAAAATATTAAATCAAGTTGCACACAGATATACAGACACATACTACAAACTTATAACAACCCTTACTGCTACCAAACTGTGGAGTTCCCGTGGCCAAGTGTGAAAATTGCTGCATACATGCCAAAAATTGTCTTAACTGAAGCCTTGTTGTCATTTTGATATTTTGATGCTAAAAATATAAGTAATCAAAACAAGAACAATCTTAATATGAAAGATTTCTTACCTTTTTCTTGTTGGAAGTTCCATTTTTTTTATTTACTTTTATTAATTATTTAAAATTTTGTGTGTGTTTTGTTAATTTTTGTTAACAGCCTGTTTGTGTTTTGATTAAAACGACTACAATTTTGTAATCGTCCACATTGACGTTTATAGTGAGTCAAATTGCGTTGTACAAACCCAAATAAACTGACATCGGTTACGTTTTTTAATAAAAATCGTCAAAACTCGTGTTCTAAAAACCAAAAAAAATAAATAAATAATGCTAACATTTTAGCGCTTATTATCGACGAGTCGCGTCCTACAAATAGGCTTTTATATTTCAGGTTCTAGTTCAACCTTCATATTGAACAGAACAGTCTTAGCAGAGTTTTTCTTACATACATACTAAAAAAAATCAAACAAATAATATGGAATTTTATAAATAATCTTTAATTGCTTTAATAATATTTCTTACATAGCCAGAAATACAAAAACAAAAAAAGCCGCAAGTAAAATAACATTGAGAAAAACTCTATATAAGTACCTCAAAAACAAAAAATTGTGAAGTGAGTTCTAACGGCAGCAATGCCTATTTTACTATGAGTTCTGAAGATATTAATTATTACTTAACTAAGTTATCACTATAGATAACAGTAATCAGAAACATAAGGTGCAAGTCGGAAAGGGCAGATATATTACAGTAGTAAAGCGCAGGCGAAGCCCAAATTCATCAAATATCTCATCGGTTCCGAAGATATCCAGGTATAACGATTCCGCCTCAACTAACTAACCCGTTTTAAAATATTGCATGATGACAACGACAAATCCGATGTATCCTCGATTAAAACATCCAAACCACCACCAATCTAACAGAGAGAAAAAAAATTCAAACGCCCTTATAAAAAAATTAATCTCGACATTGGTGATAACACATTTCATATTGTTCCAAAAACACATAGCAACGTTGATGAAACAAAAATTCAAATATATGAAAAAAATGATTTCCGCAAAATTTTTACTGAATTTGAAAAAAATAAAACAAGTTTCTACACATACCAGCTTAAGAATGCTAAAGGCCTGCAGATCGTATTGAAAGGCATAGATTATTATGTTGTTCCTGATTAAATAAAAGATGCACTCATCATCCAGAGATTTAAAGTAAAAATTTCACTAATTGTTAGCCTACTAACCATATATGGCCTTTATGGCTCGGTTAGTTAATTGAATTGAAATATAAAAAAATTAAATCATATAATAAATAGGGAGAAAATCCCCCAACCTTTATTTCGCGTTGAACTACAACCAACTGATCAACTGATATATTATTTTTTAATAAGTGCGTTCGAATTTTTTCTCTCAAATGTGTATATTTGTGATGGTTTAAAGGACTTCTTCGATGATACTGCGGGTTGCTCATTATTAGACTGCAATATTGAAAAACAATTATTCCGATTAGTTGGTGCGGCGTTAATTGAATTTAAGCTCCGCCCGCGCTTTACTACTGTGATATATCTGTCCATTCCAACTTGCACCTTGATTTTTTGTCTGCTGTTATCTATAGTGATAACTTGGTTAAGTGATGAAGACGAGCACGAAGTGGATGATGTCGCTGACTAAAATGACACCGGTACTTGGCACCGGTAATGTTAACGAAGCACTAGTTGGCATTGGACAAAGCGAAGTTGATCGCTGACGAAAAAGTGGCTTTGCCGTCATAAAAGCACTATCATCAGATTTTTTATCTATATTGATTGCATTAAGAGTTTCAGAGCTCACAGTAAAATAAGCATTAATTACTGCCGTTAAAACTCCCTTCACAATTTTTTGCTTTTGAGGTACTCATATAGAGTATTCCTCAATGTCTCTTCGTTTTCGTTTTTATTTTTGTTATTTCAGACTATTTAAAAAATATTTGTACAGCAAAAAAAAACTTATTTATCAGAGTCATGTATTACGAATATAATGTACTACGAATATATTTTTGTACGATTTTTTTTTTTGTTTAGTATGTATGTAAGCATTTCAAAAAGGAATCATCTAGATTCTACTTGAATGCCTTCGTGTAGTAGGCAGCCAAGTAAACCATATATCTAAGAAAAACTCCGCTAAGACATCTGTTCACTATGAAGGTTCAACGAGAACTGAAATTAAGAAATAACCTAGCATAATTGTATTATTTACATTTTGAAGAATATGAGGCGAGAGCCATTATGTAAAGTTGAACGAAAATCAATTGTTTTTCTTTTTGTGAATGGAAATTCTTATTAAACAAAATTTGTTACTCCAGGTATTAAAAAAGTACGATATATTTTTTACTGATACCTAAACCATCACATTTGCCATCACTGATGCACATACGTATCGTTCATTTATTCAAAAACGTCAGAAATAAAAATTGTCGAGTTTTGACTTAATAATGCAAATATAGTCGTCATATCTTTATTCATATTGCGTGAAAATTTTATAAAAATGTCTTCAATTCCAAACTCTTGAAAGAAAAATAAAATTTTATTTTTCCATCAAGTTGTATATAAATTGAAAACTTAAATCAAGTTTTTTTGAGTTATGACGTTGTTGAAGTAATTAAATGAGCGATATGCACAAATATATTTACTTACTGGTAGCACAGAACTTGATGCGCTTTACTCAATACTTGCTTAGGAGTGTAATACAAAGGTTTATCTAAGATATCACTATCATTTAAATTTAAAATATCAAATGACTTGAAAAAATAGGAATTTGGATGAACGGTTGTAAAAGGTTTTAACATCGTATGAAAAAATTGCTGTGATCCGCTCTTGCAATAATTGAATTCATCAGCTATAGCTATTTGGGGATAAAATCCGCTTACAATAATAAGTTTTAATAAAATAATGTTACGTAATTTATCTGTTCTGGACGAATTTATTAAAATCTATAGGAAAAAAGGAAAGGAGAAACTAAATTACTCGTATAATATCAATATAATAATATCTATGTCGTCATCTTAAATGCAAAATAGCACACACGTTTGATAAAAAAATAAAATTAAATTAAATGTGGTTGACCTTGTAATATACTTACATAAGTACATACATATATTAAAGATGCCAATCGGTACTGGTTTTTACGATCCAGGGATTCGGGATTTCAAAAACCCAAATCTCGGGATTTTTCGAGATTCCGAAATTTTTTGAGATTCAGGAATTATTAGTATATATTAGTTTTTTGAACATTAAAAAACACATGAACATTAAAAGACACATGCGTTTTACTACAAAGAGGTTCACAAACAAAAGTTTTATAATTATTTCATACTACCAAAATTTATTTGAAAATTCTCAAATAATATTTTTATAAATCACAAAAGAAAAATAAGCGTAGCAGGCTTAGAAACTTTAACAAAACCCAGATTCACATCGAATAACAATTATTTGCTTTGTTTTGTTAAATTTTCTAAGCTTACTACGCTTATTTTTCTTTTGTGATTTTCAAAAATATTATTATTTGTGAATTCTCAAATAGATTTTGAAAGTCTATGCATAATATAAGAAGTTTGTAGTCTACTAATGATTTGGCAAAGCATCAATGAAATACATACGAGTATATAGACAATTCTTAACCACCGACAAATAAATTTCAATTATAAAAGATTAATATTGTATTGCCACGGTTACTATCTTCACATCGGGGAAGGTCATGCTGAATTTATTAAAAAAAAAACAAAATTTAGTAAACAATTTCGTGATTGACTGAATCCCAAAAATCCCTGGATTAAAAAATTTAAATCCCGGGATTGGCATCCCTAATGTATATATATTGATTTAATTCCATAGATATAATAATAACTAAAAGAGTATCAGGTATCTTTGTGCAGCGGCCACCACTTGACACTTTGTTATGTGCCGCTAGTTGCTATATTAACATTTAAAATATTTAAGACAACTCATGTGATTTAATTTTTTTTATAAACATATCGTACGTTTTTGTGTTTGTGTATTACACTTCACCGTCCACGATGGGGAAATAGTTTATTGTTTAAAATTGATCATTTGACATTTTATTTTCCCATGAACGTTTTAAAGTTATATTAAAACCCAGTCAATCAAAAATTTTGGCTAGCGCCTAAAATTTATTACAGCTTGGTAAAATGTATTTCAACTAGACATAAGAATAGAAATAAGATATTGAGTGCATTTTAGCAATTCACTCATTTATGCAATCTGGAATATTCTCATTATTATATAAGACAAACATTTTTGTTAATTAGAAAAAGATTAACTTGAACCTTCTATGAGCTTACCTCGAAGTAACTAAGAAATTTTTTAAAGTTAAATAAAGGAAATTTTTATAACATGGCGATCCTGTCAATTCCTGGGAGTGCTACAAAATTTTAAGCACGCAGATATTTTTTAAATAATTTTTTTTCCGAAAAAAACCCTGCCAAACTAAAGTGTGCTTGAACATGTAGGACTTACTAAAAAAATAATTAAAATAATTTTTGTACTGACGAGGTGGCGTAATACCCGTGAGTAGCGCAAAGGAAGAAGCTGTCTGGCCGATGAGAGTGAAATAAAATCTTTGAGAGACATGTCTCTGAGGGTCCTAAGAACTAAACAATAGAGAAATACAGGCGAAGAAAACCACAAAAGGACCTAAATACATATATTATTATTTAATATAATATTTAAATAGTATACTACATCATTATGAAATAAGAAATTTTTTTTTTAAACAACTTCAATAAATATATAAAAGATCCATCATATAATAAAAACATAAGTGAAAATCTGGAAAGTAATATGCATGTCACGAATGCCAACAGAAAACGATATAAAGAGTGTTCTTTTATAGTGTCACTACTTTGAGTTGGCATCACTGCTTTACAGCTGATAGTTGCTTTTTGTTTAGTTTGCTTTGAAATTTCATTATGAATCGACTTACACCAGAGCAACGAGTGCAAATTGTTGAAATTTGTAATCAAAATAATTGCTCTATTCGTGAAACTCATCGTGCACCTCTTCCATTTAAGGGCGTACATAATTCTGGTTGAATGAGCACGTAAATAAGCAGAATTGTGGCATTTGGAGTGAGGAAAATCTACAAGCTTTTGTCGAAACAAAATTACATCCACAGAAAATTACTGTTTGGTGCGCTTTATGGGCTTGCGGAGTCATTGGCCCATATGTCTTCAAAAACTATGATGGTCAGAATGTTACTGTCAATGTTGAATTACAATTTGAGAAATTTGGGTGAAATTTTTAAAAATTCTTTAAAGTTTGTGTGAAATTTCAAAATTTGGGTAAATAAAATTTGAGAAATTGTGTTTTCGGTGACCTTTGCTGTTTTTTGTTTACATTAGGAGTTTTCTGTTTACATTAGGAGTTTTTTTGTTTACATTAACTGTTTTTTGTTAATATTAAGTGTATGTATGTGTGACCGGTAGAATTTGTGCGTGGAATATTTTGTGGGAATACATTAAGGGCGTTTATAGATTTGAGGCTTTTATATGTGTATGATTTTCTAATACCGACGGGAAAATCGTGAAAATGATTTTTCCTAATGCCGACGGGAAAATCGTGAAAATTATTTTTCCTAATGCCGATGGGAAAATCGTGAAAATGATTTTTCCTAATGCCGACGGGAAAACATAAAAATAATTTTTTCTAATGCCGACGGTAAAACATGATTATTTTTTTTCTATTGCCGACGGAAAAGTTATGAGTGTTGCTAGAATGTGGGAACTTAAGGCTGACCGTAATTTTCTAATACCGACGGGAAAATCGTGAAAATGATTTTTCCTAATGCCGATGGGAAAATCGTGAAAATGATTTTTCCTAATGCCGACGGGAAAACATAAAAATAATTTTTTCTAATGCCGACGGTAAAACATGATTATTTTTTTTCTATTGCCAACGGGAAAGCTATGAGTGTTGCTAGACTGTGGGAACTTAAGGCTGACCGTGATTTGAGTAGGTTAGGATGTGGTTGTAATATGTAACCATGGGAATTTGTCGGTGGATCTGTCTGTGGGAATTTAAGCCAGGCTGTGATTGGTGGGGGCGGGGATTTTGTGTGTGTCTGTCTGTGGGAATTTAAGTCTGGCTGTGATTGGTGGAGGGCAGAGTGTAGTTGAAGTATATCGATTGTGTGTATGTATGTATATATGTATGTATGTCTGTAGGAATTTAAGACTGATCGTGATTTATGAGGGGTCATGTGTTTATGTAATATGTAAGTATATAGGAATTGCTTGTTCTCCCAGAAAGCAATTAAAATAGTTAACGATAGATAACGGAAGGGGGCGCTGTATGCAGTAAAGGTTTGTGTCTTTGCTAAATACTGGTATTAGAGTTGCCATATGGTGGTGAAAAAGGGTAAAAGGAGTGTGTATTTGCTAAATAATGGCGTGAGCGTTGCCATAGTGAGATGAAAAAAGGGTAAAAAGGATAGTGAATTGGCTAAATGAAGCATGTTGATGCCAGATGGTAACGCCGTAAATAGGTGAAATGTGTGTGAGTTGGCTAAGTCTTGATCAATGTATCTGAGTTTACCCCAAAAGTGATTAAATTTATCTTAATGGGTTTTGGGTAAGCAGCTGTGTGCTAGATAAGTGTAGATGACAGGGTGGAGAAAGGAGAGATAATAGCGGGTTGTGAGTTTGCTAAGTCTGGATCATGTTGGCTTACCCAAAAGTAATTAAATTTATTTAAATTGGTTTTGGATGAGCTAAAAAAGTTTTGGTGTGCTAAAGAAGTCTAGATGGCAGTAGTGGAGAAAGGAGATAAAATAACGGATTGTGAATTGTTAAGTGCCAATCGATGAGGCTTGGCTTATGGTGCTAAGTAGTAAATGGAGTTGGGATTTGTATTTAACGCCTAATAGTATGCACCCATGAATTGTAGTTGGAATTGATAAAGTTATTTTGTGTTGTTATACACGCGAACCGCAGCAAAAAAAAGTTAAGATTTTTTTCATACTTTTTTTTTCGAATGCTTTGAGAATGGTAACGGTTAACAATAGGTTCTTTTGTATACAAGTATGATGATGATGATGATGATGATGATGATGAGCCAGCCAAGGCATTAGTGGGAGTATTGGTGTATGAGTTTGTTTTATCGAATTGAAAAGAAAGTATTTGATGATTTAGGGAAAATATGTTGTACATATGTATGGTATTTAGTAAAGGCACATGCCATGTGTTCGTATACAATTTCTAATTGATATTTTTGTTAAATTATTTCCATATGTAAATTATATTATTTTTTTTTTTTTTTTATTGTTAATTTTGTTAGAAAAAAAAATGTGTGAGCGGAGATTCATAGTAAAAAGGAGACGAATTCCTAGATTTGTGAGTGCATGTGTGAATAGAAAATATGTTAATTAGGGTTAGGATTTTATATGTAAGTAAACGGGATGTAATAATTTGTGTGGGTTTGATCGGCCGGTGTTCGTATAAAAACTGTAGTTGATATTTTTGTTTAATAATTTGCATATGTTAATTCTATTATTTATTATATTTTTTTAATTTTGTTAGACATTTTAGTGCGGATATACATAAAAAGGAGACGAATTCCTAGATTTCACAAATCTTGCATGTGCGAATAGAAAATATGTTAATTAGGGTTAGGATTTTATAAGTAAACGATCGTGAGTGGAATAGGAAAGGGTTTAAAATGTAGTGAATTTGGTCAGCGTTACACGTGTATGTATGTATGTATGTATGTATGTATGTATGTATGTATGTATGTATGTATGTATGTATGTATGGATAGGAGTGAATGTGTGTATGGATATGAGTGTGGAGTGAGGGAACAAATGCAATGTTTATGTGCATTAGCTTATCTATTGATATTTTGTTAGTATTATGTTGTTGTTGTTGTTGTTGTTGTTGTTGATTTTGAGTATAAAGGTCCAATCGTGGAACATTTTAAACTTAGTTAGTGAAATTCAACTTCAAGTGCTTCAACTAAATAAATAAAAAAGTAAAAAAAAAAAATTAAATTAAAAATGCAATCCAGTCCGCTGATAATATCTTTGGAGGATGACTTTGGCAAGGTACACCCTTCGGTTAGCCCACTTTCCATTGGTACGTTGACAGAATTCAGTCTTAATGATTCGGTGGAAGAAGTAATCTTCCACTACATCAAGTCTCCTCAGAATTGGAAGGAACAGGAAATTCCCAACAACCAGATGGGATATCATAAAAATTTTTTTGAGGATGAGGTATACGAATTCTTGTACGATGATGAAGGGGATAAGCTGCTATCAACATTTAATGAAGAATTTTGGTGTGACGAAGTTGGGGATAAAATAATATTAGATGTAAACTTTAAATAAAATCATTAGATTGAAATTATATAAGTAGAATCTATTTAACATTATATAAAAAATAAAAAAAAAATAATAATAAAGAGATAAAATAAAATACAACCGTTAATAAAATTTCAATAATAACTAGTGAAAAGAGAAAACTTAATTAATAAATAGAGAGAGAGAGAGAGAGAGATATGTATATATCTTGCATATGAAAAATGTATAAATAATTTGTACTGGTGTATAAAAGTTCACAGTTTAATATAAGTTACAAAACAATGAGCACCAACGAGGAGTTAATTTCTACCTTCAATAAATTGAACGCCAGGCAGAGACTTAGTGTGAAGGATATGCTATCTCTAGAGGAGTATCATATAACTGGAGCTGATCGTATTACTACCAAGTATGGGGAAACTATTGTCTTAGAACTGGGAACGAACATTTTATATTTACCAAAGAGGTTTAATTCACTAAGTGATAAGGATATTGAAAATTTATCTACGGGCGCTTATCTTATTTCTAAATATCCTATAAATGATAGCAATAATAGTGATTTATACAGATTGGAGTTGAAGCCAGTTCCTCCTGTAAGAGATTATTATCCTTTTGCTACATTTAAATAGAAACTATTTAAAAAGTGTTTAAGGAAATATTTTAAATAAAACAAGAAGAAAAAAAATTAAATTGCATGAATATTTGTTTAATTTATACGAATTCAACCATATAAAAATATACATACGTAAGTATATAACACGAGGATTTGATAAATCAATGAGTAGTTTTCATTAAGATTTTAAACTAGAACGATGGATTTTATAAACGATTTTTTACAAGAGTTCGGAAATATAATTTTCGAAGAACATCTGTCTTTTCTTCGGGCATTCAAAACTGATTATGAGAATTTTGATGATAGAATACCTTGCTCTCATGACGAAAATTCAAATGAAGACGTTGTTGGTATGTGTACGTGTTACTTTTTTCATATGAAAAAACTAAGGGTGAAGAAGATTATTGATACATATAGAAGCTTATTTCATCACTTTTTATCGACTGCCACCGCTAACCGAAAGGAAGATTGAGACGAATTAATAAACATTTTTAAACAAAATTTTTAATTAAATTTTATAATTTACATTAAAAAATAAATAAAAAATAAACAAAATGTTTGAAAGGAAACATAATTTAAATATTTTTTTATTTTTCTTATACAACATATATGTATGTATGTATGTATGTATGTATGTATGTATGTATGTATGTATGTATGCATGTATGTCATTGTATACGTCAACTTATTTACACAATGACAGATAGATAGAGCATAGTATTCAAGATATTTCCAATATAAAGAGATTTTTTAGAGCGAAGTCATCATCAGTTTAAAATTTACTTCCGAGGTGTATAGTAAAAAAAATTAAAATTCTCTTTTGAAAATGGAAAATAAAATGACAAACTTTTTCCAACAATCAAGGAAACCTCAAATACAGGATGTGGTTTTTGAGCTGGAGTACTTCCTGAATTTAAAATTAAAAATTTCTTGTGGGTTTTCAACTCTAAATGGATTTAAACCAATGATATGGCTACATTATAAAAATAAACATTTTATTGGATTGGATCGGGAAGAGTGGCTACGTTTAATGCACTATAAAACCTATATTAGCAGTGTCCTATCGCAGAAAGAATTTTTAAATTCAGTAAATTTGATAGATGACACTACTGAAAGGAATACAGCCTATATATTTCAATATAAAAACGGTAGCTATCGTTTAATTATTCAGCAGGACAACTACAAAATTAAAATAGAACCAGATACGTGGAAGTCTCTACTTGGTATTGGAATATTTCTAACTTCAATTTTATGTTGGAACGGCATCCTCAGGAAACAAATTCTACATTTTTATTATGATTTTTATATTCCAACGTGTTCTATGTTAAGAAAAACTAGTATACAACTGAGTGAAATAAAAGGAATTAATGAAAAAGATATTGAAGTTGATCTGACACGTCTTTGTTACGAAATAGGGAAAAAAATGCAAAACAAAATTGTAACAGACGTAAAAATACACAGACTATTGCTAAGAATGGATAATAAATGAAATAAAAACTATAAATAAATTAATTAAACAAATTTAATTTTTTCTGTTTTTTTATTTTTTTATTCCACATTGTTTTTTATTTGGGATTTTATTAAAAAGTTTAAACATAAATGTCCACAATTAAATCCATTCAATTTCTGATATCTCTTATAGTTATACTTTATATTGTTTCCCAAATATCTTAAAACTTCTAAGGGTGGTTGAAGATTACCAAAACTATCAAAATATTCCACATTATTATTATTTTTATAATATGCTACCCAATGTGTACCATTTCCGGTATTAGAGTCTAAGTTGATAATTCCACATTCTATCCTCCGTGGAATATTAGGAAGTTCATCTCTCATATAAACTCCTCTAAAGTGAAGAATATGCTTCTTTCCAAAAATTCTTAAATCCATATCTGTTAATGGTCTGTTGGGTAGCTGATTTAATAGTTTTTTGATGTAGTTTTTGTATAAAATATTCCATATCCCTTTTTATAAGGTTTCAGATAGAGACCTTTTCCTATTGCTATTGCCTCTAATGCTCTGTTATGACGTTTATTTTCTTCCAACTGTTCTCTACCATTTTTAGCTATAGTAATGGCTTTAGCAATTTGTGAACCTCCAGAAGCCATTGCACCTAATGCTCCAAGTGCTGTAAATATCGGTATCAAAGGTAATAAGCCGCCAATTTTAGGAACTCTGATAATTCTTGGAATTTTTACTTCCGATTTTTTTCCAAGAAAAGAACGTTTAATAACATTTCGCGCAGTTTTTATACCATCTTTTGTATCTGTAGGCTTATTTTTTCTTAAGATAGTTGTAGCTGCTTTAATCGCATTACGAAAATGGTTTTGCTTACAAGTTTTCTTAAAGTCTTTGGATTTAACACCCAAACCAAATTTTACTTTAGATTTCATTGCGTTTGTTACAAGGTACGAATTTATTTTTTCTCCGAGTGTGCTGTCTTTAGCTGTTACCCTCTCCCAAGCTTTATTAACTAGTTCTCTATCCGCCTGATGACGTTTTTTAATATCAGTACTCTGAGAATAAGCAATATCATGAACTCGACAAGCAGCATCCAATGGATTAATTCCTCTATCTCCTCTCTTCAACCGTTTTTCTAATTTTGTTCCAGGTCCACAAAATTGATATCCAGGCAAATGAAGTTCAACTGGTAGTGAATTAATCAAACTGTTTACCAGTCCTTTTCCTTGAACTGTCTGTTTCGCATTAAATTTTTTATTTGAATACACAATCATTTATACTTTTAATTATTTCTGTAAATAAATTCAAACTTGTTTAATATAACTTTCAGTTGTAAAGATGCATTTGATTAAGCAACATTCAAATATCTTAGTAAGAAATTTCGATTTCATTGAATTCAATAGTCGAACTAAACACAGTTGCCTATTACCAAACTCTATAAGAGCATTACTAGTAGGCCCATCTAATTGCGGGAAAACAAATGTAATGCTCAGTTTAATTGAAAGCCCAAATGGATTAAAGTTTAAAAATATTTACTTGTATTCCAAGTCATTACAACAGCCAAAATATAAGTATCTAGAAAGACTAATTTCATCAGTAAAGGGAATAGGTCTTTACACATTTACAGAGAATGAAGATGTCATATCACCTGATAAAGCAAAGGCAAACTCTGTAATGATATTTGATGATGTTGCATGCGAAAAGCAGAATAATATTAGATCATATTTTTGTATGGGTCGTCATAGAGACATTGATTCATTTTATTTGTGTCAAACGTATACACGTATTCCTAAACATTTAGTACGAGATAATGCAAACTTTATCATAATATTTAAACAAGACGACTTAAATTTAAAACATATTTATAGTGATCATGTTGGAAGTGATATGAGTCTCAAAATGTTTCATAATATATGCAATGAATGTTGGAAGGACAAATATGGATTTCTTGTGATCAGCAAGGATGATGATGTATGGAATGGACGCTATAGAAAAGGCTTTGATGTTTTCATTCAACCTTAGTTATAAATATTCATTCAACTGCTGCGGACATTTTCTAATTAAAAGCTATTTAGCTGTTTAAAAAAGCTGTTTAGCTGTTTAAAAAAAGCTGTTTGCTGTTTAAAAAAGCTGTTTAGCTGTTTAAAAAAGCTGTTTAGCAGTTTCAAAAGGCTGTTTAACTGTTTAAAAAAGCTGTTTAGCTGTTTCAAAAAGCTGTTTTGCTGTTTAAAAAAGCTGTTTAGCAGTTTCAAAAGGCTGTTTTGCTGTTTAAAAAAGTTGTTTAACTGTTTAAAAAAGCTGTTTGTTACTAACTGAGCTATTCTCCAGCAAGCCAACATGGAAGAAAGTATATTAAAAGAATTAGTGAAATCAAGAAAAATTCTAAAAAAAAAATTCGACAGTATCAAACAAGGTGAAGCAGAATCGTTTAATAAATTAGAACATACATTTAAACCTATAACAGAACCACTTAAAAAACTTGTAAAATTATCTGATGAAAATTCATTCGATCCAATGAAATTTTCTGATGAAAGAATTAAATCTGAAAATTATAGTAAATTTAAAGGACATCAGAAAAAGATTATTGCCAGTGCAATTTAAATTATAAAGTGTCAAAGTTTATACCAATTTTATTTCACAACTTCTCCTCGTACGATTGTCACTTATTCGTAAAAGAATTGCTAAATGTTAAAGGAAATACAAACGTACGAGGAGAAGTTGTGAAATAAAATTGGTATAAACTTTGACACTTTATAATTTAAATTGCACTGGCAATAATCTTTTTCTGATGTCCTTTAAATTTACTATAATTTTCAGATTTAATTCTTTCATCAGAAAATTTCATTGGATCGAATGAATTTTCATCAGATAATTTTACAAGTTTTTTAAGTGGTTCTGTTATAGGTTTAAATGTATGTTCTAATTTATTAAACGATTCTGCTTCACCTTGTTTGATACTGTCGAATTTTTTTTTTAGAATTTTTCTTGATTTCACTAATTCTTTTAATATACTTTCTTCCATGTTGGCTTGCTGGAGAATAGCTCAGTTAGTAACAAACAGCTTTTTTAAACAGTTAAACAACTTTTTTAAACAGCAAAACAGCCTTTTGAAACTGCTAAACAGCTTTTTTAAACAGCAAAACAGCTTTTTGAAACAGCTAAACAGCTTTTTTAAACAGTTAAACAGCCTTTTGAAACTGCTAAACAGCTTTTTTAAACAGCTAAACAGCTTTTTTAAACAGCAAACAGCTTTTTTTAAACAGCTAAACAGCTTTTTTAAACAGCTAAATAGCTTTTAATTAGAAAATGTCCGCAGCAGTTGAATGAATATTTATAACTAAGGTTGAATGAAAACATCAAAGCCTTTTCTATAGCGTCCATTCCATACATCATCATCCTTGCTGATCACAAGAAATCCATATTTGTCCTTCCAACATTCATTGCATATATTATGAAACATTTTGAGACTCATATCACTTCCAACATGATCACTATAAATATGTTTTAAATTTAAGTCGTCTTGTTTAAATATTATGATAAAGTTTGCATTATCTCGTACTAAATGTTTAGGAATACGTGTATACGTTTGACACAAATAAAATGAATCAATGTCTCTATGACGACCCATACAAAAATATGATCTAATATTATTCTGCTTTTCGCATGCAACATCATCAAATATCATTACAGAGTTTGCCTTTGCTTTATCAGGTGATATGACATCTTCATTCTCTGTAAATGTGTAAAGACCTATTCCCTTTACTGATGAAATTAGTCTTTCTAGATACTTATATTTTGGCTGTTGTAATGACTTGGAATACAAGTAAATATTTTTAAACTTTAATCCATTTGGGCTTTCAATTAAACTGAGCATTACATTTGTTTTCCCGCAATTAGATGGGCCTACTAGTAATGCTCTTATAGAGTTTGGTAATAGGCAACTGTGTTTAGTTCGACTATTGAATTCAATGAAATCGAAATTTCTTACTAAGATATTTGAATGTTGCTTAATCAAATGCATCTTTACAACTGAAAGTTATATTAAACAAGTTTGAATTTATTTACAGAAATAATTAAAAGTATAAATGATTGTGTATTCAAATAAAAAATTTAATGCGAAACAGACAGTTCAAGGAAAAGGACTGGTAAACAGTTTGATTAATTCACTACCAGTTGAACTTCATTTGCCTGGATATCAATTTTGTGGACCTGGAACAAAATTAGAAAAACGGTTGAAGAGAGGAGATAGAGGAATTAATCCATTGGATGCTGCTTGTCGAGTTCATGATATTGCTTATTCTCAGAGTACTGATATTAAAAAACGTCATCAGGCGGATAGAGAACTAGTTAATAAAGCTTGGGAGAGGGTAACAGCTAAAGACAGCACACTCGGAGAAAAAATAAATTCGTACCTTGTAACAAACGCAATGAAATCTAAAGTAAAATTTGGTTTGGGTGTTAAATCCAAAGACTTTAAGAAAACTTGTAAGCAAAACCATTTTCGTAATGCGATTAAAGCAGCTACAACTATCTTAAGAAAAAATAAGCCTACAGATACAAAAGATGGTATAAAAACTGCGCGAAATGTTATTAAACGTTCTTTTCTTGGAAAAAAATCGGAAGTAAAAATTCCAAGAATTATCAGAGTTCCTAAAATTGGCGGCTTATTACCTTTGATACCGATATTTACAGCACTTGGAGCATTAGGTGCAATGGCTTCTGGAGGTTCACAAATTGCTAAAGCCATTACTATAGCTAAAAATGGTAGAGAACAGTTGGAAGAAAATAAACGTCATAACAGAGCATTAGAGGCAATAGCAATAGGAAAAGGTCTCTATCTGAAACCTTATAAAAAGGGATATGGAATATTTTATACAAAAACTACATCAAAAAACTATTAAATCAGCTACCCAACAGACCATTAACAGATATGGATTTAAGAATTTTTGGAAAGAAGCATATTCTTCACTTTAGAGGAGTTTATATGAGAGATGAACTTCCTAATATTCCACGGAGGATAGAATGTGGAATTATCAACTTAGACTCTAATACCGGAAATGGTACACATTGGGTAGCATATTATAAAAATAATAATAATGTGGAATATTTTGATAGTTTTGGTAATCTTCAACCACCCTTAGAAGTTTTAAGATATTTGGGAAACAATATAAAGTATAACTATAAGAGATATCAGAAATTGAATGGATTTAATTGTGGACATTTATGTTTAAACTTTTTAATAAAATCCCAAATAAAAAACAATGTGGAATAAAAAAATAAAAAAACAGAAAAAATTAAATTTGTTTAATTAATTTATTTATAGTTTTTATTTCATTTATTATCCATTCTTAGCAATAGTCTGTGTATTTTTACGTCTGTTACAATTTTGTTTTGCATTTTTTTCCCTATTTCGTAACAAAGACGTGTCAGATCAACTTCAATATCTTTTTCATTAATTCCTTTTATTTCACTCAGTTGTATACTAGTTTTTCTTAACATAGAACACGTTGGAATATAAAAATCATAATAAAAATGTAGAATTTGTTTCCTGAGGATGCCGTTCCAACATAAAATTGAAGTTAGAAATATTCCAATACCAAGTAGAGACTTCCACGTATCTGGTTCTATTTTAATTTTGTAGTTGTCCTGCTGAATAATTAAACGATAGCTACCGTTTTTATATTGAAATATATAGGCTGTATTCCTTTCAGTAGTGTCATCTATCAAATTTACTGAATTTAAAAATTCTTTCTGCGATAGGACACTGCTAATATAGGTTTTATAGTGCATTAAACGTAGCCACTCTTCCCGATCCAATCCAATAAAATGTTTATTTTTATAATGTAGCCATATCATTGGTTTAAATCCATTTAGAGTTGAAAACCCACAAGAAATTTTTAATTTTAAATTCAGGAAGTACTCCAGCTCAAAAACCACATCCTGTATTTGAGGTTTCCTTGATTGTTGGAAAAAGTTTGTCATTTTATTTTCCATTTTCAAAAGAGAATTTTAATTTTTTTTACTATACACCTCGGAAGTAAATTTTAAACTGATGATGACTTCGCTCTAAAAAATCTCTTTATATTGGAAATATCTTGAATACTATGCTCTATCTATCTGTCATTGTGTAAATAAGTTGACGTATACAATGACATACATGCATACATACATACATACATACATACATACATACATACATACATACATACATATATGTTGTATAAGAAAAATAAAAAAATATTTAAATTATGTTTCCTTTCAAACATTTTGTTTATTTTTTATTTATTTTTTAATGTAAATTATAAAATTTAATTAAAAATTTTGTTTAAAAATGTTTATTAATTCGTCTCAATCTTCCTTTCGGTTAGCGGTGGCAGTCGATAAAAAGTGATGAAATAAGCTTCTATATGTATCAATAATCTTCTTCACCCTTAGTTTTTTCATATGAAAAAAGTAACACGTACACATACCAACAACGTCTTCATTTGAATTTTCGTCATGAGAGCAAGGTATTCTATCATCAAAATTCTCATAATCAGTTTTGAATGCCCGAAGAAAAGACAGATGTTCTTCGAAAATTATATTTCCGAACTCTTGTAAAAAATCGTTTATAAAATCCATCGTTCTAGTTTAAAATCTTAATGAAAACTACTCATTGATTTATCAAATCCTCGTGTTATATACTTACGTATGTATATTTTTATATGGTTGAATTCGTATAAATTAAACAAATATTCATGCAATTTAATTTTTTTTCTTCTTGTTTTATTTAAAATATTTCCTTAAACACTTTTTAAATAGTTTCTATTTAAATGTAGCAAAAGGATAATAATCTCTTACAGGAGGAACTGGCTTCAACTCCAATCTGTATAAATCACTATTATTGCTATCATTTATAGGATATTTAGAAATAAGATAAGCGCCCGTAGATAAATTTTCAATATCCTTATCACTTAGTGAATTAAACCTCTTTGGTAAATATAAAATGTTCGTTCCCAGTTCTAAGACAATAGTTTCCCCATACTTGGTAGTAATACGATCAGCTCCAGTTATATGATACTCCTCTAGAGATAGCATATCCTTCACACTAAGTCTCTGCCTGGCGTTCAATTTATTGAAGGTAGAAATTAACTCCTCGTTGGTGCTCATTGTTTTGTAACTTATATTAAACTGTGAACTTTTATACACCAGTACAAATTATTTATACATTTTTCATATGCAAGATATATACATATCTCTCTCTCTCTCTCTCTCTATTTATTAATTAAGTTTTCTCTTTTCACTAGTTATTATTGAAATTTTATTAACGGTTGTATTTTATTTTATCTCTTTATTATTATTTTTTTTTTATTTTTTATATAATGTTAAATAGATTCTACTTATATAATTTCAATCTAATGATTTTATTTAAAGTTTACATCTAATATTATTTTATCCCCAACTTCGTCACACCAAAATTCTTCATTAAATGTTGATAGCAGCTTATCCCCTTCATCATCGTACAAGAATTCGTATACCTCATCCTCAAAAAAATTTTTATGATATCCCATCTGGTTGTTGGGAATTTCCTGTTCCTTCCAATTCTGAGGAGACTTGATGTAGTGGAAGATTACTTCTTCCACCGAATCATTAAGACTGAATTCTGTCAACGTACCAATGGAAAGTGGGCTAACCGAAGGGTGTACCTTGCCAAAGTCATCCTCCAAAGATATTATCAGCGGACTGGATTGCATTTTTAATTTAATTTTTTTTTTTTACTTTTTTATTTATTTAGTTGAAGCACTTGAAGTTGAATTTCACTAACTAAGTTTAAAATGTTCCACGATTGGACCTTTATACTCAAAATCAACAACAACAACAACAACAACAACAACATAATACTAACAAAATATCAATAGATAAGCTAATGCACATAAACATTGCATTTGTTCCCTCACTCCACACTCATATCCATACACACATTCACTCCTATCCATACATACATACATACATACATACATACATACATACATACATACATACATACATACATACATACACGTGTAACGCTGACCAAATTCACTACATTTTAAACCCTTTCCTATTCCACTCACGATCGTTTACTTATAAAATCCTAACCCTAATTAACATATTTTCTATTCGCACATGCAAGATTTGTGAAATCTAGGAATTCGTCTCCTTTTTATGTATATCCGCACTAAAATGTCTAACAAAATTAAAAAAATATAATAAATAATAGAATTAACATATGCAAATTATTAAACAAAAATATCAACTACAGTTTTTATACGAACACCGGCCGATCAAACCCACACAAATTATTACATCCCGTTTACTTACATATAAAATCCTAACCCTAATTAACATATTTTCTATTCACACATGCACTCACAAATCTAGGAATTCGTCTCCTTTTTACTATGAATCTCCGCTCACACATTTTTTTTTCTAACAAAATTAACAATAAAAAAAAAAAAAAAATAATATAATTTACATATGGAAATAATTTAACAAAAATATCAATTAGAAATTGTATACGAACACATGGCATGTGCCTTTACTAAATACCATACATATGTACAACATATTTTCCCTAAATCATCAAATACTTTCTTTTCAATTCGATAAAACAAACTCATACACCAATACTCCCACTAATGCCTTGGCTGGCTCATCATCATCATCATCATCATCATCATCATACTTGTATACAAAAGAACCTATTGTTAACCGTTACCATTCTCAAAGCATTCGAAAAAAAAAGTATGAAAAAAATCTTAACTTTTTTTTGCTGCGGTTCGCGTGTATAACAACACAAAATAACTTTATCAATTCCAACTACAATTCATGGGTGCATACTATTAGGCGTTAAATACAAATCCCAACTCCATTTACTACTTAGCACCATAAGCCAAGCCTCATCGATTGGCACTTAACAATTCACAATCCGTTATTTTATCTCCTTTCTCCACTACTGCCATCTAGACTTCTTTAGCACACCAAAACTTTTTTAGCTCATCCAAAACCAATTTAAATAAATTTAATTACTTTTGGGTAAGCCAACATGATCCAGACTTAGCAAACTCACAACCCGCTATTATCTCTCCTTTCTCCACCCTGTCATCTACACTTATCTAGCACACAGCTGCTTACCCAAAACCCATTAAGATAAATTTAATCACTTTTGGGGTAAACTCAGATACATTGATCAAGACTTAGCCAACTCACACACATTTCACCTATTTACGGCGTTACCATCTGGCATCAACATGCTTCATTTAGCCAATTCACTATCCTTTTTACCCTTTTTTCATCTCACTATGGCAACGCTCACGCCATTATTTAGCAAATACACACTCCTTTTACCCTTTTTCACCACCATATGGCAACTCTAATACCAGTATTTAGCAAAGACACAAACCTTTACTGCATACAGCGCCCCCTTCCGTTATCTATCGTTAACTATTTTAATTGCTTTCTGGGAGAACAAGCAATTCCTATATACTTATGTAACCGTGGGAATTTGTGTGTATGTATGTCTGTAGACGTTTAAGGCTGTCCGTGATTTCGGGCAAGTGAGGGTGTTGTTGTAATATGTATTCGTTGAAATCTGTGTGTATTTATGTCTGTACGAATTTAAGGCTGACCATGAATTTTGAGGGGCGGGGTGTTGTTGAAATAGTTTGAATTTTTCTTAGATGAATTCTAGTATGTGTGTGTATGTGATTTCCTCAAGCTAGTATTTATATGTACGTAGAAATAAATTGCTTTCCGTATCGACTTTTGATTCTATAAAATATTATCATGTATCTGAACTTCCCTAATCCTAGTATGTTTTTCATATTCCAGGATGATATTGCTTTATATTTTGGCAAGCTTAAATTTGTCCAGTGTTAAAGTCTTATCTGTCAGAAATTTGTTTATATTTGGAGAACTATTAATTTCAGATCGTGGGGAATTTATGTGAGTGTATGTTTGTGTGTGTGTGTGGGATAGAGTTTGGCTGTCTGTGATAAGTTTGTTTATTTAAGTGCATTCGTCTCCTTTGACTGAACGGCTTTTCAAGCGTCAGAAGCTTGGAAGACGGTTTGTATATTTTCTTGATGTAGATATGTAAGTGTGACTGTTAAGATCTAATAAATACTTGAGCATCGGTAAGAAATGTATGTATGTATGTACATACAAATAAGTATGTGGGTCCTTCTTTAAATACATTATGTGCGGTCTTTTGCTGTTGTTGTAAATATTCGCCTTGTGTATAGATGTGAAATATCTTCATAGTTTTTTTATTTGATATTAAAAAAGGTTGTTTTAATTTTTAGTGTACGATTATTTACTTTAAAGTTTTTGAGGAGTTTCCGTTTTAAGTAAAATTGAATTCCTCTCTAGTTGTAGTGACTATAAAAAAAATATTTAATATGTGTATTTAATTTCCATTTGTTTAAAGTTGATGTAGCCTATATAGTCAACGTTAGAAATATTTTGATATAAAATTTTTTCCAACCATCGGCTTTTTTCTTTACCTTTTACATTCATCTTAGAACATCTTGCATTGACGTTTAAAAGTTGCCAAACATTTTGAAATGAAACTGATCTAGCAGTTTTTTATTGATAAACATATAAAATCAAAAGGGAGTTTTATGATGAAATTTTTATAGTCATTATTGTTGAAAACATCCCCTACTTGTTTTGCGATGAAATCATTCGAATTAGCTCTGAAACCTTGCACTTCTATTAAAACCATTTTTTCATCCATATTACTTAATTCATGAGACTTTCCGGACTTTCTATTATTCGATCATCAATAAAAATGCAGTAGCTGAGGTCTTTGCTTGCTGTTTCAAATTAAATTTCTATATCAATTGGCACGCTATTAAATAATAGGAGCTTTTATCTTAAACTCTAATGCATTTAGCAGCGCTTGAGATTCTTTTATATATTAGCTTTGTTGGAATCTTAGATACATATCAGAGAACAGAAATGAGTAGTGAAAAAGTGAGTAGAGTTGAATCATGATTTATAATTTCTTGTACTTATTAGCACTCATACTTATTGTATTGTTTTCTATGAATCATATTCACTCGAAAGTTTGAAGTGCGCATCGAACTCATACTTAGCAACACTGACATTGTTTAGTTCGACTCTTCTTAACTCAATGCCTATGGATGATGCAAAATAAGTATGATTCATAATGCCAACTTCGCATACGAACATTAAAGTTCTCATTATGAGGTTATGTGTTTCTCAGTTTTTTTTTTGTTTTTTTTTGCAGGAATTGAAAAACAACCCTACTTACTACTATAGTACAGTACTTACTACTATAGTACAATAGCTATTGTATACTACTTGCAAACTGTTTAATGACAAAACTTTTAAATAAACATCCATAAATGAGTTCAGTGAGCTGAATCAATGTGAGTAGTATAAGTATTTTCCTGAAATTAGACATCAAACTGTGGTGATACTCGTATGTGAGTGTGAGTGTGAGTGTGATATTGACGACGCATTCATATTTATTTCAACCTATACTTATAAATCAATGTCATTGTGAGTATGCATAAATCAGAGTAGTTGAGTTTAAATGATGTCTACTCACTTATATTTAAAATTTCATGAGTCAGTATGAATAGCGAATAAATGATTCATTTCCGATCACTGATATATACATATCATATAGAACTGCATAACGTTAATTTTTAAATTTTATGTTAAGATCATCATATGGATATAAGACTGAATTTAAATGTACTTTTAAACTAATCAAAGCACAATGAACAAACTTACTTTCTTCTTGAAAAGCAGACAACGCAGTCGTTTTCTGAAAATATAGGTCTACCCTCTCGATGGTTCCTGTGGTATACAAGATGAGTTTGTGTGTCGGAATTTATTAGTTATTAAATTTTACAATTTTAACTGCCCAAATTGTGTTACTTGATACTGATACTATGTTTATATTAATAGGCTATAATTTTATTTTATGAAGGGTGATCGCCTAAACCTTTTATTTGATGCTCTAGATGAAATAATTTGTCCCCATTTTTATTAAAGTTCAGCGTATTGTGTTCACATTTCAGCTATGTTTATGTGTGCTTTGTGTGCATTCAGACAGGCTGTATGTATCAGTTAGTTAGTCCGTCTCTTGTTTTATTTTTTTTTTCTTCTTATTTGTCACTATTTTTTTGATTTTACTATTTGAAATAGAGAACACTTTTTTTTTTTTTTTTTTTAGAATTAATTAATATTAATATTTATTTATTGTATCTTCAAAAATGAACTAACAATAAGTATTCAAATCTTAAATCTAAATATAATTATTAGGCCCGACCAGTGTCGGACATAAACTTAGTGATAGTAATTCATAATACATAAGAGTTGTGCAAAGCAAAAAATAAAAATAAAAAAATAATTACAAACAGTTTCATCTGGTGTGGTAAGTATTAGAGCCCTTGTGTCCCTCTTTTTTAAGCGGATGTGTCCGGTAAAGTTCAAGATATTTCGAGCAAGCGGATTAGGGTGTGACTCGAGTTTAGTTAAATATTTGCCTGAATATTTTGCAATTTCTTCAATCACTTGTGGCATATTTAGATCACGATGTAAATTTGAGTTTCTTATGTACCATGGAGCCGATGTTATTAACCGTAAAATTTTGTTTTGTCTTCGTTGGATTTTCTCTACATTTGAAGCTGAAGCAGTGCCCCATAGCTGAATTCCGTAGCATCATATAGGTTTCAAAAGCGACTTGTATATCAAAAGTTTGCAATCTAGACTCAGGGTTGAATTTCTACCAATCAGCCAATGTAACTGAGTTAATTTTAGTTTCATTTGTGTTAGCTTAGAGTCAATATGGTGTTTCCATGTTATCCGTCGGTCAAGGTGTATACCAAGGTATTTTACATGTGAATGTTGAGGAACAACTTGATTATTGATTCGAATGGGTGAACAGGTATCTTTTCGCAGAGTAAATGTTACCTGAACACACTTTTGTTCGTTTACCTTAATTCTCCATAAGTTTAACCATAATTCCAGCTGTGTAATATGTTCTTGTAGATATCGGGAAGCCTTGTCAGGGTTTTCGTGCATACTAAGGCAGGATGTATCATCAGCAAATGTAGATGTATGGATATTGCTGCTCAAAGGCATATCACAAGAATAAATCAAATACAAGACTGGGCCCAGTATGCTCCCCTGTGGCACACCGGATGAGATTGATTCGGACGCACTCATGAAGTCTCCTTCCACAACAGTAAACTTTCGAGCAAGAATATAACTTTGCAAAAGATTAACAATGTTTAATGGTAGATATGTCTTCAATTTTAAAATTAGGCCTCTATGCCACACTTTATCAAATGCTTGAGAAACATCAATAAAGAGGGCAGAACAATACTTCTTTTCTTCGAGTGTTCTTCTTATAAATTGAACCAATCTATGCGTTTGTTCAATGGTGCTATGCTAACTTCTAAAACCAAATTGATGATCCGGTATGCACGCATTATCAGTTAGAATTGGGGACAATTTGATCATGAGTAACTTTTCGAAGAGCTTTGACATTGTTGGCAGTAAAATTATTGGTCTGTATGACTCAGCCTTGGTAAGATCTTTGCCCGGCTTTGGAATCATTTTGACCTTGGCAAGCTTCCAGCTGTGTGGATAATACTCCAGTCTTAAAATGGCATTAAAAATGAATAGCAGAATTCTAATTGCAATACGAGGCAACTTCATCAGCATCTTATTACTAATTTCATCAATACCCGGAGCTTTTTTTGGGTTGAGTTCAGCAATTAGTTTTTGTACATCACGCATCTTAAACTTTAAGGGACGAGGGGGTAGAGCAACTACACATGGCAAATCAGCAACACGCATACATGTGTTTGGGGTAAATACGGTTTTTAAATGCTCAGCAAATATGTTACCTTTTTCAGTATCGTTTCTTGCCCAACCTCCGGTAGAAGTGCGCAGGGGTGGTTTAAACTCAACGGGTGTTTTAAGCTTCCTCGCAGCGCGCCACAAAGAATAATTAGATGCTGGTGTAACATCAAGACCATCCAGATAATTTTTAAGAGATGCAGTTTTTTCAGAGTCGTTTAGTGCACACTTTAAACCTGATTTTATGTTGGGGTGATCTGTGTTGCTGCCATTCCCTTCTAGCTCTTCTTTTTTCACTTACGAGACGTTCAATATCCGTAGAATAAATTCTATTAAACCCAGTCTGCGGGTGGGAGGTACTAGCATGTTCAGCAGCCTGTTTAATATTTCCATTAAGATTCGCAATGTTAGATTCAATATCATCGGATGTACTTAGCGTTATGTTTTCTGTGCAATGACTACTAAGATATTTTTTGAATATCAGCCAATTAACACGATTGACCATCTTCACATATGGATGAGGTAAAGCACTTCTTAGTGGATTACATATTGTAACGATAGTGGGAGAGTGATCGGAGGAGAGATCTATAGAAGCTTCAACATGAAATAAATCTCTAGAAATATTTTTCATGACGCCAAAATCTATAACATCCGGAATTTTTTGTATGTCAGTAGGCCAGTAAGTGGGCTGCCCACTCGAAATGACGTCCAAACACATTTTTGAAATTGTGGTGAACAACGCTCTACCTCTAGGTGTAATAAGACGCGAACCCCAGAACGTATGCTTTGCATTGTAGTCGCCAGCTGCTACAAAACAAGGTCCAAGAGATTTGAAGAAATCCTCGTATTGATCCTCAGTGATTGAAAATCTGGGAGGGGACTAAATTGATGATATAACGAAATTTGTACAAAAATTTTCAACGCAAATATTTGTTGCTTGTAGATTTTCTTCACAAACATTGTCAAGAATATAGTGCTTGAGTCTTGACTTTATTAGAATTGCCGATCCACCGCATGCTCTTCCTCTAGGGTCTTTTGTATCATATAAGTTGTAGCCATTGATTTTGAAAAGGCTTCTCGAAGTCAAATGAGTCTCAGAGACCAACATTATATCAATATCTTTTTCCGTAAGGAAGTGCTCGAGCTCATTTTTGTGTTGGCGAATGCCGTTTGCGTACCAGAAACATATTTTTAACGTGTTCATGGCTTGTTAATTAATGCTTGAAGCAGAGTATTCTGCATTCGAAGCATTTCTTGCATCATATTAGTCATATTTGTTGTGAAATTGTTGATAGTTTGCACCAGATTATCAATAGTGGCTTCAAGGCGACTGAAATTAAAACTTGTGTTCGCATTTGTTGAATTACTTGCTTTGTTCTGGACACTTTCTGCGTGGGAATAGAATTTATTTTAACAGCATCGGCATACGATACACGTGAAGTACTAGGTTGGCTCATTGGAGGAAAAGTGACAGAGTAAGCGTTAGTTGATTGAGCTGGAACTAATTTAGGTTTTTGACCCATAGCCTGTTTAACGAAAGAATACACAGGGCATCCTCTGTAGTTAGCGGTGTGATTGCCTCCACAATTACTACATTTTTTTTCTGCTTGTTCTTTTGGCTTAGTACAGCTAGCAGTACCATGCAATTCACCGCAGATAACACAAACTGTAGGTAAATTGCAATAGGATTTTGTATGGCCATATTCTTGGCAATTATGGCACTGTACGGGACCTACACGCTTACGTGGCTCTTCAACTGTAATTTTTCGGTGTAATAGAAACTTTACATTATAAATAGGATGCGTTTCATTTTTTTTCAACTGCATGCCATTCGGCTCCAATTCAACCCGAAATAGGGGTTATGGGACCTTTTCTCTGCTAATTATATTGGTAACATTTTTAACCTTAAATCCTTTTTCAAGAAGTGCACATTTTACTTCTTCGGGGTCAACATATGAATCTATGCCCTTTAATACTATCTGTAGGCCTTTAGCACTCTTAAGTTGGTAAGTGTAAAAATTTGTTTTGTTTTTTTCAAATTCGCTAACAATTTTTCGGAAATTTTTTTCATCATAAATTTGGATTTTAGTTTCATCAATATTACCTCGTTTAATTGGAATGATGTGGAAAGTATTTTCGCCAATGGCCGACAGCAGTTTTTTTAGAAGCGCGTTAGAATTTTTTTCTCTCAGATAGATAGGTGGTGGCTTAAAAGACTTTTGCGACGATGCAGCGGGCTTCTCGTTACTGTCTTGCAATATTGAAAAACGATTTTGACGATTAATAGAGGACGCGCTGTTATCCCTAGACATTTTTGGAGCAGATGAAATTTTAGAAGATTTTGGGCTTCGGCCACGCTTTACCACAGTTATATATCTGTCCATACCGACTTGAACTTTGGGTTTTGAACTGCTGTTATCTGTAGTGATAACTTTGTTAAGTGATGAACACGAGCCCGAAGGGGATGATATCGCTGGCTTATATGAAGATGTACTAGGCAACTGTAATGTTAACGAATCACTTGTTGGCATTGGACAAAGCGAAGTTGATCGCTGACGAAAAAGTGGCTTTGCCGTTAGAAAAAGACTATCATCAGATTTTTTATTTTTATTGTTAACATTGAGAGCTTCAGAACTCACAGTAAAATATGCATTTCTGCCGTTTGAACTCACTTCACAATTTTTTGTTTTTGAGGTACTCATGTAGAGTATTCCTCAAGAGCACTTTGTTTGCGGTTTTTGTTTGTTTTTGTTTTTTGTTTCTTGCTATGTAAAAATAATATCAGCAATATTTGCTTTGCTTATTTATCAAAGTTAATATGTATGTATTACGGTTATTATGTATTACGAATATTTTTTATGATTTTTTGTTTGTTTAATATGTATATGAAAAAAAACTCCGCTAAGACGTCTGTTCACTATGAAGGTTCAGCGAGAACTCCCGAAATAGAGAACATTAATATAATTTTTTAATGCATTATTTTTATTGAAAATACTCTAGTAGGCATATTTATTTCGACATATCAGCCGATTTTCTTCTATTTTTATTTCCAATCCAATGCAACAATGCAAAACATACTAAAACTGTCTATATATATATTATTGGAAAATAAATAAAACACTTTACAAATTTCAAATGTGTTCCGTTAATCTTTTCTGATTGAAACTAAAAATAGAAGAGTTCAGTATGCGGCTTACAATTTTGACATTTGTTTGCAAAGTAAATATCAAAGACGTGAGAAGATTAAACTAAAGAAAAGTTTCATATCTCAACCTTGCAAAGTCCGTGGATTTATTTCGCTGTATATGACATTTCGCTCTTATTGTACTTTGTATTGCACTTAAATTTAAACTTTGGGGTGAATCAGAGTTTAAAGACCATTCTTCCCTAGAGTCTCTGTGATTATCTTGCTCCAAGGCACTTTGGAATAAAAAAATGCAGAGCTATTCACATTTGTGAAATATATTTTCGCTGCCGCACAGTGGTTCAGAATCGTTTTTCATCGGAAAAATCTCTGTAACTTTTGAACTAATGAAGATTTTTTTTATTTTTTTCGTGGATAGATAACATCCTGAGCTTTTATCCAGTTTTACGTTCATTAAAACCAGTACAGTGGTTGTGGAGAAATTTAAGGTTAAAGCTGAACTTTCAAAATTTTTTTTAATTTGCTAAGAAATGCGCACTTTTTATTTTTTATTTTTGTAGAAAAACGCCTTATAATGAAACTTAAATCATTTTTATAAAAACAACAAAGTAAGTTTTTGAAAATTTAACACATAAACCTAGTTTTTCCGTCATAAATATCTTATAGACTCTTGGTTATTTGAATATATATACATAAGTATGTAAAATTTTAAAAGAGCATTCGAGACTATAGACAGAGAAATACTTTTAAAAAAGTTATATATGTATGATATACAGAATAAAGAACTAAGTTAGTTGCAAACTTATTTAACGAATAGAAGACAAACAACGTTAATAAATAAAGTAAGATCATGTACAAAAAATAATGATTACGGTGTTCCTCAAGGCTCAATTCTTGGTGCACTACTGTTCATAATATATATTAATGATTTCCAAAATGTGTTAGATAAATGTGAAATAGTATTATACGTAGATGATACACTAGTCTATGCTATTGCATTGTCAAGAGAACATGATGCACGACTTAGAAGAAGTTAATAAATGGTTAAAAATGAATAAATTGAAATTAAACGAGAGCAAAACAAAATTAATGGAAATAAATGCAAACAGCGATGCTGTAATAAAAATTAATAATAGAGAAAAAGATGACTTAAAATTTAATAATCACATTGATTATATATGTAAAAAGATCGGGAAAAAAATTGGCTATTTTAAAAGAATAAGACATAAACTATCTATAACTACCGCGATTAATATTTATAATGTAATTATTAAACCTCATTTTGAATACGGTTCGACAATATTATACACCTGCTGTACAAAAACAAAAATAGAGACTTCAAAAAATGCAAAATAAAGCAATGCGCACGATGTTAAAATGCAACCGATACACACCAATTCAGTTTATGCTAAATACACTAAAATGGCTTAGCATTCAATAAAGAATATAACTTAACACTCTAAAATTCATCCGAAAAATTAATATGGGAAATGCATCTCAATACCTATGCGATCAACTTAATTTAGTTGGACAAGTACAACATTGTCAGCTACCAAACGCTTAAGATTTTACATTGGATAATGTAACTACAAGCGCAATGCAGAGATCTCATTTTTTCAAGGGCCTTAATCTATATAGTGGACTTCCTTTGGAAATAAAAAACGAAATGAATGATTTTATCTTTAATAAAAAATGTGTTCAATTTGTCAAGAATGTTTCACAGAATGTGTATTAAATTAATTATTAAAATAATAGTGTAATGAATTTTTATATTATATTAATATGATTAAATTTAAAGTATGCCAAATACTAATTATTACTTAAATAAAAAAAATAAAATAAAAAAATGTGCAGACATAAATAACTGAACCGTTTCTACTAGATGAATATCTTCAAGACACTGAATTAAAAAAATATTTAAACACTACTTATGAGAATCATAAAACTAGTTTAAAATAATTAAGTATCACTTATAACACAAATTACCTCTTAATATTTAAAATATAATTAGGTATCATAAAGCCCTTACGCTAAGTATTATATAATGAGGGATTTTTCCCAAAATCTAGCTAATAGATTTTTCTTATGATGGACTTATGAGAAACTTTAACCATAATTCAAAACTAAATATTAGTACCTGAAGAAATGTTAATCTATGGATATATCATAGATATTTATATTGTGACCTCTTTTTACATAATGCACAAAACACGTTAGAAACGCGTTATTTTAATATCATTCATTAAATATTAATATTTTTATACTTTGTTTCACTCAAATAATAGTAAATGCAAATTATAATTGTTATTCATTTGGCTGGAATATTGCTTGCAAATATTCATTATTCAGTTCTATATTACCACAAAGTACACAGAGGTGAAGAAAATGAGTGATGAAAAAAGCTAAAATCAGCTTTGACACAGGTTCGACGAGAAAGGGACAACTGTAGTATATTTGTTATTAAGTTGTTAACGATATAATCAAAACAAACAAGAGAAAATGTGTAATTTGTGGAATGAAGAAGAGAACATTTTTACAAAATTAAATAAAAGATTTTGTAGCGTTGAACTAAAAAACACAGTGTGTAAAAATTATTAATACTAAAAAAGTGATTAAAATTAGTTTCCAAATGATTACAGACTTCATTTTAAGCATTTTCATTAAAAAATATTCATTTTTACCATTTACTTCCAAAAAGCGTATGAGAATGAGACCACAAAGCATAAAATGAAAAACATTAAATTAATGCCACTACGAAAGAAAAATTCAAGAAGACACAGACTCGGTGTGAGCGAGACGTCAAGAATTCGCAATTATCTTCCGTCTCGTGACATCTCTGTATACTTTGTAGTATTACTTCTGTAGTGTAGCAGTCCCTTAGCTTCGGATTCCACTTTCGTTAGTTTTTTTTTTGTGATCGCAATTGGAAAAGTAAACTATCTTTAATGTTTTCGAATCCGATTTCTTTCATTTATATTTTTCAGATGAGGTTGGGCAAGAAGTGATACGGAAAAAGGTAACTTGTTTGCAAAGCATTTAAAATCCGTATTTACCCCAAACAGATGTACTGCTGCTATTGATTTACCGAGTGTAGTTGCTCTACTCCCTCGACCCTTAAAGTTTAAGATGCGTGACGTACAGAAGCTAATTGCTGAACTCAACCCGAAGAAAGCTCCAGGTATTGATGGAATTAGTAACAAGATGCTGATGAATTTGCTACGTATTGCAATTAGAATCCTTCTATTTATTTTTAATGCCATATTAAGACTAGAGTATTATCCACACCTCTGGAAGCTTGCCAAGGTCAAAATGATTCCAAAGCCGGGCAAAGACCTTACCAAGGCTGAATCGTATAGGCCAATAAGTCTACTATCAACAATGTCTAAAATTTTCGAAAAACTGCTCATGATAAAATTATCCCCAATTCTAATTGGTAGTGGGTGCATACCAGACCATCAGTTTGGTTTTAGGAGTCAGCATAGCACCATTGAACAAACGCATAGATTGGTTCAATTTATAAGAAGAATATTTGAAGAAAAGAAATATTGTTCTGCCCTCTTCATTGATGTTTCTCAGGCATTTGATAAAGTATGGCATGAAGGCCTTATTTGAAAATTGAAATCATATCTACCAATAAATTTTCTGAAGCTATTGGAAAGTTATATTACTACCCGGAAGTTCACTGTTGTTGAGGGAGACTTCATGAGTGTGCCCGAATCTATATCATCCACTGTGCCACAGGGAGCATATTGGGGCCAGTTTTGTATTTGATTTATACTTGTGATATGCCTTTGAGCAGCAATATCCATACATCTACATTTGCCGATGATACAGCCTGCCTTAGTATGCACGAAAACCCTCACGAGGCTTCCCGATATCTACAAGAACATATTACACAGCTGGTACTATGGTTAAATTTATGGAGAATTAAAGTTAACGAACAAAAGTGTGTTCAGCTATCATTTACCCTGCGAAGAGATACTTGTTCCCCAATTCGAATCAACAATCAAGTTGTTCCTCAACATTCACATGTAAAATACCTTGGTATACACCTTGATCGACGGCTTACATGGAAACACCATATTGACTCAAAGCTAACACAAATGAAACTTAAATTAACTCAAATACATAGGCTGATTGGTAGAAATTCAACACTCAGTCTAGATTGTAAACTTTTAATATACAAGTCGCTTTTGAAACCCATATGGTGCTACGGAATACAGCTATGGGGTACTGCTTCAGCTTCCAATATAGAGAGAATCCAACGAAGGCAAAACAAGATTTTAAGACTAATAACATCGGCTCCATGGTACATCAAAAATTCAAATTTACATCGTGATTTAAATATGCCACTAGTGACTGAAGAAATTAAAAAATACACAGGCAAATATTTAACAAAACTCGAGTCTCATCCTAATCTACTTGCTCGTAACATCTTGAATTTTACTGGACACATCCGCTTAAAAAAGAGGGACACTATGGCTCTAATACTCAACACTCCAGATGAAACACCTTGAAAATATTTTTGTGCTTAATACGATATTTATGTATTATTGATTACTATCACTAAGTTTATACCTGACACTGGTTGGGCCTAATTATTATATCTAGATTTAAGATTTGAAAACTTATTGTTAGTTCATTTTTTGAAGATACAATAAATAAATAAACGCATGAAAAAAAAAATATTTTTCAGTTTTCGCCTCTTATATCTATCGCTACACTTATCTAGCGATTTTTGTGGTCTTTCTCCACTATTTTTACCTGTAGTTTCAGAAGTTATCTGGATAGTAAGTTTACCTTGTAACCATTTTGCAAAGCACATATTGAATTTACTTTTACTCCAATCAGCTTCCTTGTAGCGTTTTTTAAAATTTTTCTAAAAAGCAGATACAATTTTTTGTAAGTCCAATTCTGTTTCACTGCTGTAATAATTTGAGTTTAATTTTCTATGAAAGTATCGTGTTTCCTAAAACGCTATAAAGTAAAACTTGCAAAGATTTATCAATCTTTTAGAATGAAATATTTAAATGAAACTTATTTTTATTTCCAAATTATTGTCCTCCGCTCGCTCCCTCTCGCTCCTTCTTTATTTTCTTTCAGGTAAGCATGAAAAGACCTTCGAAATGAACGTGAGTTTATAGCTACATATATCTTCTTAGCAACCTGTATACCTAACCTAATATTAAAAAATCAATTAACTATATAAAATTGCAGGAAAACAATCAACATAATACGTTTTGCTACCTGCCATTTGTACTTGTGATTGTTTATTTGGAGTGTACCGTATTCGGTTTTAAATATAAATCTCTATTTTTTATTAATTCAAAGTTATGTATATAATAATAAGTTTTCTATTGTTATTTTTATTTTGTTCAGATAGAATGGCATTTACATGATTTCTAAGGTAGATTTTCTAGCAATTTGGGTACAAATTTTTGTTTATAATTTTTGAGTATTTTCATTAAAATAAAAAAAGTGTTCCACAGGAGGGTAGCCGCGGATGCAAAAGTATATATACGCTTAAAGAAGACACTTTCGTCTTTCCCTGGAGCAAAGACTATAAATATAAAGATGTTCTACGTCCATACATTGTACTGTCAATGCTTAATTTGCTGGTGGATTTTCTACTAAATCCATGTGTTTCAAAGAGAGTATTTATTTTCTCAGAGCACTTATTATTCTCATATCTTTGCTACTCATCTGCATATGCATACATGTATGTATGTGTGCCTTTGCATGCATAAGTATGAATGGATTTGTGTATTTTTCCTAAAGCAAAGAAAAAATATACACAAACAAAAAGAACTTGTGTTTTCGCACATATGCATATGTATATGGACATAAGCTACGTAGAACTTAATGTTGCCGATTGTTTATTTGTATGGCAAAAATATGTATTTTATTGTTGTACTTTTGCAAATACATGGATTCGCATCGAATATAAATTTATCGTTATTTGAATTTAATATCAGTGTTCAAAAACTGACAGCAGAAAAGCAAAGTTCCAATTAATATGCTATTCCTTTGATTAATGAAGGTATTGCGATTTATTTACCTGGTGCAGTGTGTTTTTTTCACAATCACACTTGCATGACTTGTTTCCAACCCTCAAAAATAAATGTTTTAGCATGTAGGAATTAAGTTTTTAGCAATAAAGACCACAAAATTATTTGTAAGAATAGAATAATTGTGGTTTTACCACAACGGGTGCAATAAAATGCACGTGTGTACTGCTGTCTGCATATCCCAAGTTTTGTGATTAAAGCACATATATTTTGCTGAGGCAGGTATATTGGAAAAACCCACATACTTTAAAAAAATATCTCTGGTAAACATTTTTTAATTTTATTACCTGCATTTTTTATTGAAAGACACTTGTTACTTTATTTTTCCTGATTAAGTCATAAAACATTTTTTTTACATATTCAATTAGTAAAAGAAAAATTTGCATATGACAATTATTTACCTAAATAAATCATAAAACGTTGTGTATGAAGTGAAATTTTCTTATTCTACATCTTAACCCGTTGAAGATTAGGCAAAAATTCGACTGTACTACTGCTTCACAGTGAATATATTGTGCTTGAAAATATAATCTAGTGTGAAATTAAAAAAGTCTTAGTAATTAAATAAGTAAAAAATATCATAATGAGCGAACTAACTGAAATTAAACAAAAGAAGTTACCGCTTATAGCAGGCAATAAGTGTTGTTTGCCTCATTGTGGCAGATCCAAATGAAGTTTTCCAAACTTAAAAATCTTTCGTTTTCCATATTCCAATGACATATTGCTTAAAGCGTGGATAGAAAAGTGCAACTTTGACGAAAGCTTTTTGGAAAGATCGCGGACATTATATATATGTGAAAGACACTTTCCGTCAGAAAATATATGAAAGAAATACTTGAAGTGCGACGCAGTACCAACTTTAAACTTGACTGATGACTCAGATATAGAAAAAGAAAACTGTTTATTAAGTGAAGATGTTGCTTTACCCTTATTTAGAAGTCCGCCTCATAAGCGCAAAAGATCGGAATCACCATCGTTTTGCACAAATTGTTATAAAAGTTGTAAAAATTAAGAATTTTATAGAAAGAAATATTTTACAATGTTTAAAAAACTGAAGACTGTTTCGCAAGACAAACTTAAATTAAAGAAAAAATCAGAAAGTTTCCAAAAAATAAGGATAAAAACATTAGAAAGCAAAATAATGAATAAGAAATCTATTGAAGCTGAAGTTGATGAGTTAAATATAAAAGCGAACGAAAAATCTTTTTGCAAAATGCCGTGTGGATGTAAATAAACCAGCGAAAGTTTTGTCATATCCTTCAGAAATGTTTGTTCACGCTAAAAATTATGATAAAGAAACAGATTTTGGTGTTTGTGTGTTCCATCATACTGATTTTTTGCAGTGTGTAAGATTCACATAAAAGTTTTTGAAAATCTTTTTTCTAAATCCAAAGAAATAAAAACATAAAAAAATTATTGTTGAACAATGCGTAAATTGTACCAAAAATACAATATATTCGTTTTGGTTTGACGAGAGCAACGTATGCTTTAAGCACAGGATGGAGATGCTTAATTTATTAGTTCTTACACTGCTAAGAAAATATTTGTCGTGGGAAACATATAAATTCCAATCAACAAGCACTGAAAAACTTAAAATTTTAAAGCAATAAAAAAAATATTGTAAGTATACAATTCAGATTTCTAAATCAAATAATTACACTGGCGAGCAAAACTGATATATAATAATTAAAAAAATACTTTAAACCCAATATTTGCTGAGTTTATCTTATTAATTATAAAGTTATAAATAAAATCACTCCTCACAAATGTTAACTTATTAACTGTAAAAGAATGAAGGAAAATATTATTCACAAGTAGTTAAATATAAACATCCAAATAAAATGTAGGTACTCATTTATCCAGTTTTGCACGTTTTGCTTTTCATTTTTTAAAGTCCCGTTACTTCAGTTATTTTGGATTCTTTTAGCAATATTCATTTAGTATTCAAACTTCATTGGTGCAGCTTTCACGTTAAAATTTTGTGTGTAATTTTTCATTGTAAGCTGTGTAAAAAAAAATTAAATGAAGAAAATTTCAGTTGAAATGGAAAACAGCATAGTCGCTCTAGCTGAAAAAGGGTATTCTTCTAGAAAAATTGCTACAGAAGTCGGCGTTTGTCATCGGACAGTACTTTCAACCATAAAAAAAAAATTCAAAACAATTAAAAAACCCTGGAGGTCGTCCAAGATCTTTGAGTGATGGCGATGCACGTCTAATGGAGCGATTGTTAAGAAAACAAGAAGTTAGAACACGAAAAACAGCAGCTAATGCTATAAACAAGAGTGTCAGTGAATGGACTGCACGACGAGCATTGCAAAGAATTGGGCTAGTTTCAGCAATTAAACAGAAAAAACCTGCACTCTCTGAGAAGAACGTCAAAGCTCGTCTGAATTTTTGCAAGGAGCACAAAGATTGGTCTCACGAAGATTGGAAACGAGTTGTATGGTCGGACGAAACAAAAGTAAATAGATTCCAATCTGATGGCAAAGAGTACTTTTGGAAGCGGCCGAATGAAAGCATTCAAAGAAACCATGTAAAACAAACGATGAAGCACGGGGGTGGAAGTATAATGGTGTGGGGGTGTTTCACATGGTGGCATATCGGTCCACTGGTAAAAATCAATGGAATAATGAAAAAGGAGGACTACCTCGCCATACTTCAAACCAATTTGCCAGATTTTGTCGATAAATGCGCTTACCCTGCTGACGAAATCATTTTCCAGCAGGACCGAGACCCTAAACACACAGCAAAAATAGTTAAAAAATGGTTAGAGGAGCAAACATTTCGAACGCTAAAATGGCCAGCTCAAAGTCCGGACTTAAACCCGATTGAAAATTTGTGGGCAATTGTAAAACGAAAGCTGGCACAATATGAAAGTCTTCCAAATAATCTTAACGAACTATGGATAAGAATCGAAGCAGAGTGGCAAAGTATAAGCAGTGAAACAATTCAAAAACTTGTAGAAAGCTTGCCAAAGCGTATTAAATCAGTAATAAAAAATAAGGGATTATGGACTAAATACTAAATTTTCCTATTTAAGAAGCTAAATGAGCAAACGTGCAAAACTGGATAAATGCTGCTAAATAAGATTTAGGCTTTCTTTTATTTATCAAACGTAATCATTTTACCTGAAAGTATTCTATTTCTTTAGAGGATAGTCTAAGTTAGTATTTGAAATATGAATTACTTTTTGATTTTAATAAATAAAATATATATAAAATGTTAATCTTTTTTTTTATATTATGTATCCACTTTTGCTCGGCAGTGTATATGTAGTCCGGTGCGAATCAACTTATTTTTAATTTTACAACAATAAAACACGTATTTTTACTCTACAATAACACAATCGGTCGCATCGGCTTTACGTAATTTATTTGCACATCAATATATCAAAACAAGAAACTTCTTTTTTTAATTTCATATTTTTTCTCGTACTGACTGTGCTTTGAACAAGAAATATAACACACACACACAAATTTATCTATAAGCATCATTTATGTGTGTGCATACATTGTATGCCATTCAACATTACTACATACATACTTATATAAAGTGTACAATCTCAAAAATTTTGTGCTCTCTTTGTTTGTGGTTTCGCTCAAATAACAAACAATACAATTTTCCCTTGTTACTTTCCCCGCAACATCATTAAACGCAAAAAATTTTAGTTTTTATTTATTGTTCTAAGTGGAACATCTTCATATATTTATAGTCTTTGCCTGGAGGGTTACGGTTTTTTTATCGCTTTTGATCTTCAAAAGTTATACACTACTAAACTGGGGAATTAAAATTTCTTACATCGCACTCTAAATGCAAATTATACAGGGTTTGCACATATCATTTCTGAAAAAAACAGCTTACCCAACACAACAAAAAAGACCGCAGCCCTTTATCGATAATAGTCTTCGAGGAATTGTAATTTATTTTAGATAAAATATGAGAAATTTTTGTTTTTTTTCAAATTAACATAAATTTGTTGTTTTTGGCAGCATGCCACGCCCACTACTAAGAATATGTTGACCAAATTTTTTGGCTACCTTAGTTTTGATATGTTTCCTTTCTAATGGCGTAATAATTTTTAGAATCTGCGTCAAGAAAAAATATAGGTTTTGGCCGATGAAAATTGATTCTGAGCCACCGTGCGCCGTTAAACTGAAGCCAAAATAGAGACAGATATTTCAAAAATAAATGATTTAATTACTACCAAAAATGGTATGAATCCTTTACAACTCTTAGCAAATTATATCAGCAACCCATTTTCGTTTTGGAGCAATATAATCTGGACAGTAGTTGTAGATTGGGGGTTTGCGTACATTAAAGTTGTGAAACATGGTAATTAAAATTTTTGAAAAACTCGTTGAACCTTCATAGTGAACAGACGTGTTAGCGGTGTTTTTTTTATATACATACATACTAAACAAACAAAAAATCATACAAAAAATATTCGTAATACATAATATTCGTAATAGATATTAACTTTGATAAATAAGCAAAGCAAATATTGCTAACATTTTTTACATAGTGAGAAACTACAAAAACAAACAAAAAACCGCCAACAAAGTGACATTAAGGAATACTCTATATGAGTACTTCAAAAACAAAAAATTGTGAAGTGAGTTCTAACGGCAGAAATGCCTATTTTACTGTGAATTCTGAAGCTCTTAATGAAAATAATAAAAATAAAAAACCTCATGATAGTTTTTTTAACGGTGAAGCCACTTTTTTGTCAGCGATCAATTTCGCTTTGTCCAATGATAACTAGTGATTCGTTAACATTACAGTTGCCTAATACTTCTTCATATAAGTCAGCGATAACAGCACCTTCAGGCTCGAGTTCATCAATTAACCAAGTTATCACTACAGATAACAGCAGCTCAAAACCCAAGGTCCAAGTCGGAATGGACAGATATATAACTGTGGTAAAGCGTAGGCAAAGCCCAAATTCTTCTAATATTTCATCTGCTCCAAAGATGTCTAGGGATAACAGCGCATCCTCTAATAACCGTCAAACCCGTTTTAAAATGATGAGAACGATAAAGCCGATGTATTCTCGAACAAAACCTCCAAACCACCACCAATCTATTTGAGAGAAAAAAAGTTCAAACGCCCTTATTAAAAAATTAATCTCCATCATTGTTGAGAATAAATTTTACATTGTTCCAATAAAACATGGTAACATTGATGAAACGAAAATTCAAATTTATGAAGAAAAAGATTTTCGGAAAATGGTTACTGAATTTGAAAAAAGTAAAACAAGTTTCTACACTTACCAGCTTAAAAGTGCTAAAGACCTGCAAATGTACTGAAGGGCATAGATTCGCATGTTGTTCCCGAAGAAATAAAAGATACCCTCGTCCTCAAGGCACTTAAGGTAAAAAATGTATCAAACTAAATAGAGAGAAGATCCCCCAACCAAATGATATAAAATTAAGAAAAAATGAGACCCATCCAATTTATAGCTTAAAATATCTTTTATACCGAAAAATAACAGTTGAAGAACCACACAATCGTTCAGAATATTATTTTTTTTTAGTACATATATTTATTTATTGTATCTTCAAATATGAACCTGACAATAATTATTCAAATCTTAAATCTAAATATAATTAATTAGGCCTGACAAGTGTCGGACATAAACTTAGTGATAGTTAATAATAATACATAAGTTGTGATAAGCAAAAACAAAAGTATTTTTCAAGCAGTTTCTTCTGGAATGTTGAGCATTAGAGCCCTTGTGTCCCTATTTTTTAAGCGGATGTGCCCAGTAAAATTGAAGATATTGCGAGCAAGCGGATTAGGATGAGACTCGAGTTTTGTAAGATAATCGCCTGCGTAGTTTGCAATTTCTTCAGTTACTTGTGGCATATTCAAATCACGATGTAAATTTGAATTTCGTATGTACCATGGAGCCGATGTTATTATCCGTAAAATTTTGTTTTGCCTTCGTTGAATTTTTTCTATATTTGAAGCTGAAGCAGCTGAAGTAGCTGAATTCCGTTGCACCATATAGGTTTTAAAAGCGACTTGTATATCAAAAGTTTACAATCTAGACTGAGGGTTGAATTTCTACCAATCAGCCAATGTATCTGAGTTAGTTTAAGTTTCATTTGCGTTAGCTTAGAGTCAATGTGGTGTTTCCATGTAAGCCTTCGATCAAGGTGTATACCAAGGTATTTCACTTGTAAATTTTGAGGAACAATTTGATTATTGATTATAATGGGAGAACAATTGTCTTTTCGTAGGGTAGATGTTACTTGAGCACACTTCTGTTCGTTTACCTTTATTCTCCACCTGTTTAACCATAGTTCTAGCTGAAGATATCGGGAAGCCTCGTGAGGGTTTTCGTGCATACTAAGGCAGGCTGTATCATCGGCAAATGTAGATGTGTGAATATTACTGCTCAAAGGCATATCACAAGTATAAATCAAATACAAAACTGGCCCCAGTATACTCCCCTGTGGCACACCGGATGAGATTGTTTCAGGCATACTCATAAAGTCTCCTTCCACAACAGTGAATTTGCGGGCAATAATGTAACTTTCCAAAAGATTTAGAATGTTTATTGGTAAGTACGTCTTTAATTTTAAAATTAGGCCTTCATGCCACACTTTATCAAATGCCTGAAAAACGTCAATAAACAGCGCAGAGCAATACTTCTTTTCTTTAAAAGTTTTTCGTATAAATTGAACCAATCTATGAGTTTGTTCAATGGTGGTATGCTGTCTTCTAAAACCAAATTGATGGTCCGGTATGCACTCATTATCAGTTAGAATTGGGGACAATTTTATCATGAGTAACTTTTCAAAGAGCTTTGACATTATTGACAGTAAACTTATTGGCCTATATGATTCAGTCTTGGTTAGATCTTTGCCCGGCTTTGAAATCATTTTAACCTTGGCAAGCTTCCAGCTGTTTGGATAATACTTCAGGCGTAAAATGGCATTAAAAATGAATAACTGGATTCTAATTGCAATATGAGGCAACTTCATCAGCATCTGGTTACTAATTTCATCAATACCCGGAGCTTTTTTCGGGTTGAGTTCAGCAATTAGTTTTTGTACATCACGCGTCTTAAATTTTATGGGTCGAGGGGGTAGCGCAACTACACTCGGCAAATCAACAGCACCAGAACATGAGTTTGAGGTAAATACGGATTTTAAATGCTCAGCAAATAATTTACCTTTTTCAAAGTCGCTTCTTGCCCAATCTCCGGTAGATGTGCGCAGAGGTGGTTTAAACTCGACGGGTGTTTTAAGCTTTCTAGCAGCGCGCCACAAGGAGTAATTAGATGCTGGTGTGACATCAAACCTTCCAGATAATTTTTAAGAGATGCAGTTTTTTCAAATGCAAGCAACAACAACAACAACAAGCCATTCCCTTCTAGCTCTTCTTTTTTCACGCACGAGACGTTCAATATCAGTAGAATAAATTCTATTAAACCCAGTCTGCGGATGGGAGGTAGTGAAGCCTGTTTAATATTTTCATTAAGGTTGGTAATGTTAGATTCAATATCATCGGGTGTTCTTAGCGTAATATTTTCTGTGCAATGACACTAAGATATTTTTTGAATCCCAGCCAATTAACACGATTTATCGTCTTCACATAAGGATGAGGTAGGTCACTTCTTAATGGGCTACAAATTGAAACGATCGTGGGAGAGTGGTCGGACGAGAGATCTAGAGAAGCTTCAACTTGAATTAAATCCCTAGAGATATTTTTCATGACGCCAAAATCTATAACATTCGGAATTTTTGTATGTCAGTAGGCCAGTAAGTGGGCTCCCCACTCGAAATAACGGCGAAGACCATTTTTCAAATTGTGTTGAACAACGTTCGACCTATCGGTATGATAAGACGCGAACCCCGAACGTATGTTTGGCATTATAGTCCCCAGCTGCTACGAAACAAGGGCCAAGAGATTTGTGGAAATCCTCGTATTGATCTTCAGTAATTGCGAATCTGGGAGGGGAATAAATTGATGATGTTACAAAATTAGTGCAAAAATTTTCAATACAAATATTCGTTGCTTGTAGATGTTCTTCATAAATATTGTCAATAATATAATGCTTGAGTCTTGACCTTATTAGAATTGCTGATCCACCGCATGCTCTTCCTCTTGGGTCCTTTGAATCATATAAGGTGTAGCCAGAAATTTTAAAAAGACTTCGAAGTCAAAATGAGTCTCGAAGTCAAATGAGTCTCAGAAACCAACATTATATCAATATTTCTTTCCATGAGGAAATGCTCAAGTTCATTTTTATGTTGGCGAATGCCGTTTGCGTTCCAGAAACATATTTTTAACGTATTCATGGTTTGTTAACTAATGCTTGAAGCAGTGTATTCTGCATTCGCAGCATTTCTTGCATCATGCTAGTCATATTTGTTGTAAAATTATTTATAGTTTGCACCAGATTATCAATAGTAGCTTCAAGGCGATTGAAATTAATGCTTGAGTTTGTATTTGTTGAATTATTTGATGGTGAAACATTTTGAGTAGGAATATAATTTTTTTTAGCAGCATCGGCATATGATAGACGGGAAGTAACTGGTTGGCTCACTTGCGCAATAGTGGCGGATAAAGCGTTTGCTGATTAGGCTGGAGCTAATTTTGGTTTTTGCCCCATAGTCTGTTTGACGAAAGAGTACACAGGACAACCTCTGTAGTTAGCAATTGTTGCATTTTTTATCACTTTGATTTTTTGGCTTATTGCAACTAGCAGTGCCGTGTAATTCGCCGCACACAACACAAACAGTAGGTAAATTGCAATAAGTTTTAGTATGGCCATATTCTTGACAATTATGGCACTGTACGGGTCCAGAACGCTTATGTGGTTCTTCAACTGTTATTTTTCGGTATAAAAGATATTTTAAATTATAAATTGGGTGCGTCTCATTTTTTCTCAATTTTATATCATTTGGCTCCAGTTCAACGCGAAATAGAGGTTGGGGGATCTTTTCCCTATTTATTATGTTCGATACATTTTTTACCTAAAATCGCTGGAGGACGATTGCATCTTTTATTTCTTCGGGAGCAACATAGGAATCTATGCCCTTCAATACGATCTGCAGACCTTTAGCACTCTTGAGCTGGTATGTATAGAAATTTGTTTTACTTTTTTCAAATTCAGAAACCATTGTGCGAAAATCTCTTTCTTCATAAATTCGTTTCATCAATTTTACCACGTTTTATTGGAACAATGTGAAATTTATTCTCACCAATTACCGAAATTAATTTTTTAATAAGAGCGTTTGAGTTTTTTTCTCTTAAATAGATTGGTGGCGACTTGGAGGTTTTTTTTTCGCAGATTCAGCGGGTTTGTGGTTGTCATCTTGCAATATTTTAAAACGGTTTTGGCGATTAGTAGATGATGTGCTGCTATCCCTAGAGATCTTTGGAGCAGATGAAATTTTAGAAGATTTTGGGCTTCGCTCGCGCTTTACCATAGTCATATATCTGTCCATTCCGACTTGGACCTTGGGTTTTTAGCTACTCTTATCTATAGTGAAAACAGGGTTAAGTGATGACCACGAGCCCGAAGCGGAAGATATCGCTGAGTTAAAAGGTAATGTTAACGAATCACTAGTTGGCATTGGACAAAGCGAAGTTGATCGCTGACGAAAATGCGGCTTTGCCGTTAGAGAAAGTCTATCTTCAGATTTTTAATTTTTATTGTTTTTATTAAGAGCTTCAGAACTCACAGTAAGTCTACCATCAGATTTGTTATTTTTATTGTTATCATTGAGAGCATCAGAACTCACAGTAAAATAGGCATTTCTGCCGTTATAACTCACTTCACAATTATTTGTATTTGAGGTACTCATATAGAGTATTCCTCAAGGGTACTTTGTCTGTGTTTTTTTGTTTACGGTTTTTTTTTGTTATTGTTATTTCTATATGTAAAAATATTAGCAAAGCAAAAAAAAAGCTTATTTATCAAAGTTAATATGTACTACGACTATTTTTTTGTATGATTTTTTTTTGTTTAGTACCTATGTAGGTATGTAAGAAAAATTCCGCTATTACGTCTGTTCACTATGAAGGTACAACGAGAACTCGTTCAGAATATGATCACACAAAACTTACTGCAAATTACCCACAGTTTTATCTGCGGTGAATTGCACGGTACTGCTAGCTGTACTAAGCCAAAAGATCAAGCAGAAAAAAGATGTAGTAATTGTGGAGGTAATCACACCGCTAACTACATATCTATATATATATATATATATATATATATTCTTTCGTTAAACAGGCTATGGGACAAAAACCTAAATTACCTCCAGCTCAATCAGCCAACGGTTACTCCACGAATTACTTCACGTGCATCGTATGCCGATGCTGTTAACACAAATTCTATTCCCGCACAAAAAGTATCACCGCCATATAATTCGACAAATACAAACTCAAGCTTTAATTTCAATCGCCTTGAAGCTACTATTGATAATCTGGTGCAAACTATAAACAACTTTACAACAAATATGACTAGCATGATGCAAGAAATGCTGCTAATGCAAAATACACTGATTCAAGCATAAGTTAATAATCCATGAAGACGTTAAAAATATGTTTCTGGAACGCAAACGGCATTCGCCAACATAAAAATGAATTTGTGCACTTCCTCATGGAAAAAAATATTGATATAATGTTGGTTTCTGAGACTCATTTGAATTCGAGAAGCCTTTTCAAAATCAATGGCTACACGTTATATGATACAAAGGACCCGAGAGGAAAAACATGCGGTGGATCAGCAAAGTCAAGACTCAAGCACTATATTCTTGACAACATTTGGGAAGAACACCTACAAGCAATAAATACCTGCATTGAAAATATTTGTAAAAATTTCGTGATATCATCAATTTACTCCGAGATTTTCAATCACTGAGGTTCAATACGAGAATTTCTACAAATCTCTTGGGCCTTGTTTCGTAGCAGCTGGCGACTACAATGCAAAATATACGTTATGGGGTTCGCGTCTTATTACGCCTAGAGGTCGGGCTTTGTTCAATACAATTTCTTTAATGGGCAATTTACTTACTGGCTTACAGACATACCAAAAATTCCGGATGTTATAGATTTTGGCGTCATGAAAAATATCTAGGGATTTAATTCATGTTGAAGCTTTCCTAGATCTCTCCTCCGATCAATCTCCCACAATCGTTAAAATTTGTAGCCTACTAAGAAAGTGACTTGCCTCACCCATATGTAAACATGATCAATCGTGTTAATTGGCTGGGGTTCAAAAAGTATCTCAGTAGTCATTGTACGGAAAACATTAAGCTAAGAACATCCGAAGATTTAAAGTTGCCAATATTAACGAAAATATTAAACAGGCTGCTGAACATGCCACTATCTCCCAGCTGCAGACTGGCTTTAATAGAATTTATTCTACGGATATTGAACGTTTTGTATGTGAAAAAAGGAGATCTAGAAGAGAATGGCAACAACACAGACCACCCCTAAATAAAATAATACTCAAAGAATGTACTAGGCGACGCAAAGAGTTGCTATTGTCGGAAAGAACTGCATCACTGGAATAATATCTTGAAGGTCTCGATGTCACGTCAACATCTAATTATTCGTTATTTCGCGCCGCTAGAAATCTGAAAAGATCCGTTGCGATGAAATCACCACTACGCACTTCCATCGGAGTATGGGCAAGAAGCGATTGTGAGAAAGGTAACTTATTTGCTGAGCATTTAAAATCTGTATTCACTCCCTATTCATGTACGGGTGCTGTTGATTTGCCAAGTGTAGTTTCCCTACCCTCTAGTCCCTTAAGGTTTAAGCTGCGTGAAGTACAAAAACTAATTTCTGAACTCAATCCGAAGAAAGCTCCAGATATTGATGTAATTAGTAACAAGATGCTGATGAATTTGCTTTTAATTGCAATAAGAATCGTGCTATTTATTTTTAATGCCATTTTACGAATGCAATATTTTCCACATAACTGAAAACTTGCGAAGATCAAAATGATTCTAAAGCCCGGCAAAGATCCTACCAAGACTGAGTCATATAGGCCTATAAGCTTACTATCAATAATCTCAAAGCTTTTCGAAAAGCTGCTCATGACTAAATTTTCCAAAATCTTAGCTGATATTGGGTGCATCCCTGATCATCAATTTGGTTTCAGAAGTCAGCATAGCACAATTGAGCAAACGTATAGATTGCTTCAATTTATAAAGAAGACTTTTGAAGAAAAGAAGTATTGTTCTGCCCTCTTCATTAATGTTTCTCAGGCATTTGACAAAGTATGGCACGGAGTCTAGTTTTAAAATTGAAAAAATTTCTGCCAATAAACATCCAAACACTTTTGGAGAGCTATATTACTGATAGGAAGTTCACTGTTGTAGAAGGAGACTTCGTGAGTGCGGCCGAATCTATATCTTCCGGTGTCCCACAGGGTAGTATTTTGGGGCCAGTCTTATATTTAATATATACTTGTGATATGCCTGTGAGCAATAATATCCATACCTATACATTCGCTGATGATACAGCCTGTATGAGTATGCATGAAAACCTTTATGAGGCATCCCGAAATCTCCAGGAAAATATTAGCCAGCTGGAAAATTTTTGAACTTATGGAGAATTAAAGTAAATGAGCAAAAGTGTGTCCATATAACATTTACCTTAAGAAGAGATAATTGTTCCCCTATACGAGTTAACAATGAAAATATTCCTAAACATTCTCAAGTGAAATATCTTGGTATACACCTTGACCGAGGGCTTACATGGAAACACCACATTGAATCTAAGCTAACACAAATGAAACTAAAACTAACTCAGGTAAATTATCTTATTGGTAGAAATTCAACACTTAGCCTAGACTGTAAACTGGTAATTTACAAGTCGCTTTTGAAACCAATATGGTGTTACGGAATACAGCTATGGGGCACTGCTTCAGCTTCCAATATAGAGAGAATCCAACGAAGACAAAACAAAATTTTACGTTTGATAACATCGGCTCCATTGTACATAAAAAATTCAAATTTACATTGTGACTTAAACATGCCACTAGTAACTGAAGAAATTGCAAAAGACGCAGGCAAGTACTTAATAAAACTCGAATCCCATCCTATTCCCCTAGCCTAGAGGGACACTACGGCTCTAATACTCAACACTCCAGATGTAGCTCCTTGAATATACTTTAATACTTTTCTTTTTTTTCGCTTAGCACGACTTCTACGTATCATTTACTATCACTAAGTTTATGTCCCACATTGGTCGGGCCTATTAATTATATTTAGATTTAAGATTTGAACACTTATTATTAGTTAATATTTGAAGATACAATAAATAAATACATGTACAAAAAAAAAATTTGAAATTTGTAAATTTCAGTGCAAAACTTTCTGAAATTTTAAAATTAATTAATTAAAATTTGAGAAATTGTGTTTTTGTATACATTAGGAGTTTTTTGTTTACATTAGTTGCGTGTGAACGGCTGATTTTTTTGGTGACATTAATTGCGTGTGAAAGGTTGAATTTTTTGTGGTAATGGAATAAAAATCATGAAATTGATTTTTCCAAATGCCGACGGGAAAATGTGAAAATTATTTTTACCTATTGCCGACGGGAAAGTTGTGAGTGTTGCCAGACTGTGGGAATTTGTGTGTGTATATATGTATATATCTATATATGTATGTATGTATGTATGTATGTATGAATGTGTGTATGTCTTGTAACGTTCCGTCACAAATGACTCTATACTTTTTCCCGATACTGTATATTTGTCTATTTTAGTTTACAAATATTTAGTCACAAATCACTCTATATTTTCTTCCAACACTGTATATTTGTTTTATTTAATTTAAATTTTTTTTTTGTTTGTTTGTTATTGAAAGCTTACCAACAGAAATAATACCAACAACTACACAACTGTTTTTATAAGTACACAACAAACAATACAACCACGCTCATGCAGACTAAATAACATCGTACTAACAGAAGTAAAATAACAACAACCACGTACATGCTTTTGTAAGCATGCATGCTATAAAACACATGCAGGCTTTGTACAGATTGTAACTTAAAACGAACAAACTATGCAAATGGGAAAATACTTCTCAAAAGCTTAAAATAATAATTATTATAAGACGATAAGTTTAGGCAACAAGCAATCAGGACGAGCTGGACGTCTTAGTACGGTAAGCAGGGGCACTACCTGTATATTACGCAGAGCGGACATCAACGTAAAGGCTTGTTCTAATTTTTTAAAGGAAGCATACAAGATCTACCGAATTCATCTTGGGCTTTCTATAATAAATAGTAGTTAGTATTCAAGATCTGCCGCATACATCTTGAATTTAATTTTAGTGAATTTTTTTTTATTTCAAGATCTACCGAATTCATCTTGAAATAATTTATTTTTTTGTAACGTGGTTTTTCTTTACAGCTGGGGTATGACTCAGTCTGTCCAGGTTCGATCCCAAAGGTCCACTAACTTTGAAATAAAAGATTTATTTTCTTCGGTGTTAAGAAAATACACAAAGCTTTATTTAACGAAACTTATGCTACTAGGATATCTTAAAAGTACAGGGTATATTGTCAGTGAATTACAGGCGGTGACAGCTATAATAAATACCAACTAGGTACGGGAGTATTCGGTGGGCCTTGTGAGGCCGTTTAGTAAATGCGGGCGAGAGGAATTCGGTGGCTCTCGTAATTCAAAAAAAAATTAGTTTCAAGATGAATTCGGTGGATCTTAAAACCAGTACAAAATAAACTATAATTAAAAACGAGTTTTTAAGATGAATTCGGTAGATCTTGAAAACACGACAAAGCAAAAGAAATAAATTCAAGATGAATTCGGGGAATCTTGAATATATATAAAAAAAATAAATTGCATATATGTATGTATGTATGCATGTATGTATGATTTTCTCACGATAATAAATTATTCATAATGCCGACATTTTATGGTATAAAATGTTCCCATATATGTGAACGCGCCTAATGCTTGTTCGTGGGGGTCGAGTTTGTCTGTCCCTGATAAGTTTATGTTTTGTTTATTTATTTGTTTTTTGTTTAAGAAATATTTATGTCATAACATTGTGAAATTCTTGAATGTGTATGTACCCTGCAGAAAACATGGGGTTACGTGTCCCCAAGTCACCACTTTGGTCGACTATTTTGGTGATATTGTCAACAGAGCGTCTATTAATAATGATTTTAATGCGTAGAAAACATTTTTTCAGATACACACAACTATGCATCTTCTTAATGTTTTATTGGTTTGTTGAAAATAAACGTGACGTCAAGCAAAATTTAAGTGTTTATAAAAATTATCTTAAGAAATAGAATTATAAGGTTAATATATATAAATGTATTTAACAATAATTAAAAACATAATACACAAAAATAAAAATAAAATATCAATCAATATTGTATAAAAATATAAAATGTGAAAATTTAAGAGTTTTAAGTGAAAGGAGCCAATTATGGAAATTTTGACCCTGTGGAAGATTTTGTGCCATCAGGTAAAGATTTGTCACATTTTAGGATCCATACGTAAGTGTTTGACTTTACTAATTCAGCGAAACATACAATTTTTAATTTTAATATACATATGTATTTAATAGAAATGACAAACAATTTCATGCAGGTGGTAACAGTGTCTATAGTGAATCAGTACAGTTACTACGGACATCGAGCGAGGAAATATCGATATTGTATACTAGAGCCCCTAAAATTTACTAGTGAAAAAGAAAAAGAGGATTTTCAACTAAGAACAGTCATCAGCAGAGAAACAAAAAGTAGAAATTTGCAAGTAACCAAAAAAGTTAACTTCTTCTCCTTCCCACTCCTATTCCCCTTTATGTAGTTTGTATTTGAAATTAGAAAACACTTGTACATTTTTTTATTTTTTATACATTTATTGTTTAAAATTTTATAAAATTTTATAATAATACATACATTCATATATTTTTAAGTATAAATATTTTAAAAAGTGAAAAAGTTCATTTAAAGCAAGATATTTCTTTTGTGAGTAAAAAGCATTTCTTAATGCGCAAACCCCAAAATTATCATAATTACAATAAAAATATTGTGGATACTTAATTTCCATATGTTTAAAGTTGATGCAGCCTATGTTCTCAACGTTAGAAAATTTTCGGTGTAAAATTGTTTCCAACCATCGTCTTTTTTCTTCACCTTCACCAGCACTCCAGCTTAGGTGATGATAGATTTTTGTTAACCAATTTGCTTCTCTTTGCTTTTTTATTGATAACAATTTAAAATCAAATGGTGGTTTTATAATGCAATTGTTTATTCATAATTGTTGAAAACAATCGCTACTTCTTTTGCGATGAAATCATTTGACTTAGTTTTGAAACCTTGCACGTCTATAAAAATTATGTTATTTTCCATATTACTTAATTTATAAGACTTTTCGAACTTGTCCTTTGATAGGTGAATATTCTATTGTACGATCATGAATAAGAATGCCTTAAGCTGATGTCTTTGTTGTGTAAATATCAAAAGGTTCTTCTATAGGAGTAAGAGGGCGCTGGGCCAGAAAAACTGCAAAAAGTTGCCTGCCTACACCATGGTGCCAGCACTAATTAACGCCACTGGCTCTAAATTGCTTGTAGGCAGTTTAATTCCCAGAAAGCAGATAAATGCTTTCTAAGAACCAATAAAAATATGCCAAGTTTAGTAAAGCTCAACGAGAAGCTCCTTTGATAGCAGTTTATTGATTAAATTTTAGTAGTAGGAAACTACCAATTCGGTGGCAATTATAATTGTAAAATTTGTGTGAAATTTCTAAAAATTCTGGACTGAAATTTTAAAATTTTGCTGAAATTTGTCTGAAATTTGAGAAATTGTGTTTTTTGTTTACATTAAGAGTTTTTTTTGTTTACATTAAGTGTTTTTTGTTTACATTAAATGTTTTTTGTCTATATTAAATGTATGTATGACCGTGGGAACTTGGAGCTTTTATATGTATATGATTTTCTAATGCCGACGGGAAAACATCTTTATTTTTTTCAAATGCCGACGGGAAAACATGTTTATTTTTTTCGAATGCCGACGGGAAAACCTCATTATTTTTTTCAAATGCCGACGGAAGAAATAATGAAAATTATTTTTTCTAATGCCGACAGGAAATTTGTGGGTGTGTCTATCTGTAGGAATTGAAGTCTGGCTGTGCTTGGTGGAGGGCGGGGTGTGTCTAGATTGTGAGACCTTAAGGCTGACCGTGATTTGGGTATGTGAGGGTGTTTTGTAATATGTAACCGTGGGAATTCGGTGGCGTTTATGCCTGTTGGCGGGATGTATTTGAGGTAGATCGACTTGTGGAGGGCGGGGCGTTGTTTTAATATGTATCCGTTTGAATCTGTGTGTATGTATGTATGTGTTTCTGTAGGAGTTTAAGGCTGTCTGCGATTTATGAAAGGCGAGGTAAGAGTGTTCATGTAATACGTATCCGTGGGAATCTGCGTCTATGTATGTTTGCAGGAGTTTAAGGCTGATCGTGATTTGAGGTGTGTGAGGGTGTTTATGTATATGTATCCGTGGCAATTTGTGTGTATGTATGCCTCAGTGTTGTCAGATTAGGGGATTTATCCCCAAATCGGGGATTTTTTTTGCAAATGGGAATACAAATTTTTGTTTGGGGATTGAGGAATTTATTAGGGATAATTTTTATGTTTTGCGGATTTTATGGGGATTTGTATTTTACTTAATATTTTTTTTTTATTTATTTCTTAGATTATTTTAATTTCAATACATTTTCCAATTGCTCTTTTTTACTTCATAAATAATATAAAATGTTAACAAAAACGCTTAAAATAAAAATTGTTACTGCTAACAATTAACTCGTTTTTAACATTTGTTGTTGGCAAGACTTACAAGATTTAATACAAGACATATCGAACAGGTACTAGCATTGCAAGATTGCTTATCAGCTGATTTTTTGGTTTACATGTATATAACTTTCAAGTTATGTGACAATTAGTTCTTTAAAATCTTATATGCAAATAACAAACAAATCAAACATGTTTTGGGTAGAAGTTTATTTATATCAAGATGCCGTTGGATCACTGTTAACACAAATTCTATTCCCGCACAAAAAGTATCACCGCCATATAATTCGACAAATGCAAACTCAAGCTTTAATTTCAATCGCCTTGAAGCTACTATTGATAATCTGGTGCAAACTATAAACAACTTTACAACAAATATGACTAGCATGATGCAAGAAATGCTGCTAATGCAAAATACACTGATTCAAGCATAAGTTAATAATCCATGAAGACGTTAAAAATATGTTTCTGGAACGCAAACGGCATTCGCCAACATAAAAATGAATTTGTGCACTTCCTCATGGAAAAAAATATTGATATAATGTTGGTTTCTGAGACTCATTTGAATTCGAGAAGCCTTTTCAAAATCAATGGCTACACGTTATATGATACAAAGGACCCGAGAGGAAAAACATGCGGTGGATCAGCAAAGTCAAGACTCAAGCACTATATTCTTGACAACATTTGGGAAGAACACCTACAAGCAATAAATACCTGCATTGAAAATATTTGTAAAAATTTCCTGATATCATCAATTTACTCCGAGATTTTCAATCACTGAGGATCAATACGAGAATTTCTACAAATCTCTTGGGCCTTGTTTCGTAGCAGCTGGCGACTACAATGCAAAATATACGTTATGAGGTTCGCGTCTTATTACGCCTAGAGGTCGGGCTTTGTTCAATACAATTTCTTTAATGGGCAATTTACTTACTGGCTTACAGACATACCAAAAATTCCGGATGTTATAGATTTTGGCGTCATGAAAAATATCTAGGGATTTAATTCATGTTGAAGCTTTCCTAGATCTCTCCTCCGATCAATCTCCCACAATCGTTAAAATTTGTAGCCTACTAAGAAGTGACTTGCCTCACCCATATGTAAACATGATCAATCGTGTTAATTGGCTGGGGTTCAAAAAGTATCTCAGTAGTCATTGTACGGAAAACATTAAGCTAAGAACATCCGAAGATTTAAAGTTGCCAATATTAACGAAAATATTAAACAGGCTGCTGAACATGCCACTATCTCCCAGCTGCAGACTGGCTTTAATAGAATTTATTCTACGGATATTGAACGTTTTGTATGTGAAAAAAGGAGATCTAGAAGAGAATGGCAACAACACAGACCACCCCTAAATAAAATAATACTCAAAGAATGTACTAGGCGACGCAAAGAGTTGCTATTGTCGGAAAGAACTGCATCACTGGAAAAATATCTAGAAGGTCTCGATGTCACGTCAACATCTAATTATTCGTTATGGCGCGCCGCTAGAAATCTGAAAAGACCCGTTGCGATGAAATCACCACTACGCACTTCGACCGGAGTATGGGCAAGAAGCGATTGTGAGAAAGGTAACTTATTTGCTGAGCATTTAAAATCTGTATTCACTCCCTATTCATGTACGGGTGCTGTTGATTTGCCAAGTGTAGTTTCCCTACCCTCTAGTCCCTTAAGGTTTAAGCTGCGTGAAGTACAAAAACTAATTTCTGAACTCAATCCGAAGAAAGCTCCAGATATTGATGTAATTAGTAACAAGATGCTGATGAATTTGCTTTTAATTGCAATAAGAATCGTGCTATTTATTTTTAATGCCATTTTACGAATGCAATATTTTCCACATAACTGAAAACTTGCGAAGATCAAAATGATTCTAAAGCCCGGCAAAGATCCTACCAAGACTGAGTCATATAGGCCTATAAGCTTACTATCAATAATCTCAAAGCTTTTCGAAAAGCTGCTCATGACTAAATTTTCCAAAATCTTAGCTGATATTGGGTGCATCCCTGATCATCAATTTGGTTTCAGAAGTCAGCATAGCACAATTGAGCAAACGCATAGATTGCTTCAATTAATAAAGAAGACTTTTGAAGAAAAGAAGTATTGTTCTGCCCTCTTCATTAATGTTTCTCAGGCATTTGACAAAGTATGGCACGGAGTCTAGTTTTAAAATTGAAAACATATCTGCCAATAAACATCCAAACACTTTTGGAGAGCTATATTACTGATAGGAAGTTCACTGTTGTAGAAGGAGACTTCGTGAGTGCGGCCGAATCTATATCTTCCGGTGTCCCACAGGGTAGTATTTTGGGGCCAGTCTTATATTTAATATATACTTGTGATATGCCTGTGAGCAATAATATCCATACCTATACATTCGCTGATGATACAGCCTGTATGAGTATGCATGAAAACCCTTATGAGGCATCCCGAAATCTCCAGGAAAATATTAGCCAGCTGGAAAATTTTTGAACTTATGGAGAATTAAAGTAAATGAGCAAAAGTGTGTCCATATAACATTTACCTTAAGAAGAGATAATTGTTCCCCTATACGAGTTAACAATGAAAATATTCCTAAACATTCTCAAGTGAAATATCTTGGTATACACCTTGACCGAGGGCTTACATGGAAACACCACATTGAATCTAAGCTAACACAAATGAAACTAAAACTAACTCAGGTAAATTATCTTATTGGTAGAAATTCAACACTTAGCCTAGACTGTAAACTGGTAATTTACAAGTCGCTTTTGAAACCAATATGGTGTTACGGAATACAGCTATGGGGCACTGCTTCAGCTTCCAATATAGAGAGAATCCAACGAAGACAAAACAAAATTTTACGTTTGATAACATCGGCTCCATTGTACATAAAAAATTCAAATTTACATTGTGACTTAAACATGCCACTAGTGACTGAAGAAATTGCAAAAGACGCAGGCAAGTACTTAATAAAACTCGAATCCCATCCTATTCCCCTAGCTCGTAACATCTTGAATTTTACTGGACACATCCGCTTAAAAAAGAGGGACACTACGGCTCTAATACTCAACACTCCAGATGTAGCTCCTTGAATATACTTTAATACTTTTCTTTTTTTTCGCTTAGCACGACTTCTACGTATCATTTACTATCACTAAGTTTATGTCCCACATTGGTCGGGCCTATTAATTATATTTAGATTTAAGATTTGAACACTTATTATTAGTTAATATTTGAAGATACAATAAATAAATACATGTACAAAAAAAATTTGAAATTTGTAAATTTCAGTGCAAAACTTTCTGAAATTTTAAAATTAATTAATTAAAATTTGAGAAATTGTGTTTTTGTATACATTAGGAGTTTTTTGTTTACATTAGTTGCGTGTGAACGGCTGATTTTTTTTGGTGACATTAATTGCGTGTGAACGGTTGAATTTTTTGTGGTAATGGAATAAAAATCATGAAATTGATTTTTCCAAATGCCGACGGGAAAATGTGAAAATTATTTTTTCCTACTGCCGACGGGAAAGTTGTGAGTGTTGCCAGACTGTGGGAATTTGTATGTGTATATATGTATGTATGTATGTATATATGTATGAATGTGTGTATGTCTTGTAACGTTCCGTCACAAATGACTCTATGCTTTTTCCCGATACTGTATATTTGTCTATTTTAGTTTACAAATATTTAGTCACAAATCACTCTATATTTTCTTCCAACACTGTATATTTGTTTTATTTAATTTAAATTTTTTTTTGTTTGTTTGTTATTGAAAGCTTACCAACAGAAATAATACCAACAACTACACAACTGTTTTTATAAGTACACAACAAACAATACAACCACGCTCATGCAGACTAAATAACATCGTACTAACAGAAGTAAAATAACAACAACCACGTACATGCTTTTGTAAGCATGCATGCTATAAAACACATGCAGGCTTTGTACAGATTGTAACTTAAAACGAACAAACTATGCAAATGGGAAAATACTTCTCAAAAGCTTAAAATAATAATTATTATAAGACGATAAGTTTAGGCAACAAGCAATCAGGACGAGCTGGACGTCTTAGTACGGTAAGCAGGGGCACTACCTGTATATTACGCAGAGCGGACATCAACGTAAAGGCTTGTTCTAATTTTTTAAAGGAAGCATACAAGATCTACCGAATTCATCTTGGGCTTTCTATAATAAATAGTAGTTAGTATTCAAGATCTGCCGCATACATCTTGAATTTAATTTTAGTGAATTTTTTTTTTATTTCAAGATCTACCGAATTCATCTTGAAATAATTTATTTTTTTGTAACGTGGTTTTTCTTTACAGCTGGGGTATGACTCAGTCTGTCCAGGTTCGATCCCAAAGGTCCACTAACTTTGAAATAAAAGATTTATTTTCTTCGGTGTTAAGAAAATACACAAAGCTTTATTTAACGAAACTTATGCTACTAGGATATCTTAAAAGTACAGGGTATATTGTCAGTGAATTACAGGCGGTGACAGCTATAATAAATACCAACTAGGTACGGGAGTATTCGGTGGGCCTTGTGAGGCCGTTTAGTAAATGCGGGCGAGAGGAATTCGGTGGCTCTCGTAATTCAAAAAAAAATTAGTTTCAAGATGAATTCGGTGGATCTTAAAACCAGTACAAAATAAACTATAATTAAAAACGAGTTTTTAAGATGAATTCGGTAGATCTTGAAAACACGACAAAGCAAAAGAAATAAATTCAAGATGAATTCGGGGAATCTTGAATATATATAAAAAAAATAAATTGCATATATGTATGTATGTATGCATGTATGTATGATTTTCTCACGATAATAAATTATTCATAATGCCGACATTTTATGGTATAAAATGTTCCCATATATGTGAACGCGCTTAATGCTTGTTCGTGGGGGTCAAGTTTGTCTGTACCTGATAAGTTTATATTTTGTTTATTTGTTTAAGAAATATTTATGTCATAACATTGTGAAATTCTTGAATGTGTATGTACCCTGCAGAAAACATGGGGTTACGTGTCCCCAAGTCACCACTTTGGTCGACTATTTTGGTGATATTGTCAACAGAGCGTCTATTAATAATGATTTTAATGCGTAGAAAACATTTTTTCAGATACACACAACTATGCATCTTCTTAATGTTTTATTGGTTTGTTGAAAATAAACGTGACGTCAAGCAAAATTTAAGTATTTATAAAAATTATCTTAAGAAATAGAATTATAAGGTTAATATATATAAATGTATTTAAAAATAATTAAAAACATAATATACAAAAATAAAAATAAAAAAACAAATAAAATCTCAATCAATATTCTATAAAAATATAAAATGTGAAAATTTAAGAGTTTTAAGTGAAAGGAGCCAATTATGGAAATTTTGACCCTGTGGAAGATTTTGTGCCATCAGGTAAAGATTTGTCACATTTTAGGATCCATACGTAAGTGTTTGACTTTACTAATTCAGCGAAACATACAATTTTTAATTTTAATATACATATGTATTTAATAGAAATGACAAACAATTTCATGCAGGTGGTAACAGTGTCTATAGTGAATCAGTACAGTTACTACGGACATCGAGCGAGGAAATATCGATATTGTATACTAGAGCCCCTAAAATTTACTAGTGAAAAAGAAAAAGAGGATTTTCAACTAAGAACAGTCATCAGCAGAGAAACAAAAAGTAGAAATTTGCAAGTAACCAAAAAAGTTAAATTCTTCTCCTTCCCACTCCTATTCCCTTTATGTAGTTTGTATTTGAAATTAGAAAACACTTGTACATTTTTTTCTTTTTTATACATTTATTGTTTAAAATTTTATAAAATTTTATAATAATACATACATTCATATATTTTTAAGTATTAATATTTTAAAAAGTGAAAAAGTTCATTTAAAGCAAGATATTTCTTTTGTGAGTAAAAAGCATTTCTTAATGCGCAAACCCCAAAATTATCATAATTACAATAAAAATATTGTGGATACTTAATTTCCATATGTTTAAAGTTGATGCAGCCTATGTTCTCAACGTTAGAAAATTTTCGGTGTAAAATTGTTTCCAACCATCGTCTTTTTTCTTCACCTTCACCAGCACTCCAGCTTAGGTGATGATAGATTTTTGTTAACCAATTTGCTTCTCTTTGCTTTTTTATTGATAACAATTTAAAATCAAATGGTGGTTTTATAATGCAATTGTTTATTCATAATTGTTGAAAACAATCGCTACTTCTTTTGCGATGAAATCATTTGACTTAGTTTTGAAACCTTGCACGTCTATAAAAATTATGTTATTTTCCATATTACTTAATTTATAAGACTTTTCGAACTTGTCCTTTGATAGGTGAATATTCTATTGTACGATCATGAATAAGAATGCCTTAAGCTGATGTCTTTGCTGTGTAAATATCAAAAGGTTCTTCTATAGGAGTAAGAGGGTGCTGGGCCAGAAAAACTGCAAAAAGTTGCCTGCCTACCCGATGGTACCGGCGCTAATTAACGCCACTGGCTCTAAATTGTTTGTAGGCAGTTTAATGCCCAGAAAGCAGATAAATGCTTTCTAAGAACCAATAAAAATATGCCAAGTTTAGTAAAGCTCAACGAGAAGCTCCTTTGATAGCAGTTTATTGATTAAATTTTAGTAGTAGGAAACTACCAATTCTGTGGCAATTAAAATTGTAAAATTTGTATGAAATTTCTAAAAATTCTGGACTGAAATTTTAAAATTTTGCTGAAATTTGTCTGAAATTTGAGAAATTGTGTTTTTTGTTTACATTAAGAGTTTTTTTTGTTTACATTAAGTGTTTTTTGTTTACATTAAATGTTTTTTGTCTATATTAAATGTATGTATGACCGTGGGAACTTGGAGCTTTTATATGTATATGATTTTCTAATGCCGACGGGAAAACATCTTTATTTTTTTCAAATGCCGACGGGAAAACATGTTTATTTTTTTCGAATGCCGACGGGAAAACCTCATTATTTTTTTCAAATGCCGACGGAAGAAATAATGAAAATTATTTTTTCTAATGCCGACAGGAAATTTGTGGGTGTGTCTATCTGTAGGAATTGAAGTCTGGCTGTGCTTGGTGGAGGGCGGGGTGTGTCTAGATTGTGAGACCTTAAGGCTGACCGTGATTTGGGTATGTGAGGGTGTTTTGTAATATGTACCGTGGGAATTCGGTGGCGTTTATGCCTGTTGGCGGGATGTATTTGAGGTAGATCGACTTGTGGAGGGCGGGGCGTTGTTTTAATATGTATCCGTTTGAATCTGTGTGTATGTATGTATGTGTTTCTGTAGGAGTTTAAGGCTGTCTGCGATTTATGAAAGGCGAGGTAAGAGTGTTCATGTAATACGTATCCGTGGGAATCTGCGTCTATGTATGTTTGCAGGAGTTTAAGGCTGATCGTGATTTGAGGTGTGTGAGGGTGTTTATGTATATGTATCCGTGGCAATTTGTGTGTATGTATGCCTCAGTGTTGTCAGATTAGGGGATTTATCCCCAAATCGGGGATTTTTTTTGCAAATGGGAATACAAATTTTTGTTTGGGGATTGAGGAATTTATTAGGGATAATTTTTATGTTTTGCGGATTTTATGGGGATTTGTATTTTACTTAATATTTTTTTTTTATTTATTTCTTAGATTATTTTAATTTCAATACATTTTCCAATTGCTCTTTTTTACTTCATAAATAATATAAAATGTTAACAAAAACGCTTAAAATAAAAATTGTTACTGCTAACAATTAACTCGTTTTTAACATTTGTTGTTGGCAAGACTTACAAGATTTAATACAAGACATATCGAACAGGTACTAGCATTGCAAGATTGCTTATCAGCTGATTTTTTGGTTTACATGTATATAACTTTCAAGTTATGTGACAATTAGTTCTTTAAAATCTTATATGCAAATAACAAACAACTCAAACATGTTTTGGGTAGAAGTTTATTTATATCAAGATGCCGTTGGATCACGGCCGTCTAAAGAACTGTAATGATTTAAAATGTACTTTGTGCATCAAGGAGCAACGCTTGCGTTGAACGAGTTTTTTCGGCAATGAACTCAATAAATACTAAAATTAGAAACAAAATTCAGATTGAATTGCTCGAATCTCTGTTAAGAATTAATAGACATTTTAAAAATTAAGGAATTTGCTGTGACACTTTTGATCCATCTACAGAAATGGTAAAATTCTTTAACTCTAAAAGTATACTTTATGTACAAAGTATACATATATGTATGTCAGTAAATTGTATAGTTTTTATGGGTTTTCTAGGTCGGCATGTATATTGGTTTTTTCTTATCTTGCAGATAGAAAGCAGTATGTTAGTAGTAAAGGCTGCAGTTCGAATATGCTTCATGTATATAGTGGTGTGCCACAAGTGTCTGTCTTGGGTCCTTTGCTATTCATAGTGTTTGTCAACGACTTGTTTGGGATTTTATCCAATAATATATGTCAGTCATTTTCATTTGCAGATGACATGCAACTATTATTCAAGGGTGATTCGGAATTTCCTGATGTTTTACAGAATATGATAGACTACACTGTTGGTTTGCTTTACGGATGGATGACTGATAATGAACTTTCGGTTAATCCTTGTAAGACTAAGGCAATGTTATTTGGCGATTGTCGAAATGATAATTACACTATTGTGTTAGACGGTGTTTCCATTAAATTTGTTAATAAAATTAGATGCCTTGGCCTCATTATTGATGTAAAGTTGAATTTTTAAAGTCACATTAATTCGGTAGTATCGAAGGTTAGCTTTTTATTGCGCCGGTTATACAGTTTAGACACATTAAGAAGCAGATTGTCCATGCAACGATAATGTCCTTATTATTATATACTTTAGAAGTGTATTCTGGAACATATGGACATGTGCTCAGAAAAGTTAAGTTAACATTCAATAGAGTTATTAGATATCTCTATTCTCTTAGAATGCGGCAACATGTATCACCTTATTTGCAAAAATTCTTTGGATTGAGTTTTGCTGATTTTCTTAAGTATAGGAACTTACTACACTTTTACAAAGTTATTGAATTACAAGTGCCTTTGTACCTAACAGAGTTCTTCCAGTTTAGTAGGTCGCGTAGAAATAGACAGTTGAGGATTCCTAGGGTAATAACCTTATTAGAGCGATCATTTTATGTAAGAGTGGCAAGGGATTGTAACGAATTGCCGGTTGTATTAAGAGCATTTAACTGTTCTGTTGACACTTACAAGAGGAAACTATTTCAGGAGATACGACTGAGTAGCTCTTCCTCGAAGTGTTTCACTACCTTGAGTATCGGGTCTCAATATTATTAAACTTATAGTTATTTAAGGCCATGACTCACTATCATACAAAGTCGTGCGATCTACGAAAAAGTACAACCCTGGTGTGATGAATTGTTATTGTCTTTTGAAAATTTTCATAAACTCCATCATACCAGGGTTGTATTTTTTCGTAGATCGCACGACGTTGTATGATAGTGTATCACGGCCTTTAATATTCCGTTGAATTTTAAATTTCTTACCTTTAATAATGTTATATATTTTTTTCGATACTAAGAATTTTTTAATTAATTTTTTTTATAGAGATATTAATATTGTTACAAATTACTTATTAAGTAATATTGTTATTATTTTTATTTTATTACACACATATTACACTTTAGTCATCATTGATGAAGAACTTTGTATTAGTATAAGTGAAACCGATTATGGCCATGAGGAAATGTTTTTTCTATCTTGGATGAATAATTGAAATGAAAAAATCGAAATGAAATATAAAACAAACAAACAAAAATGTACATATTTAAATATAATATACAGTTCAAATAAAATATTCATAAGGAAATAATTAAATAAATTGAATTAGTATTATTTTTAGTAGGGATTTTTGCGGATAGTACAAATTACTTTTTAGGGAATTTCGGGGATCAAAATTTTCAAATTGAGGATGACAGTCGAAATAAATCTGGGAACCCTGGTATGCCTGTAGGGCATGGCTGTCCTTGATTTGAGGTAGGTGAAGGTGTTGTTGTAATATGTATCTGTAGGAATTTGTGTGTTTGTATGTCTGTAAAAGTTTAAGGCTGATCGTGATTTCGGTTGTTGAGATTGATAGATTGTATGTTACCTTGAGATTTTGTGTATGTATATCTGTAAGAAGTTTAGGCTGATGTAATAGAATTAATGAATACAAATACAACACTGTTGATAATACAAATTGTTGTATTTATTTGTATTATCAACAGTATTGTTGTTGATAATTTACCATGTACAATGGTAACACTGATTATAACACTTTTAGTAATAAGTAGAAATAAGAGAAACTAGAATAAACGTGGCGAGTCTGCCATTAACCATACAGAAAACAAGAAGTGCTTTTACTTGCTACAACCAACCACCACATGGCGACCGTGACAGTGTGATGCTGTTTTAATGAAAAGTAGTGAAAAGTAAACTACAAAAGTGCATAGTGTTAAACATATTCTAATTTCGAAATGAAAGAAAAGAAATTTTTTTCTTTTGTAACAATATTTTAAACTAATTTTTAAAATCATGTAACATATACGAGTATGTATAACCATGTATGAAAGGTTTTTTTACTAGTCACAAACCAAAAAGTACAGTCCACTCGTGCGGTCGAAATAAGTGCTTCAAAATTACGGAAAAGCTGTTCGTTATAACGGTTCATGTATAAGTTAAAATGCATGATTTTACAGTTTGAAATAATTCGAATTCTACACACATCAGTTTACTTACTCAACTTATGATTTCAAAAGGAGAAAGAAAAAATAGATAGACAAAAGTAAGAAAAGAAACGAAAAATAAAAGAAGTTCACGATCAGTGAGCTGCAATTTTCATGGTTTTTGATGATTTACTCATACAATAAAATTTTTACTCACATTTAATCACGTACAAAACATTCAACGTACAATAAAATCAGCATCGTTCTAATATCTGTTCATTGGAATGATTGTGAGTGGAGGGATCGAACATGTTTTACTCAATTCATTTACATACATTAAATGTTTTATTCAGTTTTAATCATGCAACAAAACTCAATGTTGAATATAATCAGCATCATAGAAATGAACGCATCGTTGGAATAATTGTGAGTGGAGTGATCGAACTTGTTTTATTCAAACTTCAATGTGAACAATCGCTGACGTTGAATAAAATCAAAGTAGTCAAGTTCGTTCAAGTTATTTTAAAACACACACACACAAACATGTCAAACAGGGGTGGAAAATTGGAGGTTTCTTTTTGTTCCAATTATAAAAAGGTGCAACATTTCGTCGGCTTGTTTCTGGTTTGCGGCACAGTATATTGAAAATACATTATGTCTCCAGCAAACCAGAAACAAGCCGACGATTTGTTTAACTACGAGTTTGAAAATTAACATAATAAGTTTGAAAGCCTCAAACAAAAATCTTTACAAAACAAGCATCTTTATTCGATTGTGCATTAAGAGTCTTACTATAAACATACGAAGTTTGTTAACTAAATTCAAAAATGTTTTGGGTTGAAGTCTACTGATGAGTTCCAAAAAACGGGAACGAAATGCATATAGACAATCGCTTAACCATAAAAATAAGCAAATTTTCAAATTAAATAAATAAAGAATTTATGTCAAATAAATATACTTCGGTATTTCATTTAACTACGAGTATTAATAACAAAATCTTCAAAAGAACTTACATAAGGGGAACTCGTTTAACCTGTTTTATATCTCTTAACGTTTAACCTTCATATTTACAAAATATGTTTGATGCTTATTAAGAGCTTTGAAAATGTGCCCTATTTTCATCGATATATTTTGAACCGCTTTACCACTCGAAAATCCGATTATACATATTTATTTGTCATCTCAATACCTTGCATTTGAATACCAAGAACGACCAAATCGGACATTTCTAGCTCGAGATATGCTTGGTCAAGTGAAAAAAGGTCGAAAAAATTAAAAAATTACAATATCTCAAAAACTGTTCCATAAAAATAATATAACCTTGATTTTCGAATTCAGCGGAAGAAAATACATAAGGAAAATCACCTCTCATCAAATGTACATTAAAAAAATTAATTTTTTAAACTAGTGTAATTTAAGTTTATTAAAAAAATTAAACTGAATCTCAGAAATTTATATAAAATTTTTGTCTCTAATAGTTTTCAAAAAGTTCGTAGCGACTAGCTCTATTACACAGTTTCTTTACTTTTACCATCCCTGATATGAAACTCCTAAATTAAGTACACATACCCATACATACTTCAACATTGATTTGTTGGCTCTTTATAAATACAACATTCATACACAATCATTTTTTTCATTTTCACTTTTACTCTGCATCAACTACTTGATGCTGAGAATGAACATTTTTTCCTTTCGTATTATGTTCTTGTTCAAAACACTCATTGTAGAGCCAAAAAACCAATCATTCGAACTGATTGGTTTGATGCTACGAATGATTATAAATCATATCCAACAACATTCCACTCACTCGAGCGATTAAAACTTAGCAACGAATATGTGTGTTTTGAACAAGTTTGATTTTTTCAACAAAAAGACGTGTTTTTAGAATATTGATTACGTATGATTATTTTTCCGATCACTCGTTGCAGTTCCCTGTTCACGATTATCAATATAAGAAAAGCAGTTAAAAGAAAGGAAACATACATGTGTACATAGAAAGCACAAAATTTGGCAAACATAAGAACATAATTGAAAAACCAAAGAAGCATGAAAAAAAGAAGAAAATAAATTTAAATGAGTGGCATTAAAGAAAACGGCAAAAGAAATACACGCCGATCACTCGTTGCAGTTCCCTGTTCACGATTATCAATATAAGAAAAGCAGTTAAAAGAAAGGAAACATACATGTGTACATAGAAAGCACAAAATTTGGCAAACATAACAACATAATTGAAAAACCAAAGAAGCATGAAAAAAAGAAGAAAATAAATTTAAATGAGTGGCATTAAAGAAAACGGCAAAAGAAATACACGCCTGGCAACGGAGTTTAGCGGAACTTGGAATAGTATTTTTTTTATAACGGTTGGGTTAATTTGAGTGGTTTAAGATAAAAAAACTTCGTAAATATGGATTGTGGAACAACGTTGGTGAAATACATTCTTTTTGTATTTAATACGATTGTATCGATTCTCGGTGTTTTGGCTATTGTTTATGGCGTCATTATTCTAAAGAGCATTGGCGTCATTGAAGTTGACGGACAAGTCGGCTTTCCACCACAGGCCGCTCTATCAGTTGGTCTCATCACCATTGGTTCAATCGTTGTGTTCATCTCATTCCTTGGCTGCTGTGGTGCAATACGCGAAGATGTCTGCATGAACATGTGCTATGCCGTCTTCATGTTAATCTTACTAGTTCTTCAAATGGCTTTGGTTGCTTTGCTGTGGGTTAACAAAGAAAAGATTAACGAAGGTATGAGCCATATAATCGAAAGCGCATGGCAAAAGAACAATCGGGAAGCAGGTGTTTTTGAAGCCATTCAAAAAACTTTTAAATGCTGTGGCGTTAATGGATTTGTCGACTATGCCACCAATTTGAAATTGCCAACTGACAGCTGTTGTCCATCCGGTGAGACTTGCACGCCTTTGAACTATTATCAAGGTTGCAAAGGAAAGTTCAAAGAGTTTATGTCTGATAGCAGCGATCAATCGAAATATTTTGGAATTGGATTAATTACTATTGAGGTCTTTGGATTTATCTTCGCCTGTGCCTGGCCAATTGTACAACACCAAATTTAAAAAGATTTAAACAAACTAAAAGTGACATGTTTTTTCATTCATTGTTCTACACAAAAAAAAATAAATTAAATCAACATTAACCATAAAATTATTTAAAATAAAAAATCATATGAATTAAACAGTGCAAAATATAAAAATGTATGGCAACAAAATATATTTTACAAAAGAATAAAACCAAAAAAACACCAATTTAAGACAAAGCATAAGAAATGAAAAAAACAAACTAAAATAAAACAAAAAGGAAAGTAAAATTATTTTGTGTGCACGTAAAGAAAAGGGATAATTGAAAGAAAACAAGTGAACAACTACATACATATGCATATGATAGACCTATGTATACAACAAAACAAATAAATACAACAAAATAAAAAAATAATAATAAATAAAAATATACAAAAATAAATAAAAAAAATTAATACAACAAAAGAAAACCGATACAAAATAAAATAAACTTAAATCAAAATTATACATCTATGTATATAATAAAAGAAAAAAACTACAAGCATTGTTTAAACCATGTATATAATTAATATGTATTATTATTTGTATATGTAGATAAGCTATATATGTATATAATAGTACTACGCTTACAACATAAATAAAATTATTACATTTGTGTAGACAAAATTAAGAATAAATCAATAAATATTAAAAAAAAATACATTTTTAAATTTATGCTGGTAAATGTCAACAAATAATTTTGATATTAAAAAGTTTTATGAATTAGTGTCAGAATTTGACAAAATAAAGAAAAGAATATTGCAAAACAGACCAATTTCAAGTAACCAAAACAAAATTATATTATTATATTAAATTATAATAATATAATAACATATACAAAATCTTATAGTGATCATTTGCCTAGTGAGACAAAACCAAAAGTTCATAACAAAATTTTACATTGTAGAGAGTTATTATTGAGAAGTTTTATCAACTTAGAATGCAAAATAAAAGTTCCATTTGGTGTAAATTTATATGAAGTTGTTCAAAAAGAAATTTTAACAGATTTTAGTTCCGATAGTGAGGTTGAAAACCCTGATATGAGTATTGAAGCAGATGCAAAAGTAACAAACAATAGTGGTTCAATAAACACATCTAGCGACAATACAATCAATTTAGAAATGGCTTCCATAGAAGGAAAAACTAAATTTATCTCGATGTGCTCTAATATTATACGTGAAAACTATGATGGAAATCCCCTTACACTAAGTTCATTTTTAGATAAAATTAATTTGATTCAGGAAATAACCGCTCCAAACTTGAATACATGTTTCATTTCTTTTATAAAATCTAAATTAGACGGAAAAGCTAGAGAGGTTTTGCCGGAAGATATTTCAAATGTAGACCAAATAAAAATTTCGCTTACATCTTGGATAAAACCAGGCAATTCCAAAATTGTAGCTGGAAGAATTGCGGCTCTACAAGTCAAGCAAAATAATTATGTCGATTTTTCAAAAAACGTCAAAGATTTGGCGGATGCTCTACAGCGATCACTGGTATTAGAAGGTATTACAAAAGAAAAAGCGCATGAAATGACGATAGAGCAGACGGTAAATATCTGCAGGAACAATGCTAAATCAGACCTAGTTAAAGCTATTTTGGCCTCCACAGTTTTCCAAGAACCAAAGGATGTAGTAGCAAAGCTAATAATAGAAGAAGCCAACACTGAAAAAGATAAACATGTTTTATAATGAGATATAATAGAAATAGAGCAAATTTATTCAAATCCCTCAGTCAAACTCTCGATTTTTGCGTTGTAATAACCATCAAAATTCTTGTAGGTCGAATGCGCACAATAACCACTATAGAGCTAATAATCAAAATAATATTCGAAATAATAGATACAACAATAGAGGTAGAAATAACAACAATTTTAATTACAATCGCAATTCCAGGCAACATTTTTCCCAACAAAATGCCCCAGTGAGGACTTTAAACGCGGAAGTCCCTCAGCAGGACACGTTGAGGGTAGAAGAGAATTAATTTTAGAAAATCAAATCAGTATACAGTTTTAATCTCAACTTTTCAGATTTTATACGGTTAAATTGTACTGCATCATACAAAACAAATACATTCTTAGTAGATTCGCAAGCAGATAGCTATATCGATTTTAAAATTTTCATGTATAAGAAATGGGATAGCAATCAATGGGGCGGATAAAGTTAACATTGTGGGCATCACAACGGATACAACAAAATCCATAGGCACAATTACTACAAAATTGTTAATTTCAAATTCCTCAATACCACAAATTTTCCATATAGTTCCTGACAGTTTTAATATCCCATCTGATGGCATTCTAGGTAAAGATTTTTTAAAAGCAAATAAATGTCAAATAGATTACAATTCAATGACAGTTTCATTTCAAGTACGAGGCAAAAACTTAATCATTCCTATTTCTCATGGATTGAGCAACAACTCGTGTTTTATTCCACCAAAGTGTAAAGTATTCAGGATATTTCAGTTGAAAAATTTCACTGAACCGCTTTTTGTTGATTCACAAGAAATCTGTGAAGGTGTATTTATAAGCAAATGCATTATAAACACCAAAACGCCTATTTTACGTATATTAAATACAACACATAAAATGAAATTTGTGCATAATTATAATCTAAAAACCAAAACACTGTCCGAGTATTATATTTACTAAATTAATAAAAATATTGTGAAGCATGAACGTATTGAAAATTTAAGACTTATTTTGAATGATAAAATGCCAGACTATGTAAAGGAAGATTTAATGCCACTATGTGAAGAATACGCTGATATATTTACACTCAAAAATTATAAGATGACCATAAATAATTTTTATGAACAACAATTAAGACTCAATGATACATCCCGAAGCGAAATAAAGAAATAAGTTCAGAATTTACTAGAAAATGACTTAATTGAACCAAGTATGTCAAATTATAACAGTCCTATAATTTTAGTCCCGAAGAAAAGTCCAGATAATATAAAATCTTATCGCGTGTGCATTGATTTCGGAGCAATTAATAAAAAACTTATAGCTGATAAATTTCCATTGCCAAGGATTGATGACATATTCGACAACCTTGGTAGAGCTAAACACTTTTCGATAATTGACCTTTTTTCTGGATTTCACCAGATACCACTCCATGTAGACTCAAGAGATTTAACATCATTCAGTACAGATCAAGGTGCATTTAGATGGAAGGTTTTACCGTTCGAGCTGAACGTAGCTCCGAATTCATTTTCTCGCATGATGTCTATAGCATTTTCTGGTTTAGAGCCAAACAAAGCTTTTTTATATATAGACGATATTATCGTTATTGGAAACAGTAAGGAACATCATTTAAAAAATTTAGCTAGTGTTTTTGCAACGTTAAGAAAGCACAATTTGAAAATTAACCCTTACAAATGCAATTTTTTTTAGACCCGAAGTAAAATTTTTAGGGCACAGGTGTACCTCAAACGGACTCTTACCTGATGGCTCAAAAATAATTTCAATACAAAAATACACAGTACCAGCAGATAATGACGCTGTTAAACGTTTCATAGCTTTTGCTAACTATTATAGGAAATTTATTCCTAAATTCGCTTTACATGCTGCGCCTCTTAATTACATAACAAGAAAGAAAGTAAACTTTGTTTGAGACGAAAATTGTCAGAAAGCTTTTGAAACCATTATTAAATCAGAACTTATTTCAAAAATACTCCAATACCCGGTTTTCAATAAAGAATTCATAATTACTGTGGACGCTTCAAAGGTTGGTTGTGGTGCAATTTTGAGTCAGATTTTTAAAGAACATGATTTGCCAGTCTATTATGTATCTAAGGCATTTAGTAAATCAGAACAAAGAAAACCAGTAATAGAACAAGAACTTTACGCAATATATTTTGCCATAAACCTATTCCGACCTTATGTCTATGGAACAAAATTTGTTGTCAGAACTGATCATCGACCTTTAGTCTACTTATTTAATATGAAGGATCCATCATCGAACCAACGAAGACTTAAACTTTCAGAATATAATTTTCTAATAGAGTATATAAAAGGAAAACATAATGTTGGTGCAGACGCTTTATCTCGTATTTCGATTGACGAATTGAAAAGAGGGATAGGTAGTGAACAAATTCTCGCCGTGACAATTCGAGCAATGTCTAAGCGAAATTATATAAATAAACCAATTTCACAAGATGATAATTCCAAAAAGGTACAAGTATACGATAAATTCTCCCAAAATTTTAACAAAACCATCTCGAAAATCAGATCAGAAGTATACTATGAAAATAATAATTTAACGAATATAAAATTAAAAATATACAACAGATTTAAATTGCAATTTTTTATAAATATTCAGATTGTCAACGAAATATTGAATTTCGAGGATATGCTTTTGATACTCCAGAATGAAGCAAACAATCATAATCATAAACAATTGATGAATTAAAAATCCATGGCAATAGAGTATTAACAACTCTGGAAATAATGTAGTGGAACCAATAGAAATAGTATTTGATCGGGATAAACAGACAACAGGTGGTCTTAGGTGGTCATTGTGGCAGAAAAATATTATACACAAAGTTAAAGACAAAATATTACTGGAAAGGAAGGACTAGAGATATAGCTTCTTTTATTAAAAATTGTACACAATGTAGTATGAATAAAGTTAGAAATGGGACCAGAGAAAATCTCACACTTACACCTACACCAACTAAACCTTTTGAAGTAGTAGTACTGGACACAATTGGTCCAATGCCAACGTCAAAATACGACAATAAATACGGGTTGACGTTAATATGCGATTTTACAAAATATCTTGTTACCATTCCTATACCTGACAAAAGTGCAAAAACTGTTGCACAACCAATTTTTGAAAATTTTAATTTTGATTTACGGTAGAATGAAATCAATTAAGACTGATTTAGGTACTGAATTCAAAAATCATATTTTTTGTGAACTGTGCAAGTATTTGAACATTGACCTAAATTTTTCAACCGCTTTCCACCACCAGACGGTAGGAACAGCTGAACGAAATCATGGAGTTTTTAACGAATACATAAGATCTTACATCAGCGAAAATATATCGGACTGGGATACTTAGCTAAAGTATTTCACTTTCTTTCATAACCCAACTTCAAGCTCAGTTTTTGATAATAAATATACACCATTTGAACTTGCATTTGGAAAAGAACCAATCATGCCGAATGAGTTAAAACTAGATAAAATTGATCCTATTTATAATGTAGAAAGTTATTGTAAGGAGGTTAAATACAAGTTACAAAAGTCTCACATCATGGCAAATGAACTTTTAGAAAAACATAAGAAAAGAAATAAAAATCTATACGACAAATTTGCAAAGCCTTGTAACTTAAAAATTAATGATAAAATATTTATCAAAAAAGAACCATATGATAAATTTAAACAAATATATAATAGTCCATTTATTGTAAAAAATATAAATGGGGTAAATGTTACAATATATAATGATTTTTAAAAAAAAACATTACACAAAGATAGAATTTGAAAAGCGTAAACTATTGTTAAAATATTTAAAAGAAAATTATTTGAATTTAAGCTTTGTTGCTAGAAAAATATAAGACTGTATTAACAAATTTTCAAAAACCTTTAACATTTTATACATATGAAGAAAAAATCTTGATCTATTGATAACACAAATAAATACAACACTGTTGATAATTTACCATGTACAATGGTAACACTGATTATAACACTTTTAGTAATGAGTAGAAATAAGAGAAACTAGAATAAACGTGGCGAGTCTGCCATTAACCATAAAGAAAACAAGAAGTGTTAAGGCTCAGTTAGCCGACTGTAATGGAATGTAACTGCAACAGTAGGAAACAGCTGATCGATATTTTTATATGAAAATTAGGTTACGTTACATTACATCTCTATAACCATTTTCATTACTTTTCACATAACAATACAGTTCAGATGCTTCCTACTGTTGCAGTTACATTTCATTACAGTCGGCTAACTGAGCCTTTATTACTTGCTACATTGTATGTGATGATGTCCAAAAATGTTTTGCAGCTGTATTGGTGAGAGAATTTTAAGTACAGTGTGCTTACTATAAGTAAGCACAAAGATTTTATTTAAAATTTAATTAAACCTAATTCTTTTGTTTATCAAAAAGAAAATAGAGTGCAGTTCGCTCTCTATTTGTTGACTAGGTAAAATGATAAAGTTTTCAATACATTTTGCTGTTTTAAAATTTAACTTTTAAAAACAAAATATACTGAAAATTTTCCGACTTTATCAAATAAATAGTAGATTCTTTAATAAAAACCCCATCGGTAAGCGGTCTACTTTACGTATCAATATACATATAAGGGCACTACGCTTAAAATTTAATTTTTTAAACTAAAATCCAATTTTCTTTCATTATTTTTTTCCCACTAACCCTCGCTTTAATGTTTCCTCATCATTATACCTAATCATATTGATATTAAAAGAATAATAATGCTTCTAAAGGCCGTGATACACTATCATACAAAGTCGTGCGATTTACGAAAAAATACAACCCTGGTATGATGGAGTTTATGAAAATTTTCAAAAGACAATAACAATTCATCACACCAGGGTTGTAATTTTTCGTAGATCGCACGACTTTGTATGATAGTGTATCACGGCCTTAAATAACATTTTATAATGCCTCTTATATGTTTAATAACATAAAAACATTGGGCATTATCAAAAACATTATATATCGAAAAGTATTTTTTTAGGTCCATCATATACTTTACACACTGTATTTGAAAAATCTTAATACAGCCGCTACGCATGTTTACTCATTGCTGTCTCATGAACGACTAAATTAAAGAGCATAAAATAAAATGATGTGTGGCTTCTAACCAATTGTTTGGTGAAATGGACAGCCATGTAGCAGCTACAACCAACCATCACACTGACTATGATTTGTGAGGGGAGCGGCGTTGTTGAAATAGGTTTAATTTGTCGTATATGAATTCTAGTATGTCTGTGTATGTAATTTTCTCACCCTAGTATTTATATGTACGTAGAAATAAATTGTATCTCATATATATGAACAGTTTTTGCTATAAAATATTATCATATATCTGAACTTCCTAATCCTAGTATGTTTTTTATATTGGAGGATGATATTGCTTTATATTTTGTCAAGCTTAAATTTGTCCAGTTTTAAAGTCTGTCGGTCAGAAATTTGTTTATATTTGTATAAATATTAATTTCAGATTTTATAAAATTCTAATGTACGATCGTGGCGATTTTGTGTGTGCCTATGTGAGTGTGCGCGATAGAGTTTTTCCAAAGACTATAAATACATAAAGATGTTCCACGTAGAACATTAAATAAAAACTAAAAGTTTTTGCGTTTAATGATGCTGCGGGGGAAGTAACAAGGGAAAATTATATTGTTTATTATTTGAGAGAAACCACAAACAAAGAGAGCACAAAATTTTTGAGATTGCACACTTTATATAAGTATGTATGTAGTAATGTTGAATGGCATACAATGTATGCACACACATAAATGATGCTTATAGAGAAATTTGTGTGTGTGTGTGTTATATTTCTTGTTCAAAGCACAGTCAGTACGAGAAAAAATATGAAATTACTAAAAGAAGTTTCTTGTTTTGATATATTCATGTGCAAATAAATTACGTAAAGCCAATGCGACCGATTGTGTTATTGTAGAGTAAAAATACGTGTTTTATTGTTGTAAAATTAAAAATAAGTTGATTCGCACCGAACTACATATAATTATTTGATTTAGAAATCTGAATTGTATACTTACAATATTTTTTTTATTTATGCTTTAAAATTTTGAGTTTTTCAGTGCTTGTTGATTGGAATTTATATGTTTCCCACGACGAATGTTTTCTTAGCAGTGTAAGAACTAATACATTAAGCATCTCCATCCTGTGCTTAAAGCATACGTTGCTCTCATCAAACCAAAAGGAATATATTGTATTTTTGGTACAATTTACGCATTGTTCAACAATAGTTTTTTTTATGTTTTTTATTTCTTTGGACTTAGAAAAAAGATTTTCAAAAACTTTTATGTGAATCTTACACACTGGAAAAAATAAGTATGATGGAACACACAAACTTCCAAAATCTGTTTCTTTATCATAATTTTTACGGTGAACAAACATTTCTGAAGGATATGACAAAACTTGCGCTGGTTTAATTACATCCACACGGCATTTAGCACAAGTTATTCGTTGAGCTATATAACCAACAAAATATCGGCTTGATGTTAACTCTATTGGAACGTTGTTAGAGTTAAAACAATCTGCATCTTCATTAAAATAATCTTCATTTTCATCGATTATGTTTGTTACATTAATGTCAGGTGTGCGACTACTTTCAGCTGTAGTTTCACTTCTTTGAGTATCTTCTAAAATTGTTTGAAACTCTATAGGTAAAAATATCGCATCGTTATTTGCACAATTTCATGAGGTACTAAATTGCGTTATTTTTAGAGATAGTAGTTTAGCTACTGCGACATTTAATTCATAGACCGAAGGATTTTTGCAGTGTCCGCACTTGGCACGTATATATGAAAACAAGTTTTCCAATGGATCTTGATTAAAATAGCTCGTTAAAATGCATATCAAATTTGAGTTTTCCGCAAACAATTCTGACGATAAAGATAAAATAGCTCTCGTAGTTTGAATCAGGCCATCGATTGAAAATATTTTGTTTCCTGCGTATTCAACCTGTTTCATATAGGTAATTAGCTCTTCGAGTAATTGCCAAGTTATGCTATTCGGTTTTAAGCCACGCTTCAGGGGCTTTGCATCGTTAAAATACATGCTGTTTAAGCAATCAAAATAGCTATCGAGTTTTTTTTATAAAAGAGCACGTTGAAGTGGCTATTGGTGCGGAACTTCGTGTAAACTGGCGATTTTCATTTACAGATTGGATTGCAGCAGCAACTGAATTGCTCAAAGTTTGGACAGCTAAGCCAACACGCATCTTCTGAAAATTATTTGGGTTTATGTGCACCGTTGTTAATTTTGTCATTTTTGTTGCTTTTTCGTACTCCAACTCGAATATTTCTCTAACAACGTCGAAGCGCGCTACGCCATGCGGTGTTTTAAAATCGGCTTTGATGAAAGCATTTCTTATAGATTTAAAAATATGGGGTACATCGTACATCAAGTAAATTTTGGCATTTTTATAAACAAAATAAGGTTTTTCACAGGATCCGCCGAGCATATCATAACATTTTCTATTATTAGGACCTTGATCACACGTAAGCCCACGCACATTTAGTCCCATTTCTCTTAATATATCCAAGTTTGACTCTACAAGTTTTTTTAGTATATCACCTTTTATTGAAGTGGAAGTAACAAAATAATTTAAAACGAACTTCCAATTTCTTACAACTCCTCTTATCATAAAAACGCAAACTTGAGACCCCATTTGATTTACTCGTTCATATCCTAAATTGACAACTCCATCTATAACATCTGCGCATTTATTATATGTAAAATTTTTTCTTATAGATACTTCATCAAAAATTAAAATACATTCTTTTTCAAAATGTTGCATCTTTTGAACTGTTTCTGTGAGCGCATTGTATATACATAAATTGTTACCTGGTTGCAAGTTTTTAATGCTACTCCATCTACTAAGGGATGAAGGACTCGGAAGGTTCCATTTCAAAATATTTCTTAAGAACAAGTATGTGGAGGTTGATCTATAAAATATATACTTTGAGAAAAGCTTATCTCATGATCTTCCCAACGTGCATTTGTCCCTCTATTTACCTTTATGAGCATTTTGCAAAAACTTTTTTCGTTCGCATTTATATTTAACTCATCAACTTCGGCTTCAATAGATTTCTTATTCATTATTTTGCTTTCTAATGTTTTTATCCTTCTTTTTAAACTTTCGGATTTTTTTTTTAATTTAAGTTTGTCTTGCGAAACAGTCTTAAGTTTTTTAAACATTGTAAAATATTTCTTTCTATAAAATTCTTCATTTTTACAACTTTTATAACAATTTGTGCAAAACGATGGTGATTCCGATCTTTTGCGCGGAGGCGGACTTTTAAATAAGGGTAAAGCAATATTTTCACTTAATAAACAGTTTTCTTTTTCTATATCTGAGTCATCAGTCAAGTTTAAAGTTGGTACTGCGTCGCGCTTCAAGTATTTCTTTCCTATATTTTCTGACGGAAAGTGTCTTTCACATATATATAATGTCCGCGATCTTTCCAAAAAGCTTTCGTCAAAGTTGCACTTTTCTATCCACGCTTTAAGCAATATGTCATTGGAATATGGAAAACGAAAGATTTTTAAGTTTGGAAAACTTCTTTTGGATCTGCCACAATGAGGCAAACAACACTTATTGCCTGCTATAAACGATAACTTCTTTTGTTTAATTTCAGTTAGTTCGCTCATTATGATATTTTTTTACTTAGACTAAGACTTTTTTAATTTCACACTAGATTATATTTTCAAGCACAATATATTCACTGTGAAGCAGTAGTACAGTCGAATTTTTGCCTAATCTTCAACGGGTTAAGATGTAGAATAAGAAAATTTCACTTCATACACAACGTTTTATGATTTATTTAGGTAAATAACTGTCATATGCAAATTTTTCTGTTACTAATTGAATATGTAAAAAAAATGTTTTATGACTTAATCAGGAAAAATAAAGTAACAAGTGTCTTTCAATAAAAAATGCAGGTAATAAAATTAAAAAATGTTTACCAGAGATATTTTTTTAAAGTATGTGGGTTTTTCCAATATACCTGCCTCAGCAAAATATATGTGCTTTAATCACAAAACTTGGGATATGCAGACAGCAGTACACACGTGCATTTTATTGCACCCGTTGTGGTAAAACCACAATTATTCTATTCTTACAAATAATTGTGTGGTCTTTATTGCTAAAAACTTAATTCCTACATGCTAAAACATTTATTTTTGAGGGTTGGAAACAAGTCATGCAAGTGTGATTGTGAAAAAAACACACTGCACCAGGTAAATAAATCGCAATACCTTCATTAATCAAAGGAATAGCATATTAATTGGAACTTTGCTTTTCTGCTGTCAGTTTTTGAACACTGATATTAAATTCAAATAACGATAAATTTATATTCGATGCGAATCCATGTATTTGCAAAAGTACAACAATAAAATACATATTTTTGCCATACAAATAAACAATCGGCAACATTAAGTTCTACGTAGCTTATGTCCATATACTTATGCATATGTGCGAAAACACAAGTTCTTTTTGTTTGTGTATATTTTTTCTTTGCTTTAGGAAAAATACACACATCCATTCATACTTATGCATGCAAAGGCACACATACATACATGTATGCATATGCAGATGAATAGCAAAGTCATGAGAATAATAAGTGCTCTGAGAAAATAAAATACTCTCTTTGAAACACATGGATTTAGTAGAAAATCTACCAGCAAATTAAGCACTGACAGTACAATGTATGGACATAGAACATCTTTATATTTATAGTCTTTGGTTTGGCTGTCTGTGATAAGTTTGTTTATTTAAGTACATTTGTCTTCTTCGACTTTCGTCTTTTCAAGCGTCAATAGCTTGGAGAACGGTTTGTATGTTTTCATGATGTAGATATGTAAGTGTGATTTTTAAAATCCAGCATGGGCAAGAAATTTGATAATATGTGTACATATGTATCTACAAATTGATTTTATGTATGTATGTATGTACATACATACAAATAAGTCTGTGGCTCCCTGTATTTTAGTTTTTAGATGTATTTACTTAAAAGTTTGTGAGTAGTTTCTGTTTTAAGTAAAATTGAATTCCCTTCGAGTTATTGTAACTTTAATAGAAATATTTAATATATTTAATTTCCATTTGTTTAAAATTGATGTAGCCTATATAGACAACGTTAGAAATATTTCGATATAAATTTTTTTGATATAAATGAGAAACGCTTTGAAATGAAACTGATCCAGCAGTCAAGCTTAGGTGATGATAGTTTTTGGTTAACCACTTTGCTTCTTTTTGCTTTTTTATTGATAAACATTATAATCAAATGGTGGTTTTATAATGAAATTGTCATACTCATTATTGTTAAACATCCGCTACTTCTTTTTGTAATGAAAATAATTCGAATTATCTTTGAAACCTTCCACGTCTTTTAAAAACATTTTTACCCATATTACTTAATTTATAAGACTTTCCGGACTTTCTATTATTCGATCATCAGTAAAAATGCAGTAGCTGAGGTCCTGGCTTACTGTTTCAAATTAAATTTCGATATCAATTGGTCCGCTATTGAATAAAGGAGCTTTTATCTTAAACTCTGATGCAGTTACAAGCGCTTGAATTTCTTTCATATACGAGTAGTAGCTTTGTTGGAATTTTAGATATATACATACATATATCATATAGAACTGCATAACGTTCATGTTTAAATTTTATGTTAAGATCATAATATGGATATGAGGCTGAATTTAAGTGTACTTTTAAATTAGTCAAATCACAATGAACAAACTTATTTTCTTCTTGAAAAGCGATCAACAGAAAACGAATTCGTTATGGTAATTGAAAATTGTCTTTTGAAAATGTTAAAATTTTAATTGCTCAAATTGTGTTAATTGATAATGTTACTATGCTTACATTAATAGGCTATATGTTTATTTTATGAAGGGTGATCGCCTATGCCTTTTATTTGATGCTCTAGATAATATATATTTTTTCTCATGGTATTAAAGTTTAGCGTATTGTATACATATTTCTCCTATGTTGAAGTATTCTTTGTGTTCATGTCAGACAGGCTTTATATATCAGTTGGTCAGCCAGTCTCTTGTTTTATTTATTTTTTCTTCTGATGTATCACTACTTTTTTTGATTTTACTACTTGAAATAGAGAACATTAATATAATTTTTAAATCCATTATTTTGAATGAAAATATATACATATGTGAGTGTGTACATATGCAAATGTATTCATATCTACATATATGTGAATATATGTATGTATGTAGAAATTCGTTTACATACGTACAAAGAAATACATGTTTAATAATCAACTATTGCACCAAATGGATCTCAAAAAACTTAGTTACCTCCACCATGAATTCACAGTAGGTGTTTTCATATAGTGTCAGAAACATTGGAATATCTACGTTTGAAAAAATTTTTGCCTGAAATATTTCTACATCAGGTTTGCTGGTTGACCCGTTGAAGTTTTTGTTGGTGATGTAGCCTGAGTTGTATCGGATTAAGATATTATGATTTCTCATTTAAAAAAGGTCATCATCACCTTCTATCAGGTTTTTATATTTTTTTTAGCATGCATGTATGTAGTGGTGCTTCAGTTAAAAATCTATACTATTAGAATTTACGATTTCGCTCTTTTGAATCTTTTACAAAGTAGATACATACTTAACTGTTTCATTTAGCACAGAGTCATAAAATTTCATTGTTTACAAAATTGTGTGACGTGAGGAATTCTTTTAAATTTGCATGCTTCGCCATGCTTTCAATATTTTTTCTGTAAATTTATTTGATACTCATACAGATACAGATATAAAGTAAGATCTGCTTACATTGCATCTTACAGTTTATGTATGCTTCAGCATCATTGCAGTTGAAGTCCATTTTTATTCAGTAAGTTTGTTTGATACTAATTCATACACATGTACATTCTTCAAGATTGGAAATCAAAGTCCAATTTCTATAGCTTATCTATATTTTCTAAAGATCTGATAGCTATAGAAATGAATAGAATGAAGACCTATTATAATAGCCCATTTGCATATTTTAAAATTTTGCTTGCTAGAGCTTTCGAAATGGAAAATATACAACTTTCACTATAAAAAGTGATAATATTATGTGTTACTGAATATTACACTGTGTTGTAATTTATTTTGAACGCTTAAGTTTTCACAATATTTCATACAGGCCAACAAGTTTAGAGAATTTCCATTATATTAAGTTAATTATATTTCTTAAGACTTATCATTCCTAATCAATTTAAGAAATTTATTATTCGACATATTGTCATAAGTCCATCCTAATCCGAAATTTATTTGCTGGAGGTCAAGCATTGTCTATATATTTCATTGGTGCTTAGCCAAATCATCAGTAGACTTTAACCACATTTTGAACAGTCACAAACCTCTTATCTTATGCACAGACTTTCAAAAACTATTTGAGAATTCACAAATAATAATCACAAATAATAATATTTCTGAAAATCACAAGCGAAACACAAGCAATAGGCATAGAAACTATAACAAAATCCCAGCAAATAATTTATATTCGATATGAATCTATTTTATTTTTCTACACCTTTATACAATTAGAAATCCATTGGATAACAATAAAAGTATTTATAAGGCAAAATGAAAAATAAAATCTAAATTTAACATTTAAGAAATTTATTATTCGACATATTGTCATAAGTCCATCCTAATCCGAAATTTATTTGCTGGAGGTCAAGCATTGTCTATATATTTCATTGGTGCTTAGCCAAATCATCAGTAGACTTTAACCACATTTTGAACAGTCACAAACCTCTTATCTTATGCACAGACTTTCAAAAACTATTTGAGAATTCACAAATAATAATCACAAATAATAATATTTCTGAAAATCCCAAGCGAAACATAAGCAATAGGCATAGAAACTATAACAAAATCCCAGCAAATAATTTATATTCGATATGAATCTATTTTATTTTTCTACACCTTTATACAATTAGAAATCCATTGGATAGGATGGACTTATGACAATATGTCGAATAATAAATTTCTTAAATGTTAAATTTAGATTTTATTTTTCATTTTGCATTATAAATACTTTTATTGTTATCCAATGGATTTCTAATTGTATAAAGGTGCCTATTGCTTGTGTTTCGCTTGTGATTTTCAGAAATATTATTATTTGTGATTATTATTTGTGAATTCTCAAATAGTTTTTGAAAGTCTGTGCATAAGATAAGAGGTTTGTGACTGTTCAAAATGTGGTTAAAGTCTACTGATGATTTGGCTAAGCACCACTGAAATATATAGACAATGCTTGACCTCCAGCAAATAAATTTCGGATTAGGATGGACTTATGACAATATGTCGAATAATAAATTTCTTAAATGTTAAATTTAGATTTTATTTTTCATTTTGCCTTATAAATACTTTTATTGTTATCCAATGGATTTCTAATTGTATAAAGGTGTAGAAAAATAAAATGGATTCATATCGAATATAAATTATTTGCTGGGATTTTGTTATAGTTTCTATGCCTATTGCTTGTGTTTCGCTTGTGATTTTCAGAAATATTATTATTTGTGATTATTATTTGTGAATTCTCAAATAGTTTTTGAAAGTCTGTGCATAAGATAAGAGGTTTGTGACTGTTCAAAATGTGGTTAAAGTCTACTGATGATTTGGCTAAGCACCAATGAAATATATAGACAATGCTTGACCTCCAGCAAATAAATTTCGGATTAGGATGGACTTATGACAATATGTCGAATAATAAATTTCTTAAATGTTAAATTTAGATTTTATTTTTCATTTTGCCTTATAAATACTTTTATTGTTATCCAATGGATTTCTAATTGTATAAAGGTGTAGAAAAATAAAATAGATTCATATCGAATATAAATTATTTGCTGGGATTTTGTTATAGTTTCTATGCCTATTGCTTGTGTTTCGCTTGTGATTTTCAGAAATATTATTATTTGTGATTATTATTTGTGAATTCTCAAATAGTTTTTGAAAGTCTGTGCATAAGATAAGAGGTTTGTGACTGTTCAAAATGTGGTTAAAGTCTACTGATGATTTGGCTAAGCACCAATGAAATATATAGACAATGCTTGACCTCCAGCAAATAAATTTCGGATTCCTAATCAATCCTTCAAAAAAACAAAACAAACTAGATTTTTCCTTTTTAGTTTTATTTTTACTTTCATTAAATTTCAACATTTTGTTCATCTTTAAGTTACTATATTTAGCAGCTTTTTCTCATCTGTTGAGATAACTTTAATCGGAAACATTTTAATAGTGAGATGAACTTTTATATTGTATACGAGTACATTAAGTAATTCCTTGTATATTTCAATACACTTATATGAACCATCAGCACATCATTCCTTTTATTGATCCATTAAATCGTTCTAATATAGGTGCTTTCATATTTAGTATTTAATATTTATTCTTCTATTTAGACATGAATTTAAGTGCTTTAAATACCATATATTTCTTTTACTATATTTCTACAATACTCAAATAATTTTCGATATTGCTGATGGAGTTTATTTACTAAATGTCTTTTTTAAAGACGTTGAGTTGTTTTACAGATTTTTTCGGAGAGTGTTATGATTTACTTGATGCACCTTTAGCTATTTATACGAACATGTAGTTAATTTTCGAATCTATAAATTTTATCGTTCAGCTGTTCAATTTGTTTTTCAAAAGATGATTTAATTTTTAGAATATCTTTATCAATTTTGTAATTGTCTTCTATCTCTAATTTTATTTCACGTTGTAGTCATTCAATTTACATTTGAATATATTCTTGATTTATATTATTGCCCCTACCCTTAAACTATATTATTAATTTGTCATTTAGTTTATCGATTTGAATAGAAAAAATTATTGACAATATCTTTCTTTTTCAGAGAACGATGATGATTCTGTATACATTAGTGGAAATTATAACTTTTAGTAAATTTCAAATTAAAATTTGCCAGTTTTTTTTATATTTTATCAAATATTAAAGTCAATAATCCTGCTGTTAGAGCCCGTCTTGGGACTGCCAACTTGTATTTACCCTTATTTAGCTCATTGTTACTGCTACCGAATTTCAATTTGTTATTATGATTCTTGCGTAGAAAAAAGTGAATATCTACTTCATTTCTCGCTTCCAAGAGTGAAAAATCAGTATAAAGGTATTCCCTATTAGAAGTATGTGAGTAAAAATCAGCTTCAGCAGCATCATCATTATTAATATCTAACATTACCAACCTTAATGAAAATATTAAACAGGCTGCTGAACATGCCACTACCTCCCATCCGCCGACTGGGTTTAATAGAATTTATTCTACTGATATTAAACATCTAATTACTATTTGTGGCGCACTGCTAGAAAGCTTAAAACACCCGTCGAGTTTAAACCACCTCTAAGCACATCTACCGGAGATTGGGCAAGAAGCGACTCTGAAAAAGGTAAATTATTTGCTGAGCATTTAAAATCCGTATTTACCCCAAACTCATGTTCTGGTGCTGTTGATTTGCCGAGTGTAGTTGCGCTACCCCCTCGACCGATAAAATTTAAGACGCGTGATGTACAAAAACTAATTGCTAAACTCAACCCGAAAAAAGCTCCGGGTATTGATGAAATTAGTAACCAGATGCTGATGAAGTTGCCTCATATTGCAATTAGAATCCTGTGATTCATTTTTAATGCCATTTTACGCCTGGAGTATTATCCAAACAGCTGGAAGCTTGCCAAGGTTAAAATGATTCCAAAGCCGGGCAAAGATCTTACCAAGACTGAGTCATATAGGCCAAAAAGTTTACTGTCAACAATGTCACAGCTCTTTGAAAAGTTACTCATGATAAAATTGTCCCCAATTCTAACTGATAATGAGTGCATACCGGACCATCAATTTGGTTTTAGAAGTCAGCATAGCACCATTGAACAAACTCATAGATTGGTTCAATTTATACGAAAAACTTTTGAAGAAAAGAAGTATTGCTCTGCGCTGTTTATTGACGTTTCTCAGGCATTTGATAAAGTGTGGCATGAAGGCCTAATTTTAAAATTAAAAACTTACTTACCAATAAACATTCTAAATCTTTTGGAAAGTTACATTATTGCCCGGAAATTCACTGTTGTGGAAGGAGACTTTATGAGTATTTGTATTTGATTTATACTGGTGATATGCCTTTGAGCAGTAATATTCACACATCTACATTTGCCGATGATACAGCCTGCCTTAGTGTGCACGAAAACCCTCACGAGGCTTCCCGATATCTTCAGCAACATATTACCCAGCTAGAACTATGGTTAAACAGGTGGAGAATAAAGGTAAACGAACAGAAGTGTGCTCAAGTAACATTTACCCTACGAATGTTCCCCCATTACAATCAATAATCAAATTGTTCCTCAAAATTTACAAGTGAAATACCTTGGTATACACCTTGATCGAAGGCTTACATGGAAACACCACATTGACTCTAAGCTAACGCAAATGAAACTTAAACTAACTCAGATACATTGGCTGATTAGTAGAAATTCCACCCTGAGTCTAGATTGTAAACTTTTGATATACAAGTCGCTTTTAAAACCTATATGGTGCAACGGAATTCAGCTACTTCAGCTGCTTCAGCTTCAAATATGGAAAAAATTCAACGAAGGCAAAACAAAATTTACATCGGCTCCATGGTACATAAGAAATTCAAATTTACATCGTGACAAGTAACTGAAGAAATTGCAAAAGACGCAGGCAAATATCTTACAAAACTCGAGTCTCATCCTAATCCGTTTGCTCGTAATATCTTGAATTTTACTGGGCACATCCGCTTAAAAAAGAGGGACACAAGGGCTCTAATGCTCAACACTCCAGAAGAAACTGCTTGAAAAACTCTTTTTTTTTTTGCTTATCACAACTTATGTATTATTATTAGCTATCACTAAGTTTATGTTCGACACTGGTCGGGCCTAATTAATTATATTTTGATTTAAGATTTGAATAATTATTGTTAGTTCATATTTGAAGATACAATAAATAAATATATGTACTAAAAAAAAAAAAAATCATCATTATTAGCATCATTAAATAAGATGCTGTCAACTATTTTTCCTTCTACAAATATCGTTAATGTACTTAGCTCTATCTTGGCTGATGGTTTCTGAGACTTTAAACTTTGATTATTTTCAACTTCTGTCATCACTTTACTTTCTGCTTTTTTCGAATTTGTTTCAACACATTTATTACCATTTATCAATTCTTGAGGGGGTCTGCTATAGGTTCAAATGTATCTCTAATTGTTCACATGCATTTATTTCACCAGTTTCACCAAATCATTTCTTGTCGTTATCAACTGCCTTAAAACTTTATCTTCAATGTTTGCTATTATCAAATAGCAGATCAGCTTATCAGGTATCAGATTAGCTTATTAGGCAGCTGGTCGGGTTTTCAGATCAGGTATCAGATTAACTTATTAGGCAGCTGATCTGGTTTTCAGATCAGCATATTAGGTATCAGATTAGCTTATTAGGTAGCTGATCTGGTTTTCAGATCAGCTTATCAGGTATTAGATTTTTTTATTAGGTAGCTGGTCTGGTTTTCAGATCAGCTTATCAGGTATCAGATTAGCTTATTAGGTAGCTGGTCTGTTTTTTAGATCAGCTTATCAGGTATCAGATCAGGTTATCAGGCAGCTGGTCTGGTTTTCAGATCAGCTTATCAGGTATCAGATCAGCTTATCAGGTAGCTGGTCTGGTTTTCAGATCAGGTATCAAATCAGCTTATTAGGTAGCTGGTCTGGTTTTCAGATCAAATTATCAGGTATTAGATCAGGTTATCAGGAGTTGTTCTGATTTTTCATATCAGGTTATCTGATTAAGATTGGGTTCGCGTAGCTGATCAGATTACAAATAGCTGGTCATTTATAACATTTAGATGAATGAAGTTTAACGTCATATAAAATACGAAAAAGTAAACTTTTATGTACTCAAACTGTTTTCTATAACGATCATCGTTTAATTCATTATTTTTGCTTATAAACAAAAATCCATGTTTATCCTTCCAACATGCACTTTAGTTTTCTCATCTTACTTAAACATTATAATTACATTAGCATTCTCTAGTATCGAATGTTTAGAGATTCGGGTATAAGTTTGGTATAAGTAAAATGAATCTACATTATTATGTCACCCCATACAAAACTATGCTTCTCATACGCAACATCATTAAATTTCATATTTGAAATTACTTTTTTTAACTTCGTTAGGAGAAATAACAGATTCATTATCTGTAAATGTGTAATATCCCATTTCTTTAATTGAAGAAATAAATTTCTTCAGGTATTATAGAGATTTTGAGAATAAATAGATGTTTCAAACTTTAGCCCATTAGGAATATATAGCAAGCCAATTATAAAATTTTTTATCTATTATTATTTTTTTTGGAGTTCTCGCTGAACCTTCATAGCGAACAGACGTCTTAGCGGAGTTTTTTTTTCATATACATTTTAAACAAACAAAGATCATAAAAAAAAAATTCGTAATACATAATAACCGTAATACATATTAACTTTGATAAATAAGCAAAGCAAATATTGCTGATATTTTTTTTACATAGCAAGAAACAAAAACAAACAAAAACCGCAAACAAAGTGCCCTTGAGGAATACTCTACATGAATACCTCAAAAACAAAAAATTGTGAAGTGAGTTCAAACGGCAGAAATCCATATTTTACTGTGAGTTCTGAAGCTCGCAATGTTAACAATAAAAATAAAAAATCTGATGATAGTCTTTTTCTAACGGCACAGCCACTTTTTCGTCAGCGATCAACTTCGCTTTGTTCAATGCCAACTAGTGATTCGTTAACATTACAATTGCCTAGTACTTCTTCATATAAGTCAGCGATATCATTCCCTTCGGGCTCGTATACATCACTTAACAAAGTTATCACTACAGATAACAGTAGCACTAAGCCCAAGGTCCAAGTCGAAATGGACAGGTATATAACCGTGGTAAAGCGTGGGTGAAGCCCAAATTGTTCTAAAATTTCATCAGCTAAAAAGATGTCTAGGGAAAATCATCAAAATCGTTTTTCATTATTGCAAGACAAAAACGACAAGCCCTCTACATCATCGCAAAAGTCTTTTAAGCCACCACATATTTATCTGAGAGATAAAAATTCTAACGCGCTTCTGAAAAAACTACTGTCGAGCATTGGTGAAAATACTTTTCACGACATTCCAATTAGACGAGGTAATATTGATGAAACTAAAATCCAAGTATATGATGAAAATGTTTTTCGAAAAATTGTTAGTGAATTCGAAACAAATAAAACAAATTTTTACACATACCAACTTAAGAGTGCTAAAGGTCTACAGATAGTATTAAAGGGCATATATTCATATGGTGACCCCGAAGAAGTAAAATGTGCACTTGTCGACCAAGGATTTAAGGTAAAAAATGTTACCAACATAATTAAGAGAGAAAAGGTCCCCCAACCCCTCTTTCGGATTGAACTGGAGCCGAATGACATAAAATTGAAAAAAATGAAACCCATCCAATTTATAGCGTAAAGTATCTCTTACACCGAAAAATCACAGTTGAAGAGCCACGTAAGCGTTTAGGTCCCGTACAGTGCCATAATTGCCAAGAATATGGCCATACAAAAACTTACAGCAAATTACCTACAGTTTGTGTTATCTGCGGTGAATTGCATGGTACTGCTAGCTCTACTAAGCCAAGAGATCAAGCAGAAAATAAAATGCAGTAGTTGTGGAGGTAATCACACCGCTAACTACAGAGGATGCCCTGTATATTCTTTCGTTAAACAGGCTATGGGCCAAAAACCCAAATTAACTCCAGCTCAACCAGTGGCGAACTCCGCCACTTTTGCTCAAATGAGCCAACCAGTAACTTCACGAGTATCGTATGCTGATGCTGCTAAGACTAGTTCTATTCGCACACAAAATGTTCCACCGCCAAATAATTCAACGAATGCAAACTCAAGCTTTAGTCGCCTTGAAGCTACTATTGAGAATCTGGTGCTAACTATAAACAACTTTACTGGAAATATGACTAATATGATGCAAGAAATGCTGCGAATGCAGAATACAGTGCTTCAAGCATTAGTTAACAAACCATGAACACGTTAAAAATATGTTTCTGGAACGCAAACAGCATTCGCCAACATAAAAATGAACTTGAACACTTCCTCATGGAAAAAAATATTGATATAATGTTGGTTTCTGAGACTCATTTGACCTCAAGATTCTTATTTAAAATAAATGGTTACACTATATATATGATACAAAGGACCCTAGATGGAGAGCATGCGGTGGATCAGCAATTCGAATTAAGTCAAGACTTAAGCATTATGTCCTTAACAACGTTACTGAAGAATATATGTAAGCTACGAATATTTTCGTAGGAAGTTTTTGTGCGAATTCCGTGATATCATCAATTTACAAATCGCTTGGATCTTGTTTCCTGGCAGCTAGTGACTACAATGCAAAACATACGTACTGGGGCTCGCGTCTTGTTACACCTAGAGGTCGAGCGTTGTTTAATACAATTTGAAAAATGGGCTTAGATGCCATTTCGAGCGGGGAGCCTACTTACTAGCCTACTGACGTAATAAAAATTCCAGATGTTATAGATTTTGGCGTTACAAAAAATATTCATAGATACTTAATTCACGTAGAGGCCTCGATCTGTCCTCCGATCACTCTCCCACAATAGTTAAAATTTTCAACCCACTAAGAAGTGATTTAACTAACTCATATGTGAAAATGATTAATGGTGTTAACTGGGTACTGCATACTTCGACCGGGCGAGAAGCGATAGTGAGAAAGGTAACTTATTTTCTGAGCATTTATAATCTGTATTTACTCCCAAGTCATGTACTATGCTATTTTACGAATGCAGTATTTTCCAAATAACTGGAAACTTGCCAAAGTCAAAATGATTCCAAAGCCGGGCAAAGATCTTACCAAGGCTAAATCATACAGACCAATAAGTCTACTATCAACAATCTCAAAGCTTTTCGAAAAATTCCTCATGACTAAATTGTCAAAAATTTTAGCTGATAATGGGTGCATCCCGGACCATCAGTTTGGTTTTAGAAGTCAGCATAGCACCATTGAACAAACGCATAGATTGGTCTAAGTTGTAAGAAGAACATTTGAAGAAAAGAAGTATTGTTCTGCTCTCTTTATTGATGCTTCTCAGGCATTTGATAAAGTATGACACGAAGGTCTAGTTTTAAAATTGAAGACATACCTACCAATAAACATACAAAAGCTTTTGGAAAGTTATATTATTGATAGGAAGTTCACTGTTGTGGAAGGAGAGTTCACGAGTGTGCCCGAATCTATATCTTCCGGTGTGCCACAGGGCAGTATTCTGGGGCCAGTCTTGTATCTAATATATACTTGTGATATGCCTGTCAGCAATAACATCCTCACTTCTACATTTGCCGATGATACAGCCTGTATGAGTATACACAAAAACCCTGATGAGGCATCCCGCAATCTCCAAGAACACATTACCCAGCTTGAAATATGGTTGAACTTATGGAGGATTAAAGTAAATGAATAAAAGTGTGTCCAAATAACGTTTACCCTAAGAAGAGATACTTGCTCTCCCATTCGAATCCACAATCAAAGTATTCCTCAACATTCTCAAGTGAAATACCTTGGCATACACCTTGATGGAAGGCTTACATGGAAATATCACATTGACTCTAAGTTAACTCAAATGAAACTTAAATTAACTCAAATATATTGGTTAATTGGCAGAAATTCAACACTCAGCCTAGACTGCAAACTTTTGATATACAAGTCGCTTTTGAAGCCAATATGGTGCTATGGAATTCGGCTATGGGGCACTGCTTCAGCTTCAAATGTTGGGAAAATCCAACGAAGGCAAAACAAAATTTTACGTTTGATAACATTGGCTCCATGGTACATCAAAAATTCAAATATACATCGCGATTTAAATATGCCACTAGTGACTGAAGAAATTGCAAAATACGCAGGCAAATATTACAAAACTCGAGTCACATCCTAATCCGCTCGCTCGTAATATCTTGAACTATACTGGACAAATCCGCTTAAAAAAGAGGGACACAAGGGCTCTTATTCTCAACACTCCAGATGGGACTTCTTGAAAATACTTTTATTTTTTTCCCTTTTTGATTATCACTACTTATGTATTATTTATAACTATCACTAAGTTTATGTCCGAAACTGGTCGGGCCTAATAATTATATTTAGATTTAAGATTTAATTACGAATTGTTAGTTCATTTTTGAAGATACAATAAAGAAATATATGAAAAAAAAATAAAAAGTTATTAGTATTTTTTTTCACAATTTGACAGAGCAACTATTGTGGCACGAATAGCATTTGCTACGAAGGAACTATGCTTCATTTTTTAATTAACGGTTGATGATTCATCGATATTTCGTACCAAGTTATTTTTAGGTTGTTTTGACTGTGATTATGTACCAATATTTATGAAATCCATTTTATAAATATTATCTCTTATTGTATATATTCTAAAAGATGGTTTATTATTAAAATACATCTGCCTTAAATACTTACAATGAAAATTTAAAACTAATATATAATATATCTTATGAAGAGATATAAAAGGTTATTTTTCAATGCCATGTACAAGATAAGATGCATGCAGCCTAAGTAAATAAGATGCATGCCGATTAAGTACGACAAAACAAACTAATAAAATATATGTTGCCTAAATGAATATCAACCAATCTTAAGTAAGATAAAATATGTTAAGCATATGAAAACCTTAGGCTAATAAAATACTCAGGCGCACGTTTCTTATCTTACACAAGAACATATGTAGTTCTACTAAGTTTGAACATTCTGCCGGGCGCTTAGAGGCATTGGAGGTGAAAAATCTACGTTAACTACTGTTCTATTATTTCTACTGCACTTGTACTTAATATATAGAAAAAAAAATAACTATATATAATAATGATGATTAAAATAAATGAAGTATGTCCTGGAATATGGTGGAAATTCAGCTTCATTAGTTCAGTGTTGCTAGCTCCCATCAATTCAATAACCTCTTGTATTTGGTGTTGTTAACTATTTCTACGTCCAATGGTTTTGTCAACTTAAGTTTGAACATTCTGCCGGGCGCTTAGAGGCATTGGAGGTGAAAAATCTACGTTAACTACTGTTCTATTATTTCTACTGCACTTGTACTTAATATATATAAAAAAAAATAACTATATATAATAATGATGATTAAAACAAATGAAGTATGTCCTGGAATATGGTGGAAATTCAGCTTCATTAGTTCAGTGTTGCTAGCTCTCATCAATTCAATAACCTCTTGTATTTGGTGTTGTTAACTATTTCTACGTCCAATGGTTTTATCAACTTATCTTTTATTTATTTTTATTTTATTTATTATTTATTTAGCCCAGACCCCAGTATGTATTCTTAATCGATGATTTCTTTTTGGTTGTAAACTCTTGGGATGCTGTTAAAGTAATTCCTTCATATATTGCTACGCATCTGGGTGGCAAATTTAATATTCCTTTTTGAGATAGCGTTAACTAATGGCGTCTACCTATACCACAATCCACACTTAGCGTGAATTGATTGAATACCGTAAAAAGCCATTGATTTCCGTCGGATAGTTTCTCCCAAACATGGCGATTTCCTTAAAATAGCATTCTGCATGCCTCGATTGTTTTAGTGCCGCAATTTCACACGATCGCTCTACCGCGGTTTTCCAGGATGCTCGTTCTTGCCGGCTCTTTAAACACGAATTAAGCAAAATTATATACAATGTAATCACCGTTTACTATAGGTAACATAGCAGTAGTTTTCCCTTTGACTGGAAGCTGAATTATTTTGTATATTTCTGGACTATGTACGCTGTATAAGGGAATTTCCGCTTGTATCACTAACCGATTATCCATAATGATTCCCTTGGCTTCCATAGTATTATAAACTTCTTTTAATTCTGTGTCGGTTTTTGTTCCAGGCAACATTAGATCGTCTGGTAACACCTTAGTAGTTGTTGATTGGGAGCACAAACCATTTTTATAGGTGTAGTTAGCAAAGACATAAACCCATATCGAATGGGCTATCACAGACACAAACCTTTTTCAAATATTCACAATAGATGGCGCTGTTCTTTAGTATAGTGTTGTCGATCGTTATTAAATTTTTGAACATCAGTGGTGAGCTTTATGTTTTTCACCACAGATGTCATATGGTATTGTCATATGACCATTTAGCTCAGACATAAGTCCAAATAAGAATATTCAGGCAGAACTTTTGAATTTTGAGCGTAGAGGGCGCTGTTTGTTATTTGCTTTTGTATGAAATATGTATTAGACATTATCAGTTGTAAACAGAAGCAGAGAATATATAATTGTTTTCCTCAGAGATAAGCGTATGCTCTGTAACTAGCGATATCCGTTAAAAATTCAAAGCATGTTTTTATGTTAGCGTCCACGATTAAAAAATATTTTGGGATGCATGTGCGTTATTGAGAAAAAAATATTTTGGGCTATAATTTTTAAAAAGTAAAGTAAAGTATATATGTATACTGATAATAAATAACTGGTAGTTAGAATTTCAATAAAGCCATAATATGCATATTTTATGGTTAAGTATTTTAGAAGGAAATGAGTAATAAAAAGCAAATGTGTATTTTTTTCGTTAAAAAAAAATTAATTGAGTATTTGTATTTTGAACGCTAATCAGTTTGATAAGAAAAATAAGAAAAGTTTTAGGAATTGTAATAATGAACTTGTCATGGGAAAAATTAATAATGTTAAAAAATTCTAATCTTGTGCATACAAACTCTAATCTTGTGCATTTACGAATAAACAATTATTGATTGTACAAAACGTGAATTTTCTCAAGACTGTTTGAAGGGTTTAAAGTCAAGTGGGTATGAAATATGTATTAGACTATGTCAGTTGTCAACAGAAGCAGAGGATAGGTAATTGTTTTTCTCAGAGATAAGCGTATGCTCTGTATATAAAACGTCACTGTGAGAAATTTTTTTCATTATTAAAACAAGTGAACTTTACATAACTTCAAATTAAAATATTTTGTAAACTTTAAAAATAAATAGTATTAAATAAAAAAATGAACGGCTCACAAATGTCGCTGGATGAGTTTGTGAGATTGTTCTCTGGCAATCGGGAAGAGATAACCGACATCAGCAGGGAAGAGATAACCGTAATCCCGCTGTCAATAGAATTTACGGACGACGATATGCCTCTTGATATATCAATAAGAGATATTTTCAGCAACGACCGGGATGATTATGATGACATTCCTAATAACCAAATGTCATACTTTTACAATGGCAAGTTTCAAATGGAAGAAGAGGTGTTTATGCGAGATGAAGAGGGAGATGTATTGTTGGCAGCTTTAAATTATACTAAAGAAGATACAGATGAATTGATTAAGGATTTTATGCTAGACGAAGAGTGGGATGCGTTGTTGGCAACCTTAAATTTAAAATTTTGAAAGCAAAACAAATGTACAACTAAATTGTTTAAGCATTAATTTTAAAATGCAAAATATGTATAAATAGATTTTTGAATCATCAAATTAAATAAATATTTTAAAACTTCTAGTGCTCCTCTGGTTGCAAGTGTTTATGTTAGCGCCCTTTATTGAATTTTTCATTTGTCTATGTGTTTTGTACATACCATATTAATATACTAAATAAATGATTGAACAAAAAAAAAATATATATATATAAAAAAAAAATATATATATATATATACATATATACATATATATATATACATATATATATATATATATATATATATATATATATATATATATATATATATATATATGTATATATATATATATACATATATACATATATATATATACATATATATATATATATATATATATATATATATATATATATATATATATATATATATATATATATATATATATATATATATATATACGTAAATAATAATTACGTAATATATACGTAAATATATGTTGTAACAATGCAAGAATATAATAATAAAATGCAATTTTTAGATATTTTCTTGATAAAGTAAACATGCATTTCTTAAAGCACAAACTCCAAAATTGTGATAGCTACAGTAAAAATGTTCCGGATATTTAAGTTGTATTTGCTTAAAGTTACTGCAGCCAATATCCTCGATGTTAAAAACTCTGAGTTGAAGTAGTTTCTCAAAAAATTTCTTCTTTTCCACACCCTTAACATAGATTGAAGAATATTTTAAATTGGATTTTAAAAATTTTACAACACTCTTAAATGATATTGATCCGTCATTCCAATTCAGATGATTAAACTTCCTTGTAAGCCAATTCGCTTCTTTTTGTTTTGCTATTGACCATCTTTTGAAGCTAAACGGTGGCTTAATAATAAAATTTATGTGCTCCTTATTGTTAAAAACAATTGCTATTTCTTTTGCAATGAAGATGTTTGAATTAGATTTAAATCCTTGAATATCGATGAAAACTTTATCCCAATCATGTTATTATTATTATTTTTAATTTTTTTTTTTATTTTTTTTTGTATATTTACAATATTTTACGAACTTGACCTTTTAAGGGTATGTATTCTATTATGCGGTCGTGGATGAGGATGCAATAAGCTGATGTACCGGTAGAAATGTCGGAGTCCGTTTCAATTTAAATTTTTATATAAACTGAGAGCGATTCGTTTTGGTGACTGACATCTGCTACCACTATCGGCACACTATCTTTGAATTCTTGAGCAGTTAGAAGCGGTTGTGATTCTCTCATGTAGTAGCTTTGTTGAAACCGTAGATACATATCATATAGAATGGCATAGCGATCATTTTTAAATTTTATATTTAGATCATCATATGGGTATGATTCGGAATTTAAATGCACTTTTAAATTGTTTAGATTACAGTGAACAAATTTATTTTCTTGTTAAAAAGCAATCAATACAAAACGGGGTCGTTCTCTATTTGCAGCCAATTTAACATTCCATATATGACTCGTTCCTGTATTTAGTTGAGGGTTAATGTGACAGTCCCAACTGCGAAATGCCATCGGTATAGAAGTACCATTGTTAATAATTTTAATCATATTCAATTTGTTCAGATCAGATAACTGTACATGTGGAATTCTCCATGATATGTTTGAGATACTAACTTTTGGTTTGTCAGTACCAACACTTGAGTACACGAGTTTTTCATCGTTCTTACTACGTAAGAGAATCAATTCATGTTTACCGCTGAGTATAATTTTATTATAGTCTTCAGCAAAACCCAAAAATAGTTTCAGTGGTACATAGAAATTAAAGGGTCCATTTAAAGTATTCTAATCATCGAGTTTGTTCCATCCAGCATTATACATGCCAACACTTTCCGTTGGTGATAAAGAAACATAATTTTTTATGGTACTTGCAATCGCTAAATGTCTTGTATGATCAATTTCTATGCCATTAAGTTCATATCGAATTTCGTCGAAGAGATGTGCTACAAATTAATATTTTAATTTTAGATTTAAGAAAGAAGATATTTTGCTGTCATTATCATCTATAACACTTCCCTCAACATATATGTAGCTTTCACTGGGTAACACATACAAGTCTTGATTTTGTATTGAAATTCGAATCTCATCATTATTATTGAAGGATTGTAGTTAGGGTGTATATGTGTGATAGTCCTTTTTAATTATACTCTCGTCTGATTGAGGTTTTTCTAGGACATCTAGTATGTAACTCATTTCTTTGCCAACTTTAAATTGAGAGACTTCAAAAAATTTTTATTTCCTTGTGACAAATGTTTTTTGTGTAATGATCTCTTTACTTGTGGACTCGTTTTATAAGTGTACCCAATTTTGTTCTTAGATTGCTTGACGTTGTATATTATCATTATTTGCTAGATCTCAAATGTATTCGTATTGTAATTTCCTCTTCTCGGAAATTAATTAAATCACCGTTCTGATCAACTACGCGTAGAGTTAGAGAACTTATCTCTCGGCAGTTAACTGACAAATAGATAAGATTTCGAGGAATCTCAACAATTTTATACCCTGGGGGAACATTGACCGCAAATTCATGTAATGTGTGTGCTTGTGAATTATTCGTATATGTGTTAACGACTATATTACATTCAACACGCAAAATATTCACGGTGAAAATATTGACTGGAAAATCTGAGTAATGGTCTTGGTTAGAAGCTAGAATTTTCTTATTGAATCCTAAAAGTTTTCCAATTGTGTTGTTCTTGTTAAAATATATAGGATCCTTAGAGCTATTAACTCTAACTTGCATTGTATTGTATTAGCTTCTATATCAATTTTACTTTCCGAACAATACTGCCTATATTGATCTTTAATATAATCAACTATGTCATTCAATTCATAAGATGCTATTGGTATTGTAATTACATATTCACCAATATGAAATGTATTGTTGTAATCATCTACATTAGGAATGCTATTATATGAATGAAAATCAGTTAGAGCACATTCATATTCACTATCCAAACAAATAGGAGGAAAATAATTAGCAGATAACTCAGATGAGTTTGAGCTAAGAGTAAGTGTTATTGACATTATGCTTGTCTGATTACAAATAAGTGAAATTAAACACAGCACTTTGTATAAAAAAGAATTCATGTATATTTTATTTAACATAGATACAAATATAGACTCATATATAAACTTAACTACAATATTTCATTTTTATTAATCCAAGAATTATGTTGATTAGTAAATCCTAACCATTTAACATATGCCTTCTCTCCTTTAGTTTTAAGAACTTTTTCAACTAGATATGTATTTGGATATCTAGTTTTTGAAAGTTCTTCACCATAAAATCCACCTTTAATTTGATTACCCCGATAGTCTTCTAATATGTATGTAGTCGGATATGTATTTTGAATTCTTTTAATCGTGAAAATTTCTGTGGTCCAATTTGGTGTATATCCTTTTTCAAAAACATGTTTATATTTACTTATGCACACATAATCTCCAACATTGAACTTTGATAATTTCAAGAGTTTTAAACGGTTATATACTGTATTTAATAATTTTTTCTCGTTTGTAGAGTTAACTTGAATCGGTGGAATTTTGATTGTACGATGAATTTTTTTTTTAAATGTCAACCCAGTTATAACATCCATTAAGGCTGAACTCATTCCATATCATTCCTTTTAATGTTCTATTAAATCGTTCTACTATTGATGCTTTCATTCTGCTATATGTTGAATAGTGATTAATATTGTATTTATTCAGCAATTTTCCAAAGTGTTTATTGAAAAACTCTTTATCGTCGTCTGTTTGCAAGTTTTTTGGTATTCGTCGCAATTGAAAAATATTCTCCATAGCCTGGGTTGTTTCCAATACAGTTTTTCTTTTCAAGGGTATTGCCCAAGCAAATTTTGAAAATGTATCAATTACGGTCAGTAAAAATCGATAATCTCTATTGTATGTAGAATAGTTTCCCATTTCAACTAAATCAGCTTGCCACAGATCATCTATTCCTTTCATAATAACTCTTCGACGTGGAAAATTTTTTCGTGCTTGCTTATGCAGTTCATTTACTAAATTTCTTTTTGAAGTCATTATATAACGTATTTAGAGTTTTACGGGATAAGTTGAGTTCAGTGTGAGTTCATTTAAGTACTGTCGGCCATCATATTTATCATATCATCATCATATTTATACCCATAAATTAACTCATTTATCTTTTTAATTTCTTTTTCAAAAAATAGTTTCATACTTGAAATTTTTTCCTGAATTTCATTGAGCTTCTGACTTAAACTCATGTTGATTTCATATCGTACCTCTTCAATTTCATTTTTCAGAATCAATTTATTAACAACGTCGTTTTCCTCCAAAGCTTTTGCCACATTTTTAATTATTTTGTTTTGAACGTCAATGTTATTAGTGTTATCTATAACGAAGTCCAGCAGCTTAGGAACATTTTGCACAAAAACTGTACCAGTTGTATCATTAAGATAGTGGCCGAACTTATTAATGGACATGATATATACAGATAAGTATTATTCTATAATATTTGCTTCATATAATTCTTCAATAATTGAGAAAATTTCGTTTTTGTGATTAGTATGACCTGCAGCTTGTGATGACATCAATAGCTTAAGGCGATCTACTAACTCATTAGGATCATCCCAATATATATAGTTGGGTTTGTATGTATTTAGTTTCATCAAACCCCCCCCCCCCTTGTAAGGACTTTTTATTGTATGTAATGGTGATGAAGTTGATGAGTTCTTTTCACTTTCTTTTTTAAACAATTTACTGATAATATGCTTATATTTATATGCTCTCGTTCCTTTGATTTGTCCATCAGGTATATATTCTCTTTTGTACGCATTTGTGCTAACTAAAATTTTTTTATATATATCTAATTCATATTTATCATAATATTTTGGTATTTTGTGAAACAGTAATAAAAATAAACCTGGTGTAAAAGCCCATATTTGATTTCCAATCACTATTTTATCTTCAGTAAGTTTAATACTACTATTGCCAAACTTCCATTCATTATTAAAATCTTTATGAGGATCATAGAGAGTATCTAATTCGTTTCTGCTTTCCAAAAGTGCTAGGTCAGTATAACTCTTATTATTATCTGAATTATTTAGAGTTTCCGGTTGAGAGTAAAAATCATCGTTGTCATCATCGTCATCATCAGTATCACCATTATCAACCTTATTGAGTGAGATGTTTTTGTTGCATAACGTTTTTTCAGCAAGTTTCTTTGGAGTACTTGTCTCTAACTTAACTGATTGTTCGTTGAATGGAAAATTTGAATTTTTATAATTTTTCGTTTTAAATTCATCTCTTTCTGGTTTAATACTTCTTTTATTATTTTTAGAACTGTTCAGAAATTCTTTTAAAGGTTCTATTATTGGTTTAAATGTATCTTTGAATTGCTCATGCGTATCTGCTTCATCAACTTTTATACTACGAAATTTTTTCTTTAAAACATTTCTTGTCTTTATTAGCTCTTTTAAAACTTTTTCATCCATTTTCAGCTATCAGGTACCAGATCAGCTATCAGATCAGGTATCAGGTACCAGATCAGGTATCAGCTATCAGATCAGGTATCAGCTTTCAGATCAGGTATCAGCTATCAGATCAGGTACCAGTGTATCAGCTATCAGATCAGGTATCCGCTATCAGATCAGGTATCAGCTTTCAGATCAGGTATCAGCGATCATATCAGATATTAACTATCAGATCGCGTACGGTACATATATTAGGTAATAAGTAGATGTAATATGTTTAAAGCCAAACTAAGTACTAATGTTTTACTTTTATGTAGAGTAATTTATATCGTTATAAAATGGTCAAATTGCTTTCTATAGCGACCATTGTTTAAGTCATTGTCTTTGCTTATCATCAAACATCCATATCTTTCCTTCCAACACTCTCGACAAATTTCATGAAACTTTTCATAACTCATGTCACTGTCAACATGATCCCTAAAAACGTGCTTCATGTTTGTCTCAGCTTGTTTAAACATTATAATCACATTTGCATTGTCTCTTATTAAATGCTTGGGAATTCTCGTATAAGTTTGACATAAGTAAAATGAATCAACATCCTTATGTCGTCCCATGCAAAAATATGCTCGTATATTATTTTGCTTCTCACATGCAACATCATCAAATATCATAATTGAATTACTTTTAGCTTCGTCAGGAGGAATAACAATATTTTTATGTTGTTTTACTAATTGCATTTTTATAACTAATTGCATTTCATAAATGTTACTTTTATTATAGAATAAAAATAAAATAAGTTGCTTATACATTATAACAAACCGTTTAGTTATAGAAAACCTATCGTTGGAAAAGGTTTAGTGAATATAGTAATAAGCTCTCTACCTGTTGAACTACATCTACCTGGATACCAGTTTAGTGGACCCGGAACAAAATTGCAAAAACGTTTAGATCGCGGTGACAAAGGAATAAATTTATTAGACGCTGCATGTAAAAATCACTATATTGCATATTCCAAGACAAATGATATAAATAGTAGACATCAAGCTGACAAAATTCTTGAAAATAAAGCTTGGGAACGAGTTCTTTCAAAAGATAGCAGTATTGCAGAAAAATCGTTTGCGTATATGGTTGCCAACGTAATGAAAGCCAAAACAAAATTTGGTATGGGATTGAAGAAGAAGGTTGCAAAAAGAAAATGGAAAAAAGCTGTTCAGTACATCAATTAAAACTGCAACAAAAATACTGAAGAAGGAAAAACCTCAAGACATTAACTCTGCCATTAAGATTGCACATAAGGTTATCAACAAGTCGTTAAGGGGGAAAAAATCGCAAGTTGTAATACCACGCGTAATTAACGTTCCAAAAATTGGTGGCTTTTTACCTTTGGTACCTATTCTTACTGCTCTGAGTGCAATTGGTAGTTTTCCTACTGGCGGAGCAGCTATTGCAAAAGCAATAAATGCAGCAAAGAATGCCAAACAACAACTTGATGAAGCAACTAGGCATAATAAAACAATGGAAGCAGTAGCAATGGGGAAAGGTTTTTACTTTAAACCCTATAAGAAAGGATATGGATTAGTTTGTCAAGGAAAACAAAAAACAAATTTTTCGTAAAGTTACCCAATAAACCCCTATCTGATGTTGACATGAGAAATTTTTCATTTTTTTGGATACATTAATTTAGATTTATCAAAAGGACTGGGAACACATTGGGTAGCATATTATAAAAACAATGAAAATAAGGAATATTTCGACAGTTTTGGAAATTTACAACCACCATTAGAATTAGTTAAATAGCTAAGACATGCATGCTAAAAATATATAAAAACCTGATAGAAGGTGATGATGACCTTTTTTAAATGAGAAATCATAATATCTGAATCCGATACAACTCAGGCTACATCGCCAATAATAACTTCAAGGGGTCAACCAGCAAACCTGATGTAGAAATATTTCAGGCAAATATTCTTTCAAACGTAGACTTCGTTTTCTGTTGATCGCTTTTCAAGAAGAAAATAAGTTTGTTCATTGTGATTTGACTAATTTAAAAGTACATTTAAATTCAGTCTCATATCCATATGATGATCTTAACATAAAATTTAAACATGAACGTTATGAAGTTCTATATGATATATATATCTAAGATTCCAACAAACCTACTACTCTTATATGAAATAAATTCAAGCGCTTGTAACTGCATCAGAGTTTAAGATAAAAGCTCCTTTATTCAATAGCGGACCAATTGATATCGAAATTTAATTTGAAACAGTAAGCCAGGACCTCAGCTACTGCATTTTTACTGATGATTGAATAATAGAAAGTGCGGAAACTCTTATACATTAAGTAATATGAATGAAAAAAAATGGTTTTAATAGAGGTGCAAGGTTTCAAAACTAATTCGAATGATTTTCATTACAAAAAGAATTAGCGGACGTTTTCAACAATAATGAGTATAACAATTTCATTATAAAACCGCCATTTGATTTTAAATGTTTATCAATAAAAAAGCAAAGAGAAGCAAAGTGGTTAACAAAAAACTATCATCACCTAAGCTGGACTGCTGGATCAGTTTCATTTCAAAGCGTTTGTCATTTATATCAAAAAATTTAATATCGAAATATTTCTAACGTTGTCTATAGGCTACATCAACTTTAAACAAATGGAAATTAAATATATTAAATATTTCTATTATAGTTACTATAACTAGAGGGGAATTCAATTTTACCTAAAACAGAAACTCCTCACAAATTTTTAAGTAAATACATCTAAAAATTAAAAGACAGGGAGCCACAGACTTATTTGTATGTACATACATACATACAAGTTAAAAAATAATGTTCTTATATTAATAAAAAATAATTAAATTTCAATATACCTTTGTATCTTGAAATATTCTTTATTTAATATTTATTTTAATTTTCTTACGAAACTATTAGTTTACTAGTTTTTTAAACTATGCTAAGTTTTTTGAGTTTTCTTATGGACTGGCGAGCGAGAGTATTTACAGTGCTATTTATACTCTTCGTTCGTATAATGTTCAGGGATGATATTTTAGTGTTTTTTTGTTCTTACAAAGAGTTATAAACATTTGTGTCGTTGTTCTTATTTATCTTGACTAGCTGATACTTCTTTGTGTATTAAAAACATGTTTTTTTTTCATGATCAATCTTATCTAATTTATTAGTGTTTACGTCATTTTGTTTACAGTATTTTTACTCTTACAATAGATATATTTCATTTATGATTTGTTTCTTATCTTTATTACTTATGGTTAAAGGTTATTTACGATATCAATTGCTTTATCGTTTATTAATGTTAGTATACCTGTGCTTGGGTTGACCTTAACTCTCCTCCTGCTTAAAATGAATCGTCCCGATTCATAATTCTCCCCTCACTTAAAATGAATCGTCTCGATTCATGCCTGATTAATTTTTATTTCATGTCTGATTCTTTCTAGTTCTGTGTTATAAAAACTTGAAAATTTTCTCTAGTCCTTATTGCTCTTAAAGTTAAATAGTATTTTGTTGCCTTTAAAATAATATATACAAGTGCCGTTGTTGTTATAATTGCTAAAATTATATATAAAGAGTATCTGATAGGATGCGTTTCTATTGGTATTACAAATTTCCTTAGAGAATCTATATTGTTGAATGCCAGTTCCGAAGAGGATATTAGTATTTTTGTTATTTCTATATCCTCGTCATGTTTATTGATTATGGTTTCTATTAATTTATCGTGAATATTTATAAAGGTAATGTTATTGATCACTACTCTGTCTGTGTATTTCACTAATATGGTTCCAGTAATATTTTCGTCATTGACAGTAAAGGATGTATCCGTCTAAAAGGATGAATCCTTCATCTATTTTTAATAATCGGTAATTATGTTCCTGTAATACTATACATTTTGCTTTTCTGTTTTCTAATAAGGGTATGATGCAGTCATCATTTGTGGTGTTGGTTTTACAAATGTTTTTGCCTAAAAAATTTCTACAATTATGTACCCTAGTATAAACATTATTACAAGAAGCGATTTCCTTGTCGGTGGACACCTTGAGGATTTTCGTTAAATTAGTCATGTGAAACCAAAATGTAAATTCATCAAATAAATATGTGTCGTCAGTTTTATATATATTTTTTGTTTTCCACGTGTTCTATCTCAATTGTTGCTTCTAACTTCTGGAATAATATTGCCAGTACGGCTATAATCTGGAATACTTTCTTCATTGTTTGAAAATATGATGTTCTTTATATTGTTTTTATGCACTGTTTTTCCTTTCTTTTGTTAGGATAATGTCTCCTAAGTCTTCTTCAACAATTTTTTTTTTATAACGCGGTAAGTTTTTATTTCCAATTCCAACTATTTTCACTAATATTTGTGTTCCTTTTGTGAAAGTTCTATGTTTGGTGTTTTTGTTTAGGCGGTTAAGCACTTTTTCAGATGCGTCTTTTAGGTTTTTTATTATTTCTTCTTTATTTATATTAATTAAACCGAAATATATGTCTCTTGGTCGATGATTTGTTACGGTGTGCACTGAATTATTAAGTTCTTTAATAGCTCTGAATATTTCTTCTCTACTTGTGGAATTATTACTAAATTTGAATATTCGTGTTAATTCACCAATTGAATTATGTGCTCTTTCCACTTGTCCGTTTGCTGCTGACCTGTGTACTGGAGTTTCTATTTTTTGAATGCCGTATTTATAACATAATTGTTTAATGGCTGGAGTGACAAAAGATGCTTCATTATCAGTTATTAATCGTTTACACTCAGGAAAACTGGTGTTGATTATTTCTTCCAATACATTTTCAATTGCTGCTTTAGTTTCAATTTGTCGAGCTACTATGTAAATATTTAGAGAATTTATCTATGGTTACGAGATACATTATTTTGTTGTTGAAATAAATATCAGCGTGTATAAATTCTCTGGGCTGTGTGGGTATAGTTGAGTCACGTAAAGGTTCTTTGATAGGGTTTCTCTCATACCTACCATATAGACATGCTGAACAATTGTTATTATATTTCTTTACATCCCGTTTTATTTCCGGCCAATAGTGTTTTTCAAGTATCTCCTTTATAGTATTTTTACAGCTTCTATGAGCTCTATCATGTGTTTCTTTAACAATGCGTATTTGCTCATTCTTATCCAATACGTCTTTTAGTTTTATAGGCGCGTAAACAAAATTTGATCCAATAAATGTGTATTTGATTATTTTTCCATATCTATATATGTTTTCAGTATTTGTATGTAGTGATATAATTCTCTTGGGTTGTATGATTTTTTTTTAATTCAGTTATTAGATTATCATTGTTAAAAAAATTAACGGTGTATCGTATTTTTCCGGAGAAAATAGTTCGTACTCGTGTTTCTACTAAACTTGTTGTTGGTACTAATACTATTTGTATGCCGTAGGAATTAAATGGTTGTGAAACTGATTTGATTGCATCACTAGGTGAGCTTTCGGCTGAATGCATGGTGTCAATTGAAGATGTGTTTATAATCTGTCGAGACAATGCATCAGCTACTACATTCTCTGTGCCTGGCTTGTATTTCATTTTAGCGCCGTAATCTTCTATTATGGCTTTCCAGCGTTTTAATTTAGGGTTAGGATTCTTTTCTGAAATGGCGTAAGTTAAAGATTGATGGTCTGTGAAAATAGTGAGGTCGGCTATGCCATATATGTATATAATTCCTCAGTTTTTGTAGGGCCCATATTATGGCCAATAATTCTTTTTCGTTTGTACTGTATCTCTGTTCTGTTTCACTCAAAGTTCTTGACAAGAAATAAATGGGGTTTTTATTTTGGCTTAACACGGCTCCAATAGCTATGTTGGATGCGTCCGTTGTTAATTCAAAAGCTTTTTAAAGTCTGGTTGGAATAATTCCACCTGTTCTTTTAATTTTAATTTTAATTTTTCTACAGCTGCTATGGCCGCCTGGTCTAATTTAATTTCCTTATTTCCACTTTTATTCTTACCTACATGTGCGTTTTCTCCCTTTTGTAATTTGGGCGTAGTCTTTTACAAATCTACGATAGTAACCTGTTAGTCCTAAAAATCCTCTTAAGTCTTTCAGGGTTTTTGGAATGGGGAAATTTTCAATCGCCCTTATTTTCTCTGGGTCTGTTGTTATTTTATTGTGTTTGATGATGTGTCCTAAGTACTCGACTTCGGACATAAAGAATTTTGATTTTTCATTCGAGACTTTTAGACTTTTAATGCATTAAAGACAATGTTTATATGTTTCATCATCTATGTAGACATATACAAATTTACCTATGAATTCCCTTAATATGTCGTCTACACACCGTTGAAAAATTGAAGGTGCATTCTTCAAACCGAAAGGCATACGTATGAATTCATACTTGCCTCCATTTACACAAAAAGTTGTTTTTTCCCTGTCACTTTCTTTAATTCTAATTTGGTGGAAACCAGATTCTAAATCTAAAGTTGTAAAGAATTTAGCTTTTCCTAAGTTTTGTAAAGTTGTGTTTACATCGGGAATGATATATCTGTCTGTAACTGTCTGTTCATTTAATTTACGGAAATCTATTACCATTCTTCTTTTAGGTTTTCCATTTTCGTCGACTTCTTTTTTATGTACCGTTAACATTGGAGAATTGTAGGGACTGAAGCTTCTTTGGATTATCCCATCTTTTAATAATTTTTCAATTTCTTTATTGCTGTACTTTTATATAATGGCCTCTGTTATTTCTGTGATGGATATTATGTTGGAAACTTCTGTGGTTATCATTATGCTCTATAGTTTGAGCGATGGTGTATGCGTATTCTAGATCTTTTATTGGGTTCCCGTAAAGGGTTAAACGTATGAAGTTATCATTTATGCCGTTCTTAAATGTGCGGACAGCATCTTCCATTGCATGTGCAGTCATACACTTGATTGACTCCGGGAGATCTCCAGATATTGCAATTTTGGATGTTACCACTGTCAGTGCTTTGCTGACGTCATCATGAAATTCTGACAGTGATGACTTGCGTTGTGTTAATTTTGTTAATTCGTCCTTAAGGACATACAGTGGCCGTTGATCACAATAAGTGTAGTCCAATCTATTTAAGATTGCTTCAAAATTAAAAATCGTATTGTGGTTCAAGAGGATATTTGCTGCGGGTCCAACTATCTTTGACTTGACAATGGATAGTGCCTCTACGTATTTGTTGGAATTGGAAAGTCTACTAATGCTATTCATTAGGCGGTTACCATCCTCTCTCCATAATCGATAGTTGCTCTTTATTCCATCAAATGTGGATAATGATTTTAATATTTCAAGATTTATGTCTTCCGGTGTATTATATGCAGCTACCCTTGGCTCTAAGGCTACGGCATGTGGTTGATTTACAACTGGATTTATTGGGATTTGTTCCAATCTGCTGCGTAGCGTAGCATTTTCTTGTTGGACGGCTTCTAATGCTACTTGGATGTTTGCCATCTGTTGCATCAATTGGTTTAGGTTTACTTGTTCCATGTTTCTGGTTGTATCGTATGTGTATCCTCTGGATGCTTTTCTCATTAAAAAACTTTATTATTTTATTTCAGTTTATACTTTCTATGAGGAATTCCTTTTAAGTTTGAAATATTCTGTTTCTATACAAGATTATTTGTTATCCTTGCTGCGACAAGGAATTTGGTCCGCTCAACTTGAGGATATCAATATAATATCCTCCTGGCAGGATCGCCAGTTAAGAAACAATGTTCTTATATTAATAAAAAAATACTAAATTTCAAGATACCTTTGTATCTTGAAATATTCTTTATTTAATATTTATTTTAATTTTCTTACGAAACTATTAGTTTACTAGTTTTTTAAAGTATGTTAAGTTTTTTGAGTTTTCTTATGGACTGGCGAGCGAGAGTATTTACAGTGCTATTTATACTCTTCGTTCGTATAATGTTAAGGGATGATATTTTAGTGTTCTTTAGTTCTTACAAAGAGTTATAAACATTTGTGTCTTTGTTCTTATTTATCTAGAACTAGCTGATACTTCTTTGTCTATTAAAAACATGTTTTTTTTCATGATCAATCTTATCTAATTTATTAGTGTTTACATCATTTTGTTTACAGTATTTTTACTCCTACAATATATATATTTTATTTATGATTTGTTTCTTATCTTTATTACTTATGGTTAAAGGTTATTTACGATATCAATTGCTTTCTCGTTTATTAATGTTAGTATACCTGTGCTTGGGTTGACCTTAACTTACATAAAATCAATTTGTAGATACATATGTACACATATTATCAAATTTCTTGCCCAGCTCTAGTATTTATTAGATTTTAACAATCACACTTACATATCTACATCATGAAAACATACAAACCGTTCTTCAAGCTATTGACGCTTGAACAGATGAAAGTCGAAGAAGATAAATGTAATTAAATAAACAAACTTATCACAGACAGCCAAACTCTATCGCGCACACACACATACAAAATCACCACGATCGTACATTAGAATTTTATAAAATCTGAAATTAATATTTATACAAATATAAACAAATTTCTGACCGACAGACTTTAACACTGGACAAATTTAAGCTTGACAAAATATAAAGCAATCTCATCCTCCAATATGAAAAATATACTAGGACTAGGGAGTTCAGATATATTATAATATTTTATAGCAAAAAATGATCATATGAGAAACAATTTATTTCTACGTACATATAAATACTAGGGTGGGAAAATCCCATACACACATATATACTAGAATTCATCTACGACAAATTAAACCTATCTTAACAACGCCCCTCCCCTCACAAATCAAAGTCAGTATCATCAACCGAAATCTCGATCAGGCTTAAACTCCAACAGACATACAAACACACAAATTCCTACAGATACATATTACAACAACACCCTCACCTACCCCAAATCAAGGACAGCCTTGCCCTACAGGGATACATACACACAAATTGTCACGGATATATATAAATGAACACCCTCACCCACCTGAAATCACGATTAGCCTTAAACTCCTGCAAACATACATAGACACAGATTCCCACGGATACGTATTACATGAACACTCTCACCTCGCCTTTCATAAATCACAGACAGCCTTAAACTCCTACAGACATACGAGTACATACATACATGCACACAGATTCGCACGGATACATATTACAACAACGCCCAGCCCTTCACCAGTCGATCTACCTCGAAAAAAGTGAACATGTTTTCCCGTCGGCATTTGAAAAAAATAAAGATGTTTTCCCGTCATCATTAGAAAATCATATACATATAAAAGCTTCAAACCTATAAACGCCCTTAATGTATTCCCACAAAATATTCCGCGCACAAGTTCCCATGGTCATACATACATACATACATACATATTTTTATCAAATTTATGCTGTTTATTTAGTGTATTACTATTCTTTTCTTTTTCTGTGTTGGTCATCGATCTTGTCGTGACTCTTAATATAGAGCAAATTTTACTATTCATGTCTTTAAGGTCGTTTATTGTAATTCGTGATAGAGCGTCAGGAACGTAGTTATCTTTTCCTATTGCATTGATCTTAGGGGAAAGTCCGAATTTTTCTATTTTTGTGGTTTCCGTTTCTATAGTTGCTAAATATTTTATTTTAATATTGTTATTAAATAATTTTAATAACTTTTGTTTTCTTTTCTTTTTAATATTCTTCATTTTCTTGTTTTCTTAAAACGTAATTGATGAAAAGGTATTATTAAATTTATTTGTGTGAATTAACTATTATACAATTCATTCTATTCTATCTATATGGTTTGTGTTTTAATATATCTGTTAGAATTTATCTAAATCATTTTCCCTACTAACACACCGTTGAAAAATTGAAGGTGCATTCTTCAAACCGAAAGGCATACGTATGAATTCATACTTGCCTCCATTTACACAAAAAGCTGTTTTTTCCCTGTCACTTTCTTTAATTCTAATTTGGTGGAAACCAGATTCTAAATCTAAAGTTGTAAAGAATTTAGCTTTTCCTAAGTTTTGTAAAGTTGTGTTTACATCGGGAATGATATATCTGTCTGTAACTGTCTGTTCATTTAATTTACGGAAATCTATTACCATTCTTCTTTTAGGTTTTCCATTTTCGTCGACTTCTTTTTTATGTACCGTTAACATTGGAGAATTGTAGGGACTGAAGCTTCTTTGGATTATCCCATCTTTTAATAATTTTTCAATTTCTTTATTAACGAATTCAATATCGTTCATATTTCCATGATATTGTTTCGTCTAAATTGGGTCTTTGCAAGTTGTTCTAATACTTGCTTCTATCGTTGTGGTGAAAGGCAAAGGACCTATTCTATTATTTTTCTGCATTCAATTATTTATTTCTAATTCGTACTGTTTATCTCCTATAGAGTAATTTATTTTCTGCGATAATTCTGGGACAGTGAACAATTTTCTTCCTACGTCTATGACTGCATTTAATTGTTTTAGCCCTTCAATTCCTAGCATTAGATCATAATCATCATTGCTTTTGATTTCGAAAAATTCTAACTCTTGCTTAAATGCCGTTCTTATCTCTATCTTGGGTTGTTTCTATTCTATTGTTGCGCTGCAATTTGTTGTTGTTGTTAAAGTTCCCGCTTTGATCTCTCATTCTTTTCCATGGTTGGCTGTGAAATTTGGTGTAGTTAACGTTGCTGTTGATTTTGTTGATGATGTTGATTTGGTAAATGATAGGAGGGTCTTCTGAAGTGTTGATTACTTTCGAATCGTTGACGTCGTTGTTCTTTTTGCTGTACTTTTATATAATAGCCTCTGTTATTTCTGTGATGGATATTATGTTGGAAACTTCTGTGGTTATCATTATGCTCTATAGTTTGAACGACGGCGTATGCGTGTTCTAGATCTTTTATTGGGTTCCCATAAAGGGTTGAACGTATGAAGTTATAATTTATGCCGTTCTTAAACGTGCGGATAGCATCTTCCATTGCATGTGCAGTCATACACTTGATTGAATCCGGGGGATCTCCAGACATTGCAATTTTGGATGTTACCACTGTCAGTGCTTTGCTAACTTTATCGTGAAATTCTGACAGTGATGACTTGCCTTGTGTTAATTTTGTTAATTCCTCCTTAAGGACATACAGTGGCCGTTGATCACAATAAGTGTAGTCCAATCTATTTAAGATTGCTTCAAAATTAAAAATCGTATTGGGGTTCAAGAGAATATTTGCTGCAGGTCCAACTATCTTTGACTTGACAATGCCTCTACGTATTTGTTACATACATACATACATACAAACAAACATACATACAAACAAACATACATACATTTAATATAGACAAAAAACAGTTAATGTAAACAAAAAACACTTAATGTAAACAAAAAAACTCCTAATGTAGACAAAAAACACAATTTCTCAAATTTCAGCAAAATTTTAAAATTTCAAAAATTTCAATCCAGAAGAATCTAGATTGTAAAAATGAGTGATCTTATTTATATTTTATATATATATATATTTTATATATGTATATATATATATTAAAAATATTTACATTTATAATATTCATGGGAAAACGAAATGTCGCTTGATATATTTAAAGTAATAAATTATTTTCCCATAAATATTGAAGTGCGCCACAAACAACAACAACCCACGGTATGTTTACATGCATAGGACGTGCATTGCACTGGAATATCAATAATGAATACATTCACTTACTACACCTCCATTTTTCGCAAGAATGTTCATATAACGTTAGTTTTATGGACATTCTTTTACAAATTGTGTTTTTATTATTATTTTAAGTTGTAAAGAAATATTTATTATTTATCTGTATGTAGTCCGGACATACGTTTATATTAATTTTATTTAGTATTATATAGGGTCCGCCAGATAACTTTTTTTTTTTTTAAAGGGCGCAAAACATCGAGTTTAGCTTCGGCTGTGTGGCACGTAGCGCCGTCCTGTTGAAACCAAATGTTGCCAATATCCTCCTCTTCAATTTTTGTGAACAAAAATTCGTTCAAAATGGCCCATAACGATCGCCATTGACTGTAACGGCCACTCCTTGCTCATTGGCCCAATTATGCCTCTGGACCAAAATCCGCCCCAAATCCGTTTTGGGTGCGTCGGCTTTTCAATGTGCACTTTTTCTGTGCCCCAAATGAGACAATTTTGCATGTTTACATACCCGCCAAGATCAAAACGAGCTTCATCCGAAAAGATGATTTTTTTTGGCAAAATCGGCATCTTCGGTACGTCGATCGCAGGCAATATTTCCCAGCGTTGTTCAAGCGTATACACAACCATATTCGTTCAGCGGAAAGATAAAACTAATTACCTATCAAATCAGACATGAGCTAAGTGTTACCATTCACGAAATAAGCACTAGTTGAAAAAAAACTTTAGATGGCGGACCCTTTATAACTTAAGTCTATTTGTTCTTTGTTTGTTGTCTTATCTACTATGGTTATATTATTCTATCTATTTTCTTAATTTTGTAAGGTCCTCTATATTGGATTTCTAATTTATAACATGCTTAATTTTTGAGTAAAACTAGATCCCCTATTTTTAAATTATGTTCTATTATTGCCTTATCGTAATTTAATTTTTGCCTAAGCTTATGCCTATTTAGTAATTGTTGAGCTCTTATATGCTACTTCTAACCTAAATTTGGATTCCTTAGCATAATTATCTATATTATAGAGTGGAGTAATTCTATCTACTTCATTAAACTGTTGAAAAGAATTCGGCTATTTTGCAAAAACTAATTCATATGGAAAGTATTTATGTACTGTTGAAGGCGTTGTATTAAAACAGTAAGTGAAATATTTCAGCCATTCATCCCAATCAGTTTTATCAACTGTTATGCAAGATCGTACGTATTCATTAAAAGTTCTATGACTTCTTTCAATTGTACCTAATGTCTGATGATGGTATGCAGTTGAAGTTAATTTTTCTATTTTTAATATATTACATAGTTCTGTCAATAATTCATTTTTATATTCGGTACCCATGTCTGAAATTAACGTCTTCATTGGACCATAGGTAAGTATAATATTATCAAATATCGCTTTAGCGATTGTTTTAGCCTTTTTGTCTTGTATTGGTATTGTTACTAAATATTTAGTAGAATCACATATTACTGTGATTGCGTATTCTTTTCCAAATAATGATCTAGGAAACGGTCCTTTGTATCTACGTACACCGTATCAAACGGTTTTGTTGGTGTTGGTGTAATTGTCATTGGACTTTTGGAATGTTTTAGTGTTTTGGCAGTTTGACATTTATGACATGTTTTCACGTATTTAGATATGTCTTATAGTCCACAATGTCCTCCTTCTATGGGATCATCGTGATATTTCAGCATAATTTCAAGAATTGCCTTAGTATTGTTATTATCAATTTGGGTCACCTCATTTAGTAGCGCTCTTTAATTTTATTCAATATTGTATTGCCCATAAATTTAAATTCATTAATAGAGATAAATTCGAAAATTTTCTAACTAGGTGCCACTTGTAAATTATATATATTGTGTTTAAGGCCACTTTTTCCAGCCTAGAGAAAAATTGTTCTAACTATACTATAGATTTTCCACTTTTGATATAACACCTTCCGGGGGAAATTTTTAGTTTATAGTATTTTCTGACGTCAGTGTTTGTTAAAGGCACATATATACTGGGCTTCTCATTATTTTTATTTTTATCAAATTTATGCTGTTTATTTAGTGTATTACTATTCTTTTCTTTTTCCGTGTTGGTCATCGATCTTGTCGTGACTCTTAATATAGATCAAATTTTACTATTCATGTCTTTAAGGTCGTTTATTGTAATTCGCGATAGAACGTCAGGAACGTAGTTATCTTTTCCTATTGCATTGATCTTAGGGGAAAGTCCGAGTTTTTCTATTTTTGTGGTTTCCATTTCTATAGTTGCTAAATATTTTATTTTAATATTGTTATTAAATAATTTTAATAACTTTTGTTTTCTTTTCTTTTTAATATTCTTCATTTTCTTGTTTTCTTAAAACGTAATTGATGAAAAGGTATTATTAAATTTATTTGTGTGAATTAACTATTATACAATTCATTCTATTCTATCTATATGGTTTGTGTTTTAATACATCTGTTAGAATTTATCTAAATCATTTTCCCTACTAATGTATTTTTGCTTCAAATTTCTATGGTGTGTTTTTATTAATTTTTAAAACAAAGTTCAAAATTTGTAATATAGTAATAATTATTAAAGTTATTTTAATTAATTTTAAATTAATTTTTTTCTGAACGACTTCTACCCCTTTTATTACGTTTGCTTTGGATTTTCTATTTTTGATTCGGGTTTCCCCATTATAAATTAATTATTTTAAATATCTTCTTTTAAAATTTTTTTCTTCATTAAGAAACATTCTAATTCTATATAAGTTCTATTCATAACGTTTTCCCTTGTGGGAGTTCCTTCTATACCCAAGAGCTTCCATAATTGTTGCTAATGATAATAAGTCCTTTTTTCGACAATGGTAATTATCCCTTTAATTTTATTGCCTCCTGGCAGGATGGCCATGGAAATATCAAAAGGTCCTTCAAAAGGTTGCCTACCTACCCGATGGTGCCCGGCGCTAATTAACGCCACTGGCTCTAAATTGTTTATAGGCAGTTGAATGCCTAGAAATCAGATGAATGCTTTCTATGAACCAATAAAAATATGACAATTTTAGTAAAGCTCAAATAGGAGCTCTTTTGACAGCAGTTTATTGATTGAATTTTCATACAAATAATTTCGGCTTATACACTAATTATATGAATAATCTAGATTGTAAAAATGAGTGACCTTATTTCTATTTTATATATACAGGGTGGGCCAAACCATGGGGTTTAAAAGTTTAATAACTTTTTCGTTTATTAATTTTTTTAAATTTTTTTTCTCAGATTATATAATATACAAAATGGAAAATTTTTTTACACTAAGTATGAAAAATAATGTCTCTTAAATGACCACCGTTTTCAGCTTCGCACTGATGGGCGATTATGATTATGAGTGATGAAGCTCATTTTCATTTGAATGGCTTTGTTAATAAGCAGAACTGTAGGTTCTGGGGTTCTGAAAATCCAAGAGCCATTCATAAACGCCAATTGCACCCCATTAGGTCTACAATATGGTGTTGGATCACATCTGAAAATATCATTGGGCCTTACTTCTTCGAGAATGAAGATGGAAGTGCTGTAACCGTAAATGGAGAGCGGTATCGATTTATGATAGAAAATTTTTTACGTCTTGCTCTTGAAAACATACCTGGTATGTGGTTTCAGCAGGACGGAGCCACTGCCCACACTGCCCGAGACACAATGGCACTTTAAGTCAAATTTTTGGAGAGCGAATAATTTCCAGAAATTCGGAAATAATTTGGCCCAGCGCGATCGCCAGTTTTGACAGCACCCGACTATTTTCTTTGGGGTTATTTGAAGTAGCGAGTGTATGTGAACAAGCCAGAGACAATCCTTGAACTCAAGGCAAACATTGTTACAGAAATGTTGGAAGATATTATGGAAAATGCTCTAAAACGAGCCCATCAGTGCGAAGCTGAAAACAGTGGTAATTTAAGAGACATTATTTTTCATACTTAGTGTAAAAAATTTTCCATTTTATATATTATATAATCTGAGAAAAAATTAAAAAAAAATTAATAAACGAAAAAGTTATTAAACTTTTAAACCCCAAGGTAACTTTTGGCCCACCCTGTATATATTAAAAATATGTGACCTGCTCCAAGAAAAGGGACCTCTGTGCCGAAAAGAAGTTATTGAGAAAAACGCGTTTAAAAAAAGGCTTCGAACGAATTGTTTTTGCAAGAAATAACTTTACAGGTGATTTGTAAAAAAACTAAAAGACATATAAACTTGCGGTTTGCGGCATTTGAAAGAGCGTTTTTTTATAAGAATCACTCAAAAAGTAAAAAAAAAAATTTCGGCTCAGAGGTCCCGTTTTCGTGGAGCAGGTCCCATATTTACATTTATAATATTCATGGGAAAACGAAATTTCACTTGATATATTTAAAGTAATAAATTATTTTCCCATAAATATTGAACTGCGCCACAAACAACAACAACCCACTTTATGTTTACATGCATAGCACATGCATTGCACTGCAATATCAATACGGTGACCAGCGGTATGAAGGACATATGATACCTTCAATTGCTATTGTATGCAGACCCGTAAAACAATGAATACATTCACTGATGTTTATGTAAAAGAATTAATTCATTGTTTACTACAGCCGCGATATCAGTTGCTGTCTCAAATCCAATTTTTATATCAATCGCTCCATTATTGAGTGATTCATTCTGATGACTAACATCTACTACAATAATAGAAGCTTTTGTCTTAAACTCTGATGCAGTTAGAATCGGTGTAGATTCTTTCATATAGTAGCTTTGTTAGAATCTTAGATACATATCATATAGAATTGCATAACGTTCATTCTTAAATTTTATGTTTAGATCATCACATGGGTATGATACTGAATTTAAATGTACTTTTAAGTTAGTCAAATTACAATGAACAAGCTTATTTTCTTGTTGAAAAGGAGGCGTTCTCTATTTGCAGCCATTTTAACATTCCAAATATGGCTAGTTCCTGTGTTTAATTGTGGATTAACATGACAATCTCAACTGCGAAATGAAAGAGAAGCACCATTGTTAATAATTTTAATCATATTCAATTTCAAATAGACGAGTTCTCGTTGAACCTTCATAGTGAACAGACGTCGAAGCGAAGATTTTTTTTTCATATACATACTAAAGGTCGTGATACACTATCATACAAAGTCGTGCGATCTACGAAAAAATAAACCCCTGGTATGATAGTGTTTATGAAAATTTTCAAAAGACAATAATAATTCATCACACCAGGGTTGTACTTTTTCGTAGATCACACGCCTTGTATGATAGTGAATCACGGCCTTAAACAAACAAAAAATCGTAAAAAAAATATTCGTAATACATAATATTTGTAATATATATTAACTTTGATGAATATGCAAAGCAAATATTGCTAATGTTTTTTTTACATAGCAAGCAACAAGAAACAAAAACTAAGAAAAAACCGCAAGCAAAGTGCCTTTGAGGAATACTCTATATGAGTACCTCAGAAATAAAAAATTGTGAAGTGAGTTCTAACTGCAGAAATTCCTATTTTACTGTGAGTTCTGAAGCTCTTAATATTACAATAAAAATAAAAAATCTGATGATAGTCTTTTTCTAACGGCAAAGCCACTTTTTCGTCAGCAATCCCATCTATTGATTCGTTAACATTACAATTGCCTAGTACTTCTTCATATAAGTCAGCGATATTATCCCCTTCGGGCTTGTGTACATCACTTAACAAAGTTATCACTACAGATAACAGTAGCACTAAACCCAAGGTCCAAGTCGGAATGGACAGATATATAACTGTGGTAAAGCGTGAGCGAAGCCTAAATTCTTCAAAAATATTATCTGCTCCCAAGATGTCTAGGGATAATCGTCAAAATCGGTTTTCATTATTGCAAGGCAATAACGACAATCCCGCTGCGTCATCGCAAAAGTCTTTTAAGCCACCACCTATCTATCTGAGAGAAAAAATTCTAACGCGCTTCTAAAAAAAACTATTGTCGGCCATTGGGGAAAATACTTTTCACATCATTCCAAATAAACGAGGTAATATTGATGAAACTAAGATTCAAATATATGATGAAAAAGATTTCCGAAAAATTATTAGTGAATTTGAAAAAAAATAAAATAATTTTTACACTTACCAACTTAAAAGGACTAAAGGTCTACAAATTATTAAAGGGCATAGATTCATATGTTGACCCCGAAGAAGTAAAATGTGCTCTTATCGACAAAGGATTTAAGGTAAAAAATATTACTAATATAATTAACAGAGAAAAGGTCCCCCAACCTCTATTTCGCGTCGAACTTGAGCCGAATGACATACAATTGAAAAAAAATTAAACTCTTACAGGTCCCGTACAGTGCCACCATTGCACGCTGGTCGAAATAACTGATCTAGCGGCGCTTAAGGTCAAAAACTAAATGTTTCAAATCGATAAATGTTTTGCATTGTATCGATTACCGATACTTTTCTGAGCAACTCTGCGTTTTTACTTTTATTTTGCTTTCAATATTAGCTCAGCTGTTAGCTGTCAAACACAACATTTGCTGCAGCACGTGCATTTATGGAATTTGACGCCTAATTACTCATTACGTGTTTTTTTGTCTCCTTTAAGTCAATTGTTTATCAATTTTGAGCCTAAAATTTGTAATTGAAAGACAAAGGTATGTATTAACTAAAAAATAAATGTTTGTGACCTGTGTGTATCTAGTTTAGTAGTAGTGAATTGTAGAAGTTGGCATTTGTGATAGGGTGTTTAAAGTGTTATATGCTATTGTATGATGGAGTGCAACTTTTGGGATTCGAAAGCATTCGGTATAATTCTTTTTTGTTTATTAATTGGATTATTGTGAATCATCCAATATGAAATGCCAGTTCGCGCAATGTAACTGGTTAATTAATATTTAATCGCAATGAATGTTTAAGCCTATTATTTTCAACATAACTGTACCATATATACATATGTCGTTTTATTGACAATATATAGCACTGAAATAAATAAAAATTGTTGTTTAGCCCAAAAGAATGTGAAACATTAAATATATTAACTTTATAATGTTTTCCTGAATGAAATAAAAAATATCGTATATATAAAAAAGAATTGCAACTTTCCCAAAAAAAAATTTTATATATTTTTAAAAAGTTTTTTTTTGTTTAACATTGTAGCTTAATCTATTTGTAACTAAAAACAATATTACACAAACAAACAAAAAATTTCCCTAAACGCTATTAAATAAACGCCGCTAAATGAGTTCTTTCGACCACTGTGCATTGCCAAGAATATGGCTACACAAAAACCTACTGCAAATTACCTACAGTTTGTGTTATCTGCGCAGAATTGCACGGTTCTGCTAGCTGTACGAAGCCAAAAGATCAAGCTAAAAAAAAATGTAGTAATTGTGGAGGTAATCACACTACTAACTACAGAGGATGTTCTGTATATTCTTTCGTTAAACAGACTATGAGACAAAAACCTAAATTAGCTCCAGCTCAATCAGCAAACGCTTACTCCGCCACTTTTCCTCCCATGAGCCAACCAAGTACTTCACGTGTATCATATGCAGATGCTGTTAACACAAATTCTTTTCCCACGCAGAAAGTGTCCTCGCCTTGAAGCCACTATTGATAATCTGGTGCAAACTATAAACAACTTTACTACAAATATAACTAGCATGATGCAAGAAATGCTGCGAATGCAGGGTACTCTGCTTCAAGCATTAATTTACAAGCCATGAACACGTTAAAAATATATTTCTGGAACGCAAACAGCATTCGCCAACATGAAAATGAACTTGAGCACTTCCTCACGGAAAAAAATATTGAGACTCTTTTAACCTCAAGAAGCTTATTTAAAATAAATCGTTACACTTTACATGATTCAAAGGACCCTAGAGGAAGAACATGCGGTGGGTCGGCAGTTTTAATAAAGTCAAGACTCAAGCACTATATTCTTGACAACATTTGTGCAGAACATCTACAAGCAACTAATATTTGTGTTAAACATTTTTGCAAAAATTTCTTTATATCATCAATTTACTCCTCTCCCAGATTTTTAATCACCGAGGATCAATACGAAAATTTCTACAAATCTCTTGGGCCTTGTTTTGTAGCAGCTGGAGACTACAATGCAAAACATACGTTCTGGGGTTCGCGCCTTATTACACCTAGAGGAAGAGCGTTGTTCAATACCATTTCAAAAATGGGCTTGGACGTCATTTCGAGTGGGGAGCCCACTTACTGGCCTACGGGTGTACAAAAAATTCTGGATGTTATAGATGATGGCGTCATGAAAAATATCTGTATCTCCTCCGATCAATTTTCCACTATCGTTACAATTTTTAGCCCACTAAGAAGTAACTTACCTCACCCATATGTAAAGATGATCAATCGTGTTAATTGGCTGAGATTCAAAAAATATCTTAGTAGTCATTTCTCGGAAAACATTACGTTAAGAACACACGATGATATTGAATTCAACATTGCCAATCTTAACGAAAATATTAGGCAGGCTGCTGAAAACGCCACTACCTCCCATCCGCAGACTGGGTTTAATTGAATTTATTCTACGGATATTGAACGTCTTGTATGTAAAAAAAGACGAACTAGAAGGGAATGGCAACAGCATAGATCGCCCAACATAAAATTAGATTTAAAGATTGCAATAAACGACTCCAAGAGTTGTTTACATATGAAAAAACGGCATCTCTTAAAAATTATCTAGAAAAACTCGATGTCACACCAGCATCTAATTACTCCTTGTGGCGCGCTGTGAGAAATCTTAAAACACCCGTTGAGTTTAAACCACCTCTGCGCACGTCTACCGGTGGGTGGGCAAGAAGTGATACTGAAAAAGGTAACTTGTTTGCAAATCATTTAAGATCCGTATTTACCCCAAACACATGTACTGGTGCTGTTGATTTACCGAGTGTAGTTGCTCTAACACCTCGACCCTTAAAGTTTAAGATACGTGACGTACAGAGACTAATTACTGAACTCAACACTAAGAAAGTTTCAGGTATTGATGGAAATAGTAACAAGCTGCTGATGAATTTGCACGAGGGTTCCCGATATCAACAAGAACATATTACACAGCTGGAACTATAGTTACCCTTATGGAGAATTAAAGTAAATGAACAAAGTGTGTTGAGGTAACATTTGCCCTGCGAAGAGATACTTGTTCCCCAATTCGAATCAACAATCAAGTTGTTCCTCAACATTCACATGTGAAATATCTTGGTATACACCTTAATCGACGGCTTATATGGAAACACCATATTGACTCAAAGTTTACACAAATGAAACTTAAATTAACTCGGATAAATTGGCTGATTGATAGAAATTCAACACCTAGTCTAGATTGTAAACGTTTAATATACAATTCACTTTTAAAACACTATGGTGCTACGGAATACAGTTATAGGGCACTGCTTAAGCTTCCAATATAGAGAGAATCCAACGAAGGCAAAACAAGATTTTAAGACTAATAACATCAGCTCCATGGTATTAAGAAATACGCAGGCAAATACTTAACAAAACTCGAGTCTCATCCTAATCCCCTTGATCGTAACATTTTGAATTTTACTGGGTACATCCGCTTAAAAAAGAGGGACACTATGGCTCTAATACTCAACACTCCAGATAAAAAAGCTTGAAAATATTTTTGTGCCTAATACGATATTTATGTATTATTGATTACTATCACTAAGTTTATGCCTGACACTGGTTGGGCCTAATTATTATATATATAGATTTAAGATTTGAATACTTATTGTTAGTTAATTTTTTGAAGATACAATAAATAAATATACGCATGAAAAAAAAAATGTCGTGCCCGCCCCTTCAACTTTGTTTTTATATTTTGTATTGCAACTGCTTCATGTGGATCTTTTATTCTTTCAATTAAGATTAGAGCATCAATGAAACTTTGTAATTCGCTTACATTTCCGTCAAATACAGGCACATTATTTGTTGTTTTGTCTATTATATCATCTTCAGTTCGAGGCATTTTGACTGTTTTATCTTCGTCAGTTTGTTTGTCTGTTTCTGAGTCCTTTTAATCACTATCGTCCGTTTCAGTGATGTTTATATCTACCTGGGAGCTTAGTGTCAATGGAACCTTAATATTAATATAATGTTTGTAAAGTATTTTAATTAGCTTGTCTCTTAGTTTCAAAAATATATCATGGGCTTTATCTTTATGGTCTTTTGTATATCTATCGTATTGTCTATTTAATATTGATCTTATTGAAGTGAACGTATCAATTAGAATCTGAATGTGTTTATTAATAGTTTCTTTTTCTTTTCTATTCTTTTCTTGTCGTGACTTTTAATATAGAGCAAATTTTATTATTCATGTCTTTAAGATCTTTTATTGTAATTCGCGATAGAGCATCGGGAACATAGTTATATTTTTCCTTAAGATATTCCACTGTAAAGTCATATTCTTCTAAATCTAGTCTCATTCTTGCCAGTTTTAAACTTGGATTCTTTATTGAAAATAAATAAGAAAGTGGTCTATGATCTGTTCGTACTAAAAAATGTTTGCCATAGATATATGGCCTGAAATGTGTAATGGCCCAGTGAATGGCAGTTTACTCTTGTTGAATAGTTGATTTATTATTTTCGCCTTTGGTAAATGCTTTTGATGCATAAGCAATAGGTAAATGTTTATTTCCGAATTCTTGTGTCAAAACTGCCCCACAAGCCTGTTTACTTGCATCCGTTGTTATACAAAATTGCAGTAAAGTTGGACTCATCAATGCGATTTTTAGGTATTTAAATGCAAAGCCACAATCTTTTGTCCATTCAAATGATATATTTCTTTTGGATAATTTTGTTAAATGTCTGGAAAATTCAGAAAAATTTTTAATGAATCTACGATAGTAGTTACAAAAAGCTACGAATCTCTTTGCACTATCTGCGTCTATTGGTGTTGGATAGTTTTCAATTATTGAATATTTACCATCGTCTGGTAATATTCCTTTATCTGTACATTTGTGACCAAGATATGTTACTTCTCTTATGAAGAATGAAAATTTTTCAGGATGTAATTTAAGATTGTACTTTCGACGTAGATCGAAAACAGGTCGAAAACGTTCTTTAAATTCGACAGCATGTGCTTTTCAGAACATCCCAATACGACCAAATCATCCATATATAGAAAGGCTTGGTCTGGGTTTAAACAAGCAAGTGTCATCATTCGTTGAAAAGAATTTGGTGCTATTTTTAAACCATAAGGCAATCTAGTAAATCTGTGTGAACCCTTGTTGGTTGAAAGAGCTATTAAGTCTCTATAGTTTTTCTCTAAACTGATCTGGTTAAAGCCTGGCATTAAGTGTAAACAGGAAAAATATGTTGCTTAACCAAGTTGCAATTAATTTTTCATTTATTTGTCTGTAATCTATGACAAGTCTCCATCTTTTCTGGTCGGAGTTAGAAAGTGATTTTTTTTGGTACTAACAAGATTGGGCTATTGTATTGAGAATAGGAAGGTTAAATAATTTTATCGTCTATTAATTTTTTCATTTGTTTATCAATTTCTTCTTTATGTGTATGCGGTATACGATAATTTTTAATGTATACTGGTTCTCTATCTTTTACTCCCAACTTCTGTTCATAAAAACTATTAGTTGTTATTGTTTCTGATTCTAAACCGAAAATATCACTATATGTTGAACATAGTTCCGGTAATGTATTTTTAAATTGTTGTGGAAAATTTTTCTGTAAGATTTTTAATATTTCTGATTTTCTTTGTTAATTTTTGCTTAACTTTTCTTTAATAATATCATAATCAGAGATGTTTTCGGTTTTTATGTTACTCTGTTTAATTTGAATGATGGTGTTATTGGTGTTTAGAATGCGAATAAATGCTTTACTAGATTTAACCAATGTGTTTGGTGTGAAAACACCTGGTTCAATTTCTTGATTTGGAATTAATATTTCATTATTTGAATTGATAAAACTTACCTGCCTTATTACTTCACATCTTGTAGGTATGATAATTTCATTACAGTTATTCGTAATCGGTATATATATTGTATTTGGTATATTAAATGGTCTAAGGATAAGGTAATCGTTTTCTTTGTTGAAATCCAATATACAATTATAAAGTTTCATGAAATCCATGCCGATGATTCCATCGCAAGGCATTGGAAAATTATTATGAACTTGAAATTTGTGCGGGATTAGAAAATTTTAAAATTTTAGATCAAAAAATATACTTCCGATTGATTTGATATTACCTTGTCCTATTCCACTTAAAATTGTTGTGTTAGCAGTGTTTATTTGGTGTAATTTGAAAATGTTGCTTTTATTAGTGAGATATCGGCACCAGTGTCTACTAAAAGGGTAGGTGTATTGTTGGTATTGTTAATTTGAATTTTTATAAAGAAACTTAAGTTGAGGTTTAGTTGATACATTTTTACTGAATTGGTCCTAGGGGAAGTTCGGAGTTTTCCGAATCATTTTCATTTAATTCTGTTGCTCTCACGTAGTTGTTGTTTCTACGGTTGTTATTAAATCTTTGCTAGTTTTTGTTATATTTATTATTATTATTGTAACTATTATTGTTGTAGCTGTTTTTATTATTACGTGGGTAGTTATTTCTTACACGAAATCATGTATTATTGCCACGGTAATTGTTGTTAGGTCTGTAATTTAGTTTATATTATATATGTCATTCTGTTGGCCTGTGGCATCAGTACAACTATTGACAAATTTACTGATAGCATCGTTCATGCTCCTGCCTCCATGATAAGCTTGACTTTATCAATGGTGCAGTTCTTAGTTAATGCTTTTACGGCAGTTTGTGTGGAATATTTTGTAGCTAAATCGCATGACAGTCCATCCGAAATGTATGCGGTTTCTAATACTTTGGTTAAATTTTATATTTCACTGCAGTAAGCATTGGCGGTTTTATTATTTTGTTTTATAAATATTTAAAGTTTTTGCCGTTAATAATTCCACAGTTTCTCCCTTGACGCTATTTTTTAGTTTGTTTATTATTTCTGATATGGTTGACTCATTGGTGATTAGATTTCTTCAATTTCCCTTTAACTTTGCTTTTATTAGTGATACTGCCACTGCTCCGTGAGTACCTTTTATTGAATCTACTAGGACAAGGAGTCAACAAATGAGCGTAAATTTTCTGATTTTCCATCGAAGTCTATAATTAGCTTTGAAGCTGTGTTTAAAGTCTACTACAGTTTGAGTCATTGTAAGTTCAGTTGTAGGTATAGTTATATTATAAGGTATACTTTCATGTAGTGAATTTGGTAACTCAATTTGTATAAATTTTTAGCGGCTAGTTTTGAAATACGATTTGTCAAATCAAGAAAGACTGCTTCTGCTGCTCTTTGATGAGCAGCTGTAAGTCTGCTGTAATATACGTTAAATAAAACCATTATTTCTTCTAAAGTTTTAAAAATATTTTGAAAATGGTGGTTAATTGTTTCGCTTTTAATTGTTCTATCAATATTGATACACTTGTACGAAAGTTCAAAGTCTTCTTTTACACTTCTGGCTTTAGTAACTATTTCTTGCCATTCCATTACCTATGTTCTTTTATATCCTATCTAAGTCATTTTTTTTCCTTAAAGCTCTTTTATGTGACAAATATATTTTAAGCAACAAGTTTATTACTGAAATTATTACCAAAATTAGCATTAGTATCCATAATGAATTTATTTCTGACCTATGATCAATGGTTTCCAAATTGGTAATTACGTTTGCATTGGGTTTTTCCAGTTTTGATTCTGTTTTACCCATATTAAAAAATAAATTAAATACTTCAACTTTAAAAAAAATTTTTTTTTTCATAAGCAAAATTTTTAAATTTTCCTCTTAAAATTCACCACTCTAAAAATTTCCTAATGAGTAAAACTGTTTCTTGTTCAATATTTGGTTTATTTAGCATATCGTCTTCTGTCGGAGTTCCTTCTATACCTATTAATTCCCAAATCGGTTTTAAATACTTTATTCGTTCCACTCTTGGTAAGCTCCTTTTCTCTAACTTCTATAACTATTAATTCCCAAATCTGTTTTAAATACTTTATTCATTCCACCCTTGGTAAGCTCATTTTCTTTAACTTACCATTGAACTGGGTTTTTGGCCCTACTTTTGTCCATTCTAAAGGTCCATACAAAATTATATATGTGACCCGGTCTATGAAAAGGTAGCTTATGACTCAAAAACAAAATTTCGAGAAATCAGCTGTTAAAGATAAACAATACATTTCCAACCAAAAAAAAGTGAAAAATAATTTTTTGAGTCATAAGCCACCTTTCCATAGACCGGGTCACATATAATGAAATTTTTCTCTTTTTTTCTATATATATTTTACATCTGATACTTATTTTTATAGAGAGAAAAAAAAACAATAATTATATTAGTGAATAAATGAATTAAAAACAAAGTTTTCTTAAAAAAATTTTTGCCACGAGCAAAGGATCGCTTACTGGCCCTATGTGTACCGATAAAACGCAAGACATTGCAATTAAAATTTATCTATATTATTATTATTTTTTCTTCGTTATTTTTGTTGGTTGATTAGGAATTTTATTTCATCTATCCGTTGCCACAATTTTGTAGCCATTTCCCAGGATGGTGGTGGTTTGCTGTTAACAAGCCTCAGCAAAATTGCGGCTTCTCTTTTTAATTTTTGTATCCGGCCTCCTCTCCTTTTTGGCCTCTTTCCTTGTGGTGGGTTTTCTTCCTCTCTTTTTTTAATTTGCCTTTTCCTGTACTCTTCTATGGTGAGTTATATTTTTTCTTTCTTCTTAGAGCTCTCGGGTGGAGCTCCTAAGAATAATTTATTTATTTGTTTTCTTAAAGCTCTCTGGTGGAGCTCCTAGGAATAAGGTTTTTTAATTGATTCTATTTTACAAATTAGTCTGACTACTATATGAAAAGATTATAAAAATAAGTGATTTACTAAAATTCACTCAATATCTTATTTCTAAATGTTTAATAATTTTAAAATTGTTTATGGGAAAATAAAATGATATACGATACATTTTAAATAATAAATTACTTTCCAATAGTGGAAAGAGACATGCGCCACACACACATACACACAATAGCATGCGGAATATTTTAGTATAACAATTACTTAGTGTGTATTGCCAATGCATGGCTTTGAATTATTTAAGTATCAATGCAATAGCCAGCGGCACACAACAAAGTATCAAGTGTAGTTTGACTTTTCGGGTGACATTCGACGCCTTCTCAGTTTAGTGCATGCCTGTAAAATAGTGCATTCATGCTATAGCGTGTTGGTTTAAAAGAATTAAATCATGGTACATTACAAGGTATTACAAGAAGGAAAATTATTATTTTTGGAGAAAAAACATTCCTATCAATATGGGTCTCAATCAAAAGGATTTGGTAAGTGCATCATCACAAATATTATTAAAAAATTCTGAGACGACCAAACCACAAGACGAACCTGCCGTCCCACATAGGACAGCACACCTTACATATTATTAAGTTTAAAAATCGTTTTGAATTACTAGATAGCGGTGTAAATATAAATGTCATTGGTGGTGATTTGTGTACTGAAATCTCTGAGTCTGGAGACTATAAGCGTGGAACAGACAGTGTTAAAACAGCATACGGTCAAGGTCAACGGGTTTTAGGAACAATCTGCTCAGAAAAAGAATATAATGGGCAAACTAATAATATTGAATTTTTATTAATTCCATCAATTAGCCAGGATGTAATTTGTGGAATGGATTTTTTGAAAAAATTTTAAATATAAATTGTTTCTATAAATTTAGTTTGTGAAGTTCCGAGGATAATTCAGAAAAGATTCCATTAACAACGGTTCAACAACAAGAACTACAGAAAATCGTTGACTATTTTCCAAATTCATAGCATGATGGGCTAAGATGTACAACTTTATTAGAGCCCACTATTGTTACGGGAAACGTTATTCCCATTAAACAAAAATATTACCCAATATCTCCTGCAAGGGAAAAGTTTCTGTGTAGTGAAATTGGAGGTCATAGAGGAATGTCTAACATCTCCTTGGTCATCTCCAGGAGTCCTTATAGCAAAACCTGGAAACCTGGAAACTGCCAAAATGCAGATTAAATTGGACGAAACCTCAAAACCGGAAACTGCATTTACAGCCCCTAATCAGCCTTTGTACCAATTTACATGGATGCCATTTAAAATTTGAAATGCACGACAACCAATGTGTAGACTAATGAACCAAGTCATTCCGTATTATTCGGGGGGTGTTATAGAATCCAATCTTATCGGAATTGGATTTAAAACCGACAAAAAAAATCATGTTGGTGTCATGAAATGCAATGTTATCGTTTGTTATGTTTTGTGTTCGAACTTGAATTTTTATCAGTTTTATGTGTTATAAAATCCAATGTTATCGTTTATTTTATTGGAAATAAAACAATCAGCTGACAGCTGACGGAATTAATTGGCTGGCTTTTGGTTTTTACTTCTTATAGTTGGATAATTTGTAAAAATGTAAGTTAATAATAAAATAGTTATTTTTATAAAAAAAGTTTGTAGTTTCATAAGTAAAATTTTAACGCAAATATTATTTTATTAATCTTCAATAAATTGGAAAGCATAGTGCGTTTATGTGGCATTGCAAAATCTGTTGAAGGTGTGGCTGGTATTGCGATTGGACTAACAGAAGATGAAATGCCAACAACATCAAAATGACCATTGTCTACGCTTTCAGTGCACAACACTCCAAAAAGGCAAAATACGGAAAATATTAACGAAACGTTAAAGAAATTTTTAGACGAAGATAATGAAAAAAATTTAAATAAATGAACATTTATAAGAATTGGTAAGAACTCAGAAAGAAAACACGAGCTGCTTGAGGTGGGTTTATAGAGCTATCGAAAAAACCAATGACAATATCGCAGGTGCTTTAAACGAGTTTGCCCGTATCAGTAAGAATAATTTGGAATTGATGCAAGAAAAGAATGAGCTGAAAAAAACAGGTGGAACTCGATTTCACCAAGTTTGAGTATGAAAGCAAACATGGAAAGTGATAATAACGATAATTTTAGTTGTTTTTTTTTTACTTAGTTTTATGATTTTTAGTTTAAGCTACATATATGCGTATATATTTTGTGATCCATTGACTTAAAAGACTGAACTGTTGAATTTCGTGTTTGTTTTGAGAAATAAAAAAAAATATATTTATTTTTGTCATATCTTATTAATTTTCTGTTTAATTAATTTGCCAAACTATTTGCAATCTCATCCCTGATTCTTCGGCCTTCACTTTGCAATGTCGTATTGTGTGATGGATACGCTGTCTTCAGCATCATCTGAATTTAAAGTCATTGTCATGTCATCTTCATTATATTCCACATTTGTAATGTCTGCATATGTTGTGCAATGCACAACAAACATTTACAATTTTGACCACTTTTTCTGGGCGATAATATAATGTGGTAAGTAAACAGCGAAACCGGCTTTTTAATACTCCTATAGTTCGTTCTACAATGTTTGTAGCCGAAAAATGCGCTATGTTAAATTTATATTCCTTGGAGTTATAAGTCGGATCTCTGTACGGCGTTAATAGAAAAGGTTCTATGCCATATCCGCAGTCCCCTAATAATATTGATGTTCGGTCGCCTGAGTCATATTTCCGAAGGAAGTATTGCCTTGCACTGCTTATACTCCATACAAAAGAGTCATGGCTGGAACCGTGCATATATAGCCCGAATTTTCATGTCACCATCGCAAATCTAAACATAAATCAATAAATTATGTAAATAAATGCTTAAAAGCAATGAAAATTTTAAAATTATAATTAATTTACAATCATCGCATTCATACTAAAATATCCTTTGTGATTGTAGTCCAAATGCTCATCAACACAAGGTTTAACAATCTTGATGTGGGTCCCGTCGATGCAGCCAATTATTGATGGAATCCTGTACTTGCTATAAAAATAGTTTCTGGATCTACATTTCTCATTAGAGTCCATTTAAAGTTTTACCCATTGCGGGCAAACATAACGCTCAATAGCCATAAGCACATCGTGCAGAACTATCGACATCGTGCTTCTAGCCAGACTTATACTGGAATCCTTCCCAACAGATCTCTGAGGCCGCTAGCTGCAACCACGGTGGAATTTTTGTTCAAACGATAATAGGCTAAGAATCTGCACATAATTTTTGAATATGTACATATAAAAATGTTCAAATGGGTTGTTGCAGTCCCTCAAAATTTTTCTTGTCATCCTCTCGGACTGTTCTTCTTCTAATAACATAAATGCTACAACGGCGGATGTCATTTTATTTATTTATTAAATGTATTGTCACTTATTTTTTACTTTTTATACTTTTTTTATAAAAAACAAACTTTTTTGCAATATTTTAATATAAATATCACAATTTGCCAAATTTTCTAAAAACAAATACACTAAAAATTGTAAATAAAAGAGCAAAAACAGCTGATTCGAATATCGGTTTTATTTGCATTCGAAAATAGCAAAACCGAATTCTTTTCATGACACCAAATGAATCCAAAATCGTTTTCAAAAGCGACAATTACCAAAACCGACTTGGATTCTATAACAACCCCGATTTATTTGTTTACATAGATGATTTATTGGTAATTTCAAAGTACGTTAACGAGCATCTACGACACTTACAGGAGGTTGCCACACAGTTACGTAAAGCCAATGTGTCTATTAATATTAAGGAGGGGGGGGGGGGAGGAGGATTTTTTGTGAGCGAAGGATAAGTAAATGCCGTTTCTGATTTTCCATCACATAAATCTTTTCGACAACTTAGCCAATTTCTTGGTATGGCTGGATGGTACCGTCGATTTATTGACGATTACGCTACAGTTACATTTCATATGACAGAGTTATTATCTAAAAGGACAAATTTTAAGTGAATGAACGATGCACAAAAAGTATTTGAGGCTGTCAAGCAGAAGTTAACTTTGCAAATATCGACAAACCTTTCATAGTTCAATGCAACGCAAGTACGGTTGGAGTAGGTGCTGTTTTGGCGCAGCTTAATGACGAGGGGAATGAAAGGACCACAGCGTTCGTGTCACTAAAATTAAATAAAGCTCAAAGGAATTATTCAATAAGTGAATTGGAATGTCTGGCGGTCATATTAGCTATTAAAAAGTTTAGAGCTTATATTGAAGGCCGAAATTTAATGTGACGACTTTCATGCAAGTATAAAATGGGTAATAAGGCAAAAGGATTTGACAGGACGTTTGGCTAGATGGGCTCTCAACCTACAAGGTTTTGATTTTGTTATTGAATATCGTATGGGTAAAGACAACGTAGTGCCAGATGCTTTATCACGATCATTTAATAATGAAACATCTGTGGCAGAAATAAACTTGGAGGGTCTACCTTCTCTTAAACTTAATTCAGACAGCTTTACGTATTTACGTTTAAGAGACGAGTTAATAAAAACGGAATTGCCCGATTACCGCGTTGTGGATAGATTTATCTACAAAAGAAAAAATTTCACTTCTGGTGATATTGATGAGTCTGAGTCGTGGAAATTGTTTGTTCCAGAGGAACTTCGCAAGACGTCATTTATGCATCACATGACGTGCCAGCCTCTGCACATGCTAGCATAGATTTTTCTTTTTTTCTGGATTAGTTTTAGATGTGAGGAACTACGTTACTAATTGCTCTTTTTGTAAAACATCTAAAGTTCCAAACACATCAATTAGACCACCTATGGGTCAAATGGTAGAAAATAAGAGACCGCTTCAACGTTTATACATAGATATTATTGGTCCTTTTCTACGTACTAAAAATGGAAACATGGGAATATTAATTATTCTGAATCATTTTAAAAAATTAACTTTTTTAAAGCCTTTGAAGAAATTTTTAAAAAAAACCTATGAAATTTTCACGTATTACGGAGTTCCAGAAATCATAGTGTCGGATAACGGCAGTCAATTTAAATCAAATGAATATAAGAGATTAATGGAAAAATTTGGAATCAGACATCAATTAACGACTGTGCATAGTCACCAGTCTAATGCAAGTGAAAGGGTAAACCGTTCTGTTAACGAAGCTCTTCACAGAGAAAACAGTGCCTAATAAATACCTAATCAAATAGAACAAAATTAATAAGACATCTCTATGGTTTTTTCAAGAAGGAAATCTTATTAATTTAATAAGGAAAACCTTTTTGAAAAATCAAGAAGGAAACTTGTAATTTTTATTAGGTTATCTTATTGATTTTTTTCAAAAAGGGTTTCTTCTTGTTTTTATTAAGCAACACAATAGAAAATAAAATTTTATGTATTTATTCCTTGTACTTATCTTTATTCAAATTCTATTATGTTATTTATTTATACATACATACATATACATTATATTACATTCTTAACTAACTCACAATACATAATACATATTATTACTTAAAGAGAGAAGACAAGTATTGAACCAGCAACCTTCTGACTTATAAATAAGCACTCTAACCAATATGCTAACAGGCAGCCTGAATAAGCATTGAAATTGTCTCTATGCTCATTTATAGATATGAAATAACAAGAAATCTAATAAAATTAAGATTTCCTTATTATAAAAATTCAGAAGATGATATACACATAATCATAGAAACCTAATGAAATCAATAAGAAAAACCTTTTTGAAAAAATCAATAAGGCAACCTAATGAAATCAATAAGAAATCCCTTATTATGCAATTTAGAAGAAAAATTAATATAATCAAAATATGTTTCTCCATGGATTGTTTTTTTGGTGCAAAAAATAAATTGAGTAAAAAAATTGTGAATAACAAGTTTTCTTCTTGATTTTATGTGGTTTTCTTCTTGATAAAATTAAAAAGATTTACCACATAAAAATAATAAGGAATCTCTATAAAAAATCTTTGTTTCTTTCTACTGGGATACCCCTTGGCCTAAAAACGTTTCATAGAGAAAATCTTCTTGATTCTATTAGGCAATGTTTTCTCTGTGTTCAGTCATATGTTCGTAGCAACCCACGTATGTGGGATGAATTTTAGCCAAGTATTAATTGCGCAATTCGTGTACATCAGACGACGGGTCGGACTCCTTATAATGCGTTGTTTGGACAAACAATGACAAGACTATAAAATTTTACGGAATTTGAAACTTTTTCTGGATTCGGACATGACATGACAATTTTTCAATTTTGCGGGACTACATTAGCAAAACGATTAAACAAATATATGATCGTAATGCCAAATAATACAACTTGATGACTCGGATAAGAGAATTCAATATTGGACAATTGGTGATACGTCGAAATTCATTGATAGATAATTTCAATGTTAAACTTGTACCAACTGGTATAAAAGCGATCTTTAAAAGACGTATAAGCAATGTAAACAATCTGCAGGGTATATGGACCTAATTTCGGGAGAATTATTGATTGAATTATTTCTTTTGCGGCTTGTTTCAGATTTGTGATAGCGATTTTGTTTTTTATTTAAGGCTAATTTTTTGTATCTGAGAGTATAAAGTTTTACTTTCTGAAATCGGAATATGTATTTGTACGAATAATTAAATTTTTTACATAGGCACTGATTTTGTTTTATTACAAATTTCAGATATTTTTCATTTATCAAAATAATTTTCAACAAGTGTATTAGTGTCTCTAAGAAATTGAGTAATTTTTATTGCTTTGTTGTAAATTCTAAAATTTATTTTAATTTTGAAAAGCTGTTTTTTTCTGTCTAGTGTTTGGATTAATTTATTATAAGAAAGATTCTAGAAGACCTTGTAAGATTTTATTATTATTTTTGTTGGTACAGAAAAGTTCTTATAAATTATGTTATTTCTATTGATATAGAGCTTACCTAGATTCCTGCAGCATTCTATAATATTGGGACGATCTTGAATATAAAAACAATTATTGAGGAAATTTTTCATTCAATTATTCTGAAATCTGGTTTGTTTCTTTTGTGGTCATTTAGACCGCAGAATAGAGCATTAAGCTCAATCTTAACAGAAGGTCATTTATGAATGTACATAAGTTTTACCCAACGACGTCATTATGCATAAGTATCCCGTAATAATATAAATTATTTTATGATTGTTTATGAATATTTCTTGTTTGTAGGTTTAAGCTATTTGAAGTATCGAATTTGCGAATAATTGCTTTGTTTACTTGTAATTTGAGCCTTTGATAGATGTAAATATTTTTGTTTATGAGTTTAAAACATTTTTGCAACGTAATCATAATTGACTTCTTCGAAACAAAGAACTCAGTTCTGATTGGCAAATAAACTTTTTGAAGAAGTGGCGTGATCGCCGATCGCAGTAGCTGCGACTAACGGTTGCTCAAATTGATATAAATACATATTGTTCAATTAGATTTTTAAGCTTTTAGAAAATAAAACTTCAACTTAAAACACCAAAGGAAAGAGTTCTTTTCATTGGAATAAAATTCATACATACATGTATCGGATGAGTTCGCAATTACAATAAGAATACTATATATATATATATATATATATATATATATGCACTATACTTGTATACATACATTTCTTAGAAATAATGAAGAAAGTAAAAATACACTAAAGAATATCAATTACTTATAAACCTAAGAGTTAACGAGTGTAAAGATACATCATTTTTTTACGTAATTAACTTTTCTTTAAACTTAATTTCATAAATCTTAAATTTAATTAATTCTTTTTTTGTGCTAATGGTCACTTTGTTAATTTTTTTAATCAAGTTTATTTTACTTGTTTAAAAAGAAAAAAATTACCTACATATATATATATTAATTAATTCATACACATAAACAATTTCCATATAGATAATATTCTATTAAAACTTTCACACTCACAGCTTATCTATTTTGCTCTATTAAACAAAATTCACAACTGGTCCACGGTCATCTGGCGCTAGCTAACATCGTGGGACTTTGAAAATGTAAGTTGTGTTCTTTATTAAACATATTTATTCACTTTTTTATAATCATAACGAAAATGAAAAAATAAAAATATTATATGAATTTTTATAAGTGTTAGTTGTCATATCACATTTACAAGTTCATACTCTACTATTTAATATTAACTATAAATTGCGATTTTAATTTTTTGTCTTTTTGAGAATCGTCGATTATTTTGATAAATTTAAATAATTAATGTGTAATCTTATTAGTTAGTTTTTTTATTAATCAGTTTTAATTTAATAAATTTATTCTTGTTTACGAATATAACGTTTTGGTAATTATGAGAATATGAAATCTGAATCTGAGACATGTTAAAGTTTTAAGTGTTTATATACTTAATTTTTATTCTTAAATCGAGCTGGTAAATTACTTCTCCTTATCAGCATGGAGGGTGTCCTTAGCATGTATGTAGCAAATTATATCTTAGCCCATGTTTAAGTCATCAATTAAATTTTTTTTGTTCTATGTGGATCATATTTATTTTCGTTACGCTACCTAAAACTTGAAGTCTTTTGTGACGATTAATGTATGTAAAAATACGGAATCTTTTTTAACCACACCCAACGACGAGCACAGCCGGAATACTAAGTAGCCATGTTCCCCAATTAGTTCACCTAAATATGAAGAAGCCTTACAAAATTTTTTTTAAAACCTTTTTAAAAAACACCATGTGTTTGAAACTACCAAATTATTTTAATTATGCATTCTGGCAAAGTAACAATAATAAAAATAAAGAATCATACCTGGGTTATCCGAATCCATCACTTTCACTTCAAAACCTGGCAGGGAAAAAATATAAACGTTGTAACTTTTGCTTGGTTCATAACTGTAAGCAACAAAAAGGAGTGCATGGGTTGAAGGTCAAGTTCCGATTGCCTGTATGCAGTCGCGGTGTATCCCAGATAGGTGGTAGGGTTCAGTTAGGATTCTCGAAATGGTCTTCTACCCAGAAACGTGTTATTTTATGTGTTTACCTTTATTTTTTAAAGTTCAATTTTGGCCGCGTAAATATTTAATTTTGATCTATGCACGGCGGTTCACTATTGACGGAAGTATTAGCTGGCTGAAGTTGATATATTACAAGTACAACTAGTTAATAGCAATTATGTGCACACAATATAAATAGAGTTGCATTAGTATATGCTAACTTGGTGCCATTAAATTAATACCAAAAATCTTAAAAATGGATGGCCCTTTTACAGCGAAAAAAGAGGAAACCAAAAACAATATATTTGGTTATGCAAATCTGTGCAAAATATATGCTGAGAGAAAAACAATAATTGTGACAAACATGCAGAATTAGGTATGATTTGAAAAGTTGACATGTCCGATGTAAAAAACATGTCGTGTATGGCATACTTAAAAAAAAACTTATAAAACTTAACACACACACTTAGTGCTTTTGTTTTTAAATTATAATAATATTGACCGCATTTCGAAGCCCATATTTTTTTTGGAGAGGTAGAGCTAAGCTTAAGCCAATTTTTAAACGTGTTGGATTAGCGCTTGCATGGTTTTTTGGTCCGATTTTCCGATATGCACAAACATATCTATGGCAATAAATAATAATGGCTTAAGTTGACATAAGTCCTTTTTAATTTTATTACATATTCTTATTCTCTTCTTCAAGATCTATCACTCAGCAAATTTCAATTATAAATGTTATTATTAATAACAAAAATTAATATATTAAAAACCTCCGATATATCTAGAAAAGATGTGATATCTTCTAAACGGTTGGACCGATTTTCTTAAAACATAGGTAAAAACCCTCTCGATCTAGTTACCTTTCGAACAAAAAAAAACTAAATTAAAATCCGGCCAACCGTTTGGTCTGTACACGGAAACAGTTGATGTCAAAGCTAAACACAAAAAAAGACAAAACCCTTAATATCTCAAAACAAGAAATTTCGGCTTAAGCCATTATTATTTATTGCCACAGATATGTTTATGTGTATGTACATACTTGTACATATGTTTCACTATTTTGCATTGTAGATGACGACATATCTGCATACATATTGGTATAAATACTTACCTCAAGTTTAGCAGTATCGGTGTGTAGACGAAAATCAATATCTCGTATGTCATCACCTGCATGTTGAAAATCGTTATCATCGTCATTAGTTGTACTGGTGTGATGTTTAAGTAATTTTCGTTTAGGATGTTCTTGAAATGATTGTTTCCGTTTAATAGCTCTTAACATTCGAACTTCTCCATGGCGCCGAGCTCTTTCGGAACTAGAAAGTACGTCAATTGGTTTACAAGCGGTCATATTACAAGACTCCAAAATGCTTTGAAATTGATTGCGTAATTTTGTAATTTCATAAAACCTAAAAATATAAACCTAAATGTAAGCCACCGAACGATTTTTAATAATTCCATCGAATCTGCATATACAATAGACCGACCAAAATATGTATGGGATACCAAAAATTATCTTGAAATCGGTTTCCGACAGACTGGTCATAAAAAATAACTTATGTGCAAAAATTTCACCAATAGCGTGCAAACAGGCCTTGCGCATTGCACTTATCACACAAAAATTTACCATATCTTCACTGTAAACTCTTTAAACAGCATATCTGTCAAATACAACGTTTAAACAAAATTGATAACAATTTTTGTTCAAAATAAATAGGACAACATATTCGATGTAAATAATTTTTCACTACATTAAACCTCTCATTGTTCTTTAAATGGGAAGAAAGAAACTATGTGTTTTTTGAGAAGACAAGACGCTGGATAAAATTGTACACGCAAGAAAAAATATTGTTGAGGTAAACATAATCAAACAGCAACATACTATGATTGAATTATAAGGTTGCAGTCAAATCAGATTATTGTCAATAAAAAAGCAAAGTTTAAATAATATAATTATCTGAGTTTAAATAATATTATTATCTGACACTATTATTAGATGTGACTAAAATAGAATTGAGACTTACCCTACCATATTCTAATATTATAATAATATTGTTAAACACGACCACAGTATCATTTTATATAATGTAAGTGAAATTTATTTGCTGGTGGTTAAGCGATGTCTATATGCATTTCATTGTTGCCTTAACAAATCCTCGGTAGACTTCAACAACACATTTTGAACAGTCACAAACCTCTTATCTTATGCACAAACTTCCAAAAACTATTTGAGAATTCCCAAATAATAATATTTTTTAAAATCACAAAAGCAAAATAAGAGTAGTAGGTTTAGAAACTGGTACAAAACCCAGCCATTAATTTTTATTAGATATGAATCTATTTAATTTTTCTATTATCACTTTTTTATGTAACGCATTTAATGTTTAAAATATCAATAACTTGTTTTCAACGAGCACACATTGGTTTCAGAGAACATAGTATTGTTTTCTTAACCATGCTACAACCATATTTTTTCTTTGCGTGCAGTGGGGACTTTTGCAATATAAATGGTAATAAATCTATAACTTCTAAGTTGCTGATTAGATTTATCTAAAACTTGGAACATCTTTAGACTTAAGCACGAGAGGAGTCACAGTAGGCCAAAGTTGACCACCTAGGACTAAAAAACTGTGGGGGTTGTAACTTTTATAAATATTATCCGATTTTTATCGGACAAACCACTTTGAGCTAAGCTAACAGTTTTTAAGAAATAAAATCCTTAGGTTTGCACGAGGAGAAAAGTTTTGTAATTCAAAAGATATTTTTTTTTCATGCGTATATTTATTTATTGTATCTTCAAAAAATGAACTAACAATAAGTATTTAAATCTTAAATCTAGATATAATAATTAGGCCCAACCAGTGTCAGTAATAAACTTAGTGATAGTAATCAATAATACATAAATATCGTATTAAGCACAAAAATATTTTAAAGCTGTTTCATCTCGATTGTTGAGCCATAGTGTCCCTCTTTTTTAAGCGGATGTGTCCAGTAAAAGTCAAGATGCTACGAGAAAGTGGATTAGGATTAGACTCGAGTTTTGTTAAGTATTTGCCTACGTATTTTTTAATTTCTGATGTACCATGGAGCCGATGTTATTAGTCTTAAAATCTTGTTTTGCCTTCGTTAGATTCTCTCTATATTGGAAGCTGAAGCAGTGCCCCATAGCTGTATTCCGTAGCACCATATAGTTTTCAAGAGCGACTTGTATATCAAAAGTTCACAATCTAGACTCAGGGTGGAATTTCTACCAATTAGCCAATGTAACTGAGTTAATTTTAGTTTCATTTGTGTTAGCTTAGATTCAATGTGGTGTTGCCTTGTAAGCCCTCGGTCAAGGTATACCAAGGTATTTTACATGTGAGTGTTGAGGAACAATTTGATTATTTATTCTAATGGGGGAACAAGTATCTTTTCGTAGGGTAAATGTTATCTGAGCACACTTCTGTTCGATTACTTTTATTCTCCATAAGTTTAGCCACAGTTCCAGCTGGGTAATATGTTCCCAAAGATATCGAGATGCCTCGTGAGAGTTTTCGTGCATACTAAGGCAGGCTGTATCATCGGCAAATGTAGATGTGTGGATGTTACTGCTCACAGGCATATCACAAGTATAAATCAAATACAAAACTGGCCCCAGTATACTCCCCTGTGGCACACCGGATGAGATTGATTCGGGCACACTCATGAAGTCTCCTTTAACAACAGCGAACTTCCGGGCAAGAATATAACTTGGTAAAAGATTAAGAATGTTTATTGGTAGATATGTCTTCAATTTTAAAATTAGGCCTTAGGTGCTATGCTGACTTCTAAAACCAAATTGATGATCCGGTATGCACGCATTATCAGTTATAATTGGGGTCAATTTTTTTATGAGTAGCTTTTCGAAGAGCTTTGACATTGTTGACAGTAAACTTATTGGCCTGTATGACTCAGCCTTAGTAAGATCTTTGCCCGGCTTTGGAATCATTTTGACCTTGGCAAGCTTCCAGTGGTGTGGATAATACTCCAGTCGTAAAATGGCATTAAAAATGAATAACAGGATTCTAATTGCAATACGAGGCAACTTCATCAACATCTGATTACTAATTTCATCAATACCCGGAGCTTTCCTTGGTTTGAGTTTAGCAATTAGTTTTTGTACCTCATGCATCTTAAATTTTAAGGTTCGAGGGGGTAGAGCAACTACACACGGCAAATCAACAACGCCCATACATGTGTTTGGGGTAAATACGGATTTTAAATGCTCAGCAAATATGTTATCTTTTTCAGTATCACTTCTTGCCCAACCTCCGGTAGACGTGCGCAGAGGTAGTTTAAACTCAACGGGTGCTTTAAGCTTTCTCGCAGCATACTACAAGGAGTAATTAGATGCTGGTGTGACATCGAGATTCCAGAAATGCTGAATGAATGCTTAAGGTTCCATCTGAGAGATGGTTGTGCTCCGCATATAATAGGGAATTATACCTGTTCTGTAAAAAGATAAAGTTCTCCTCCAACTCTATCTTTACCGTTGTGCCGCATTTTGTAGTTGTTCTCTGCGCGCTGACAACTCTGTATTTCTTTGTAATGTTTATATCCTTAATATGGATCAACGACTTGTTGTTCAAAGAACTAGAATTTTTGATCAGACTTTGAGTAGAATTCATTTTAATGTGTTCTGTTTTCGAGTATTTTACTAAAATTGATATTAAATGTAGATTTGATGACTCTAAGTAGCCTACATGAAAACATTAATTGTGAATTAGTGAATATGTCTATTGTGGGAAAAGTTATAGAGAGAAGAATAGAGAGAAAGAGAGAGAGAGTTTATGCTAAAAGGGGAGTACAATAGATTTGATTATATTTTGTAGACGGCCGTAAGGAATAAAACACAAGTTTGTTCGTTCGACGTTATAATTTATTCTGACTTTTTCTTCAAAGCTACATATGTATATACTTAAGCTAGGTATGTATAAAGAGTATATATATAAGACAGAAAAGGACGAATGGTTAATGTAAACGTAATATATAGATGGAGTAGGCCTGCTAACTAATGGGAAGTACACGCTATGAGTACATGAAAAGCAGTGAAACAGGTTACACTATAATAATACTACAATTTGACCATTCTGACCACGAGATCCCCTGATCTCGGTTCTATGCACTTGACGACCCAACACCAATGTAAGTGTTGAGAGACACTTGAAAACCCTCAATATCCTCCAACAGTTATCTATCATTACGTAAAACCTTTGACACCCTATAAGGACCTCTAAACCTCGGAATAAACTTACGGGATACACCAGTGTCCGAATCAAAGTTCTTGGTGGGTTCCCTTCTTCTCGCGTTGACGTAGTCTCTATTATAGGTCTGCAATGCCGTCTGTTTTGCAGAATCCACTTCCCTAACTTTCGCGCGACCAACCCGTCTCTTGTCACCTAATTCGTGCACCAAAGTTTCCCTCAATGAATCCATAACACCACCTCTTTGTCCGACACCAAACAACATAACACTTGGGTGGTTCCCTATAGTCCTATGTACGGTATTATTCAGGGAATGTTCAACACTATCCAATACTGTATCCCAATATATATTATCCTCTGGACGTACTAATTTTGATATCATGGGACGAATGCTCCTGTTCACTCTCCCCATCTGTCCATTAGCCTGTGGGGAACCAGTTGGAACCTTAATGTGTTGTATATTGTGACTCCTTAAAAATTCTCGAAATTCAGTGGAGGAATAAAAGCTGTCACTTACAATGCATCTCAGCCTACTGTAGGATCTAAAATAATCCCTCACATGACCAATCTGCTCCCTGGTATTCGTGGTCTTTGTTGGTTAAAGTCTAACAAATTTTGTCCCCGCATCAACAAGCACCAAAATATATTTAAGTGACCTACCATTGTCGACCGGTCCATAATGGTCAATATGTATTGTCTCAAAAGGAATCGTACAATTTGGTATATTATTTAAAAACCCCTCCTCCTTTCCATTTTTCGAAGAATACGCTATGCACTTCAAACAGTTCCGTATGTGACACAATGCTTTATCTCTAGCCTTTGGGAACCAATAACTCCTTGAAACAAGTTCGGTCATTTTATCTACTCCTACGTGGCCGATTTCATCATGATATTTCTACAAAACTTGATGTTCCATATCCTCCGGCACACAAAACAACAAACCACCATCATTTGTTTTCCTGTAGACGACCCCGTTCCTCATTTCATATATTTATATTGTTTCCTCTGAAGTTCATCTTTTAGTTTCAGAAGTTTCGCATCCTTATTTTGGCATATAACCAGATTTTCTTCAAGTGTTGCTCGCAATTACCATAATATCCGAACACCTACTCAACGCGTCTACGTGCTGCATCCTCGAGTTTGCCCTATGTTCCAAACCATAGTCGTAGTTCTGTAATTGAAGTGCCCACCTCAAGATTATTGGATTCAACTCTTTTTTATTCAACGTCATAAATTAAATTAATAATAATAATTAATTAAATTTCTTTCCCTATAAATAATTTCTCTAAAGCATTAATTATCGCCAACGTCTCTCACTCGAAACTATGATTCTTCCTTCTTTTGAAGTAAAACTGCTCCGAAGCAAATACTACTCGCATCACAATGCAAGTCGGTCTCAACCTTTGGATTGACCGGTGAACTCAATAATTTCCCTTTAAGAATTTCGAAAGCCTCAAGTTCGATCTTCCCAAAACTAAATTCCCTATTCTTCCTAGTCAATTCGTATAATGGTTTAGCTATCGTTGAAAAATCCTTCACGAATCTTCTGATATATGAACAAAGTGCGAAAAAACTCTGAACTGTATGTACATTCGTTGGTAACGGAAAATCCCTTAATGCTCTTAGGCCCATATCATCTGCTCCGATACCGTGGCGATCCATCTTATATCCCAAATAAGTCACAGCTGTCTGCAGGAATTCGCACTTATCCAGTCTCAACTACAACTTGTTTCGCACCATATGATCAAAAACTTTTCTCAAAATCAAAAAATGGTCATCCAAGTCAACGGTCGCTATCATTATATCATCGAGGTATATTACCAATTTCTCGTCCTTGACCATATCTGCAAAAATTTTATTTATGAATCTCTGAAAAACAGAGGGGGCGTTCTTAAGCCCAAATGGCAGTCGTAGGTATTAGTACTAGCCCAACGGGGTTATGAAAGGACGTATATTTCACCGAATCTTCCCCAAGATACACGTGGAAGAACCCATTTTTAAGGTTCAATTTCGTAAAATATTTCTTGCCAGCATTCTATCATCTATTAAAGGGATTGGATAACAATCCTTGGATGTCATCTTATTTAACACACGATAGTCAACACACATCCTGAGGTCGCCCTTCTTTATCCGGACTAAAACTATTGGAGATACAAACTCTGATTCGCTTGGCCTAATGTATCCCCTCTCAATATAACCATCCAATATAACGTGTACCCGTTGCCTTTCATCATATGACAACCTTCGTGGTGCACAACTAAAAGGTTTTACATTCTCAAGCACTAACTTAATTTCACTTCTGATCAAGGGTTCACTGGGCCTCTCAGGGCGAACGTAGTAATCATAAAACATATCCTGCAATCTCTTTCTATACTCATAACGATATCCTTAACGATTGCCAACTCTAATCTATCGTCAGAACAATTAATAGACATTATCACAGCTATCTCATCTTCCAAAAATCTTCTGTCACAAATATCCAAACGTACTAATCCTAAATCCGCTATGTTTAAAAAGCTCTTCCAAAACACAATCATAAGAAGTCGAATCATCAACAACAACAAGAATATCTAATTCAATAACTATATTCTCATAAGAAACAAAACATATATATTAGGGGTGTTCTTATTTGTATGGGAAAATTTTAAAGTGTTTTTTCTAGTTCGCCGGCACGATTCTTGTTCCCTTCTGTTAAAAAAGTAATCCTGTAAAATTTGGAGTCAATCCGATAATTTTTAGTGGACCCGGAAACGATTTGAAAATTTTCATGGGGTCTATATGGGCAAAATATCCATTTTTAACGAAAGTAGTTACATCAAATGAAATTTCATATTAAAAAATAATTGTATTTTATATATAATAAATTTATTAATCATTACTATTTTATTTATCATGTTATTAAAGTAGCTTTGTTATATGATGGATATTTCATTCGATAAGCCTCAACAACCTGAAGCAACAATTGTTTTTCGTCTTCATCATTTGTCAAGATTCTATTATAGTCTTGAATAAACTTAACGCATCTCTCTGCAATATCATTGACGACAAATAAGTCCTTACATGCGGTCCAACCTTCTTCAAATGCGTATGATGTTTCCCAACTTGAAGGCTCTAACAGTAAAAACTCCATTGGCAAACCAAATTTACTAAAGAAACATTTTGTTTTCTCTGACACGAAATCACACAACGAAATATTTTTAAAATCCAATAAATTCGAACATCTTCGACCATTTTCTAATTTTACTACTGGTTCCTTTAATTTGAGGTTTTTAAGCATTTTCTGTTTCTCTTCTATGGGTATTTTCGAATCATAAAAAGCCAGAGCTACTACTTGCTCTGAAATGTACCATAAATGGTTGCTCATTTTTTTTAGAATTATTGCTGATATGTCCGTGTCTATTTCAGTATACTTTATGGCATCTTGAATAAAAGTTAAATTTTGAAGCGGTGCGTCTATAGCATTAGTGCATTTGAACCAAACTTTGATATAAAGAGTCACTATAAAAACGCAAATATCGCGTAAACCATTCAATTCCTTCTTCGTTAGTTTGAATTGATCACGGAACATAAATATTTTCAAGGAATATATAGCCTTTGTCATCCAGCGTGCATGGCTAGTTGGTCCAGGCGTTCGGAAATTATACTGCTCTGCACCGACAAACATCAAAGCCAACTGTAGTAATTCTTTATAGTCTTCTCGATTTTGAGATTTAGCCAGTTGAGCATAGCAAAAAGTTTTACAGTGTTCTAGTTCAGCTGCACTTATTTTTTCACAAATGGTCGAATCTTCAATGCCACTTTTGAAAGCTTGTTTATTTATATTTGGCCAAAATTTTCCAAATCTTTCAAAGATGGGAACTTCTGGTGCAGAGGTTGAAGAAAGTTTTGTTTCGAAAACACTTCGCAAAACGACCTCATAAATATGGTGGCGGCAAGGTAGATTGATAAGACTACGGCCAATTTTTTTTTCTAAAAGAACTGCAGCACCTGTTTTTATACCAGTATTTGTTGACGTTGTATCATATGACAAGCCTTTGACTTGATCAACAATTTTCCATTCACGTAATTTTTCATACACTATATCAGCAATATTTTCACCACTCGAAGATGCTACTTTTGGTGCGCCGAGAAATTTTGATGTGCCGTTGAAACTAACAGAAATTGCGATTCGCTCAACCTTCGTGGGGCCGATCAAGTCTTTCATGAATTTTCCATCAAAATGCGATCAATCAGTTCTTCTTATTCTTCCATTTCTACTTTATTTGCCAAAATAATCTTCTCACTAAAGTAGTCAGAGAAACTGACGTTATACTGCTAGTTGACGCATCACTAACTTATTATCTTTCGATTTAAACATGTCAACCATTTCCCTAAACAAATTTTCAAAATTCTCGTGCAAGAAATTCGACTTCGAGTACAGCCACGCTTGAGCTTTAAGCCTGATACTCTGTTCAACATTTCACGTGAAATGCTGTCTAAATACATATAAAAAAAATTGGGCAAGAATTGTTCATGGAAAGATGTTGCAGAAATAGTACTCTTTTTATCTTGGGAAAAACGTATGAAATGTATCTTCAACATTTTAAGTTTTCATGCGAAAAAAGATAGGTGGCACTTATTTCGTGTGGAATTTACAACAAACACATGGGGCGTTTTTAAAAACATAAGAAATCGTAGCATAGTTTCAGGGCTAGTTAATATTGTTTACATGTCAAATTTTTCGTATGAAATAATCAATGGTGCTCAACATTTTTCACAAACTTGAACAGAGTACTATGCTTTACCCTTCACTTTTGTCATTAACAATGCCTTTGAAGTATTGTCGTCGACTGCATACATTGTTGTAATATTTTTAAATTGTGAAATAAGTTACACCTTCATACTCTGGCAAAAGCTCATTAAGCAAAGCATAAGACACAAAATTGTTGCTGTTATTTGCGTTGCTGTTTACATGGCTGCTGTTGTTTACGTTGTAGTTACTGCTTGAGTTGTCTTTTTGTTTTTGTTGTCGTTATTGTTTACGTTGCTGTTGTCGTGTGCGTTGTTGCTGCTACTTGCCGAGTTGTTAGCCGTGTTGTTGTTATTTTCGTTTATGGCAACACTAACATTATTTCCAAATAGTTTTTCAAATCTTTCTTTCATTTTATAAAACTCATTTTCTTTTATAAGAAATTCTGTTTCTTTTCTTAACAGTTCCATATCTCTTTTCATTTGTGACAGCTCATTCTTGCCCTTTATAGTATTCGTTTCATTTCCTATCATTTGTACACTCATATTGTCCATTTCATTTTCACCACTCATTTGTATGTCTTCGTGCAGTTGATCATCCATCATTTGTTCGCTAGCACACTATACACTATCATTTGTTTCTTCCGTGTTGTTCTTTCAGAGACAGGAATTTCGTTAAGACGCAATACCAGTGTATTTTTTATGCCCGCAGTCGGCATATTGAGTTGCAGTAACCATTTTCGTTGCTGAGCTGCCGCGTATTTATTCGTGTTTAGATCAGCGTTGTCCACAAAGAGAAACAGCTTCAAAATGTGTGTGTAGTGGTGAGTGCACTGGGAGAAATTTGCTGGTAAATTTATTGAATAATGTTTTTTTATACAACATTTTTTATGTTTAATTAATAACATGAACTGAAGTATGAATGAAAAATTAAAAAAATTAAATAGTATATCCATGACAAAATTAAGGGAAAATAAAAAATAAGTTCAATTACGAATGATTTTTTAACGTAATGTAAAATATTTGCTTTGTCGAAAAATTTAAATTTTAAATAAAAATATGAATTCAAATATGATTGAACATTAAAAAAATAATATATGTATGCATAAAATAATTTTTAATTCCTTAACCGTCCAAGAAATTAAAAATGATTTAATTCCGTAATATATTTTTGTTTTGCGTTCTATAGCACAAAAATACGGATTCCGATTTTATTATTTTGATTTTATTAGTTTGAATTTGCCCACATAATAATAAGTTAGCGCATATAAAATAAGTTTTTTTAAGAATTGTTCTTAAAATTTAAATTATTTATTTATTAGAATTAACGAAATCAATAAGTTCGTCTATGCTTATATCTTCTTCATAACATTTTATTTTTAACAGAGTTTCTAAATAACAATCTGTTAATTTGTTTCTATATTTGTTTTTTATATATGTCATTGCCGAAAACGTTTGCTTGCATATGTATGTAGTAGAAAACATTGAAAAAACGTTTAATATTAAATCTGTTACTAGAGATTTAATCTTAAATCTTTTACCAAAGTTTTATAACAGTTTCTTTAGCTCTTCGCTATATGTATATATTTAATTTTGCTGGGTTTGAAAATTTTTGAAATATTTCACTTGTGTTTGGAAAATTTTGCAAATCCTGTTTTTCAAGCTGTTGTATCAAAATTTCTAACTTACTAGAAAACTCTTTTACCGCAAACAATAGATCACATATATTTTTGTTTTTGCCTTGCAATACTAAATTTAAATTATTAATTTGAAGCGTAATGTCGGAAAGAAATGCCAGGTCAAACAAAAAATCGGTATATGTTATTGAATTTAATAAATCGATGTCTTTAGGCAAGGCCAAATCTTTAAGGAATGATGAAATTTCCTCTCATAGGCAAAATAGACGCTGAAGACATTTCCCACGACTTAACCATCGTACCTCAGTAAACATCAATACGTCATCATAACACGCCTCTGCCTCTTTCAAAAACGCCACCAGTTTCCTGTGGGTTAGTGCGTTATGCCCTCGTTTTAGACGATTTATAATTTTAATTGCGATTTTCATCGCTTCATTAAGGCCAATTGTTTTTGCAAATAAAGCTTGCTGATGTATTATACAGTGGAACGTAGGCACCTTTATTCCAGCTTTAATTAATTGTCCAACAAAACCGTTCGTTCGACCAAGCATAACTAAATTTGCTCATTAATGAATTAAATTAATTAAATGCGTTGTCCACAGTTCTGATTCAAATTAACATTTGACTAGTGTCAGTATTGTCTACACTTTCATCAAAACAAACGGAAATATAGTTTGCATTTCTAATTCGGTCATTTGCTTTTTTAATTAGAAAAAGTCCTATGTCCTCAGTTCTTCTAGTTATTGTAGTACGAGACAGAGGCAACTCACTTACCATGGTTTCAACCTGTTGTCCTGCTTCACCAAATAAAGGCAGAATAGACAAACACATTTCCTTAAAAAATACACCATCTTCAAATGGCCGCCCCTTTTTTGCTACACCTAAGTCAATTAGGTATGTAGCCTTCAGTTGGCTGCATTTTGAGGTATTTGTATTGATTTTAGAATCACTCAAAACTTTATTATTTTTCAATTCCAAATTCTTTTTTTAATTTTGTTATAAGCCTATCTCTGTCCTCCCCTGACAAACTACACAGTTCTAAATGACGACTTTCATAATGACCTTAAAAATGGATGCACTTATTCTTTTTAATTTTTGAGTGCTTTGTACTCAGCTTCATTAAATATGTTTAGTGAAAATAAAAATTTTTTTCATAATATATCTTCCACATTTCAAAATAATAAAAAAATGGTTAATATGTAAACATAAAATTATTCCAAGTGTATTGAAATGTTGGAAAAAAAATCATAAAAATACTAAGTTGGGCTTCTCTTTTTCTGTAACTTGTAATTTCAACTGTGTATTTTGTTGTTGTATCATAACAAAACAAGCGACATCAACCTGCTTGCTTAAAAGTTAGCATACAACTGAATAAAATTATAACTTTTGTACTCTTTGTAGTGCGCTTCGTCAACATACGTGTTGTGTATGTGTAAATCGCGAAAAGTGTTCGGTCCCCAGGGCCATTGTAAGCGCATCATTGTTTTAGATCCATTATTCGATGTATTGTGTTTTCTTTCTGTCTTTTTTATAAATTATTTCGAAACTTCAAATTAATTATTTTCTCTGCTTACTTTTTTTAAATAAAAAGTGAATCGGGTTACACTATAATAATACTACAATATGTACACTGTTTTAAACATTAGAACTTTCAAAATTTGTAAGGTGCAAACTAAATCAGTTTTTGATAGATTTTGAGGTTCCAGCACTATGCTGGACCAAAATGAGGAGTTTGGAGTTATGGAGGACGAAGATAAAGATGACGGTCACTTCAAATGCTGCCCATTTCAACATTTGCAACATTTTCTTTCTAAGAAAGATAGTACTGAATAATTTAATAGATAACTTTATAATTTCAAAGCAATAGGATGTTATTGGTATACATAACTAGAATAAAATAGTTTAAAATAAGGTGAAAAAACATTCATTTTTGAATATTTTATTTCGCTTATTGATCAATTTTCACATATTGATGAAATTATTTTATATTATTAAACTTTGCAAAGCAAACTGAAAACCCTAACCTTCTCCAACAAAAAAAGTCAAACAATCGCGAAACCTATGAAAGAACAAATAAGAAGTAGCAGATATATACATATGTATGTAGCTTTATTTTGCACAGCAACTGAAAACCATAAACTTCCCCAACAAAAGTGCCAAACAATCGCAAAAGCTATGCCGACACTTTTTCAAGTCAAAAATATTGCACAAGTAAAACACACTCACACATACACGATCGCCTGGGAGTACATGTCTTCTATCATAATAAAATATGCTGTGATACCATATTTCTTATTTTCATTTTTTACTTTATGCTTTATTCTATAGAAATATGTATGTATGTATGTATGCACATACATAGAAACAAATCGCTGAATTTGCAAAACATTAAGTTCTAACAAGATCCATCGAGCTTAAATTTGCAGAGCAAAATATAACCATGCATGTTCATGCGTATTAGAAAAAAACAACATAAAAAAGTATTCAATAGACATACCAGGAACGATAAAAATAAAGAATAAAACCACATAACGGCTAAAAAGTTCCCTTGAATAAAAATAATAATTTGCATAATTATGTATATTTGTACATATGTATGTATGTTTGTATATGCATAAAATCAAAAATTGTCAAGTAGGCATATGAATGTACATATGTATGTATATATGTACATATGTATGTACTCGTAAACCAACCGCTTCCGTTCAGAGGAATTAATAGAAGAAGAAAAAAGATAACAACAGTAGAAGCAATGAGCATCAGCGAACAAATTTGAATTAGGAGAACAGCTACATATCTCAGCGCGTTAAGCCATTTCTATGATCCCCAAAAATTATGGAACTACGCACACGCATTTACAAATCGATAAAAACATGCACGCATACAAACATACATGTATACAATTACCTTCCAAGCAATTCAACTAGATCAAACGCTAAAAAGTAACCACTCACACACAAAATATAAAAAATAAAGAACAAATAATAGAAGTCCCAATTCACACTATACATGTACTGTCAATACGTTTTATTTACTCATTCATAATTAAAAAAAAACACGCATGGATACAAAAACTATACATAAAAAATATGAGCTCAAATATAAAACTTGTTTTTTGAGGGCGCCGATGAAAGTTCAAAGAAGAAAAAGTGATAAGCTTAGCAATAAAACTTGCGTAGTGTGAACGGGGACTAAGTATGTAGATCGAGTAATGCAGCATCATACAAATCTTTTACTGGGGGAGCATCTATTCCAGCACGAGAAAAAAATTATCTCTCTGGCATTCCCATGCATACATCCATACACTCTCTTTCTAACACTATATCTATACCTCTCTGATACTGGCACGCATAGATCCAACACTAAAAATTTAAACACCTAATAATATTGTAGCCTATTAATAATATTGTAACCATACCCTGCAGAAAATGCGAATAGTGAAAATGTAGTGATTTACTAGTGACATTGTCAGTACCACTACTGACAACGACGTTTAACATTAGCTTGTCATTGAAGACTGTAGCACTACTGACTAAGTAGTTTTTTGGGACCACATGGAGACATTGGCACCAAAGATTCACTAGTAAATTTTAGGTTCTCTAGTCAACAATATCGATATTTCCTCGCTCGATGTCTGTAGTAAAACTATACTGATTCACTATAGACACTGTCACCACCTGCAGGAAATTGTTTGTCATTTCTATTAAATACATATGTATGTATATTAAAATTAAAAATTGTGTTTCGCTGAATTAGTAAAGTCAAACACTTACGTATGGATCTTAAAATGTGACAAATCTTTACCTTACGGCACACAATCTTTCACAGGGTCAAAATTTCCATAATTTGCACCTTTCACTTAAAACTCTTCAATTTTCACATTTTATATTTTTATACAATATTGATTGTTATTTTATTTGCTTTTTTATTTATTTTTGTGTATTATGTTTTTAATTATTGTTAAATACATTTATATATATTAACCTTATAATTCTGTTTCTTAAGATAATTTTTATGAGCACTTAAATTTTGCTTGACGTCACGTTTATTTTCAACAAACCAATAAATCATTAAGAAGAAGCATAGTTGTGTGTATCTGAAAAAATTTCTGCGCATTAAAACCATTATTAATAGACGCTCTGTTTACAATGTCACCAAAATAGTCGACAAAAGTGGTGACTTGGGGACAATTAACCCCATGTTTTCTGCAGGGTAGAAATTTGTTTTCTGCAGTTACATACTGACTTAATAAGAATTTAAGTAGTGTGTATGTGTGTAGATTTTTTTTGTTGGATAAATGTATTTGTGCTCGTATCAGAGGGGTTGGTTCTTCAGTTGGGATAAATGCTCGCTCTCCTACTACAAAAAATAATGTAGTAGGTGAGTAGTAGGGAATTGGGCGTTCTGGACCAATTAAAATTGTGAAATTTTGCTGAAATTTTGCTGAAATTTGTAAATTTCAGTGCAAAATTTTCTGAAATTTTAAAATTTGGGTAATTAAAATTTGAAATTTGTGTTGTCGGTGCGCTTTGATGTTTTTTGTTTACATTAAGTGTTTTTTGTTTACATTAACTGTTTTTTTGTTTACATTAACTGTTTTTAGTTTATATAAGGAGATTTTTTTTATTACTACATACGAGGGCGGTTCAATAAGTCTGGTTTTCCAGCGGGAAAATCATGAGATGGTTTTTCCTAATACCAATGGTGAAATAGTGAAAATTAATTTTTCCTAATGCCGACGGCAATGCATAATAATTTTTCCTAATGCCGATGGGAAAGCATGTTTATTTTTTTTCTAATGCCGACGGGAAAACATGTTTATTTTTTTCAAATGCCGACGGGAAAATCATGGAAATGATTTTTCCTGATGCCGACGGAAAATTTGTAGGTGTGTCTAGCTGTAGGAATTGAAGTCTGGCTGTTCTTGGTGGAGGGCGAGGAGTGTCTAGATTGTGAAACCTTAAGCCTGACCGTGATTTAAGTAGGTGAGGGTGTTTTCTAATATGCGTTTATGCTTGTTGGAATTTAAACCAAGCTGTGCTTAGTGGGGGGCGGGGTGTATTTGAGGTAGATCGACTGGTGGACGGTGGGGAGTTTTTGTAACAGGTATCCGTGGGAATCTGTGTACATGTATGTATGTATGTATGTCTGTAAGAGTTTAAGGCTGTCTGTGATTTATGAAAGGCGAGGTGAGAGTGTTCATGCAATACGTATCCGGGGAATCTGTGTATATGTATGTTCGTAGGAGTTTAAGGCTGATTGTGATTTGAGGTGGGGGAGGGTGTTGTTGTAATAGATAGATAGAATGTGCCTATGTGTATGTGTATGTATGGGTGTATATGTAGCAGTTTAAGGCTTTCCTTGATTTGAGGTAGGCGGGGGGTGTTATTGTAATATGTATCTATAGGAATTTGGGTGTTTATATGTCTGTAGGAATTTTTGTGCATGTACATATGTCTATAGGAGTTTAAGGCTGATCGTGAGTTGGATTGTTGAGATTGATCGATTGTATGTGACCTTGAGAATTTGTGTATGTATATCTGTAGGAAATTTAAGGCTTATCGTGATTTATGAGGGGCGAAGTGTTCATGTAATATATAACCACGCAATTTGTGTATATATATGTAGGAGTTTAAGGCTGATCATGATTAATGAGAGGTGAGGTCAAGGTGTTCATGTATATGTATCCGTATTTTTGTGTATGTATGTCTATATAAGTTTAAGGCTGATCATGATTTAGGTTGTTGAGATTGATAGATTGTATTTTACTTTACTTTAAGCTGACTTTGATTTGTGAGGGGAGGGGCTAAGAACATCCGAAGATATTGGATTTAACGTTGCCAATCTTAACGAAGATATTAAGCAGGCTGCTGAACATGCCACTACCTCCCATCCGGAGACTGGGTTTAATAGAATTTATTCTAAGGATATTGAACGTCTTGTATGTGAAAAAAGAGAGCTAGAAGAGAATGGCAACAAACACAGATCACCCTTAATAAAATCAGACTTAAAAATGTACTAAACGACTCCAAGAGTTGATATCGTCAGAAAAAACTGCATTACTGGAAAAATATCTATAAATATCTAGAAATCTGAAAAGACCCGTTGAGCTGAAATCTCCACTTCTACCGGAGGATAGGCAAAACCGATAGTGGGAAATGTAACTTATTTGCTGAGCATTTAAAATCTGTACGCACTCTCTATTAATGAAGAAGAATAAGAAATGTAACTTATTTGCTGAAATAATTGCTGAACTTAACCCGAAGAAAGCTCCAGGTATTGATGGAATTAGTAACAAGATGCTGATGAATTTGCCTCTAATCGCAATAAGAATCCTGCTATTTATTTTTAATGCCATTTTGCGATTGCAGTATTTTCCACATAACTGGAAACTGGCGAAGATCAAAATGATTCCAAAGCCGGGTAAAGATCTTACCAAGGCTGAGTCATATAGGCCTATAAGTTTACTATCTACAATATCAAAGCTTTTCGAAAAGCTGCTCATGACTAAATTTTCCAAAATTTTAGCTGATAATGGGTGTATCCCGGATCATCAATTTGGTTTTAGAAGTCAGCATAGCACAATTGAGCAAACGCATAGGTTGGTGCAAGTTATAAGGAAGACATTTGAAGAAAAGAAATATTGTTCTGCCCTCTTCATTGATGTTTCTCAAGCGTTTGACAAAGTATGGCACGAAGGCCTAGTTTTAAAATTGAAGACATACCTGCCAGTAAACATTCAAAAACTTTTGGAAAGTTATATTGTTGATAGGAAGTTCACTGTTGTGGAAGGAGACTTCATGAGTGTGCCCGAATCTATATCTTCCGGTGTCCCACAGGGTAGTATTCTGGGGCCAGTCTTGTATTTAATATATACTTGTGATATGCCTGTGAGCAATAATATCCATACCTCTACGTTTGCCGATGATACAGCCTGTATGAGTATTCACGAAAACCCTTCTGAGGCATCCCGCAATCTCCAGGAACATATTACCCAGTTGGAAATATGGTTGAACTTATGGAGAATTAAAGTAAATGAACAAAAGTGTGTCCATATAACGTTTTCCCTAAGAAGAGATACTTGTTCCCCCATTCGAATAAACAATGAGAATATTCCTCAACATTCTCACGTGAAATACCTTGGTATTCACCTTGATCGAAGGCTTACGTGGAAACATCATATTGACTCTAAGCTAACTCAAATGAAACTTAAGTTATCTCAAATACATTGGTTGATTGGCAGAAATTCAACACTCAGCCTAGACTGCAAACTGTTAATATACAAGTCGCTTTTGAAACCAATATGGTGCTACGGAATTCAGTTATGGGGCACTGCTTCAGCTTCAAATGTTGAGAAAATCCAACGAAGACAAAACAAAATTTTACGTTTAATAACATCGGCTCCATGGTACATTAAAAATTCAAATTTACATCGTGATTTAAATATGCCACTAGTGACTGAAGAAATTTCAAAATACGCAGGCAAATATTTAACTAAACTCGAGTCCCATCCTAATCCCCTTGCTCGTAACATCTTGAACTTTACTGGACACATTCGCTTAAAAAAGAGGGACACCAAGGCTCTAATACGCAATACCTCAGATGAAACTTTTTGAGAATAATTTTTTTTTGCTAGTACATAATTATTGTATTAATAACTACTATCACTAAAATTGTTTTCGGCATTGGTCGGACACATTAATTATATCTAGACTTAAGATTTGATTACTTATTGTTAGTTCATTTTTTTTGAAGATGCAATAAATAAGTTATATGTATTAAAAAAAAAAAAAAAAAAAAAAAAAATTTAGTATGTGTTTGTGTATGTGATTTTCTCACCGTAGTATTTATATGTACGTAGAAATAAGTTATTTCTCATAAGAACATTTTTTGCTAGAAAATATTATCATATATCTGAACTTCCCTCATCCTAGTATGTTTTTCATATTGGAGGATGAGATTGCTTTATATTTTATCAAGCTTAAATTTGTCCAGTGTTAAAGTCTGTCGGTCAGAAATTTGTTTATATTTGTATAAATATTAATTTCAGATTTTGCATAATTCTTGTGTACGATCGTGGCGATTTTGTGTGTGTATGTGTGTATGCGCGATAGAGTTTGACTGGTCTGTGATAAGTTTGTTTATTTAAGTAAATTTGTCTTCTTCGACTTTCGTCTTCAAGCCTAAATAGCTTGGAGAACGGTTTGTATGTTTTCATGATGTAGATATGTAAGTGTGATGATTGTTAAAATCCAATAAATACTTGAGCATGGGTAAGAAATTTGATAATATGTGTACATATGTACATATGGATCTACAAATTGATTTTATGTATGTATGTATGTACATACAAATAAGTCTGGGCTCCCTGTTTAAATACATTTTTTTTAGTCATCTGCGGTCTGTTGTTGTTGCTGTTGTAAATATTCGCCTGGTCTTTTGTGTATAGATGTGAAATATCTCCATAGTTTTTTTTATTTAAAATTAAAAAAACGTTCTTTTAATTTTTAGATGTATTTACTTAAAAGTTTGTGAGGAGTTTCTGTTTTAAGTAAAATTGAATTCCTCTCTAGTTGTAGTAACTATAGTATAAATATTTAATATATTTGATTTCCATTTGTTTAAAGTTGATGTAGCCTATATAGTCAACGTTAGAAATTTTTCGGTGTAAAATTTTTTCCAATTATCATCTTTTTTCTTCACCTTTTACGTAAATTTTAGAACATATTGCGTTGGCTTTTAAAAAATGACAAACGCTTTGAAATGAAACTGATCCAGCAGTCTAGCTTAGGTGATGATAGTTTTTTGTTAACCACTTTGCTTCTCTTTCCTTTTTTAATGATAATCATTTAAAATCAAATGGTGGTTTTATAATGAAATTGTTTACTCATTTATGTTGAAAACATCCGCTACTTCTTTTTGTAATGAAAATCATTCGAAACCTTACTCGTCTATTAAAACCATTTTTTCATTCATATTACTTAATTTATAAGACTTTCAGGACTTTCTATTATTCGATCATCAGTAAAAATGCAGTAGCTGAGGTCCTTGCTTACTGTTTCATATTAAATTTCTATATCAATTGGGCCGCTATTGAATAAAAGGAACTTTTAACTTAAACTTTAGTGCATTTGGAAGTGCTTGAGATTCTTTCATATAATAGCTTTGTTGGAATCTTAGATACGAGTACATATAATATAGAATTGCATAACGTTTATTTTTAATTTTTATGTTAAGATCATCATCATTTGGATATGAGACTGAATTTAAATGTACTTTTAAATTAGTTAAATCATAATGAGGAAACTTGTTTTCTTCTTGAATAGCGATCAACAGAAAACGAAATCGTTTTTTTTTACAATTTAGGTCTGGCCTCTCAACGGTTCCTCTAGTATCTTATGAAGGTTACTCGCCTATGACCTTTATTTGATGTTCTAGATGATTTTTTTCTCATTTTATTAAAGTTCAGCGTATTGTGTATATATTTTTGTTATTTTTAAGTGCGCTTTATTTACCTGTCAGACAAAGTGTACGTATCAGTTGATCACTCAGTCTCTCTTTTTAATATTTTTTTTCTTTTAATGTATTACTACTATTTTTTCAGATTTTACTACTTGAAAAAGGGAATATTTTTGTAATTTTTAAATGTATTCATATATACATATAGGTAAATATATGTATGTATGTATAGAGAAATTACTTTATCTACAAAGAAATACATGTTTAATAATCAACTATTCTAGAAAATCGATCTCAAATAACGCAGTTACCTCCACCATCAATTCACCGTCAGTGTTTTTATAGTGTCAGAAACACTAGAATATCTATGTTTGAGAGAATTTTTACATCGAGTTTTTCTACATGAGGTTTGCTGGTTGACCCCCTTGAAGTTATTGTTGACGTAGGCTGGGTTGTATCACATTCAGATGTAATCATTTCTCACTTAAAAAAGGTCCCCATCACCAACAACCATATCTGTATACATTTCATTCATGAGTTGGGTTGATCCAGATACAATTGCTGTCTACAGATTAATGATTACAAACAAGTTTCTCATCACCTTCTAACAGATTTATATATTTTGCTAGCATGCATGCCTTAGCATGCTTCTATCGATAGTAACGCGAGAGTCCGACATGTAGTGGTATTTCAATTAAAAATCTATACTATTAGAATTTACGATTTCGCTCTTTTTATTCTTTTACAAAGTAGATACATATTTATGTATTTCATTTAGCACAGAGTCATAAAATTTCTTTGCTTACAAAATTGAGTGACATTCTTTTAAATTTGCATGCTTCGGCATGCTGTCAATATTTTTTCCGTAAATTTATTTGATACTCATACAGATACAGATATAAAGTAAGATCTGCTTACATTGCATTTTACAATTTATGTATGCTTCAGCATGATTCCAGTTGAAGTCCATATTTATTCAGTAAGTTTGTTTGATACTAATTCATACACATATACATTCTTAAAGATTGGAAATCTAAGTCCAATTTATGTAGTTTATCTATATTTTCTAAAGATTTGATAGCTATATAAATGAATAGAGTGAAGATCTATTATAATAGCCCATAGGCATATTTTACAATTTTGCTTGCTAGAGCTTTCGAAATGGAAAATGTAAAATTTTCACTATAAAAAGTGATAATATTATGTGTTACTGAATATTACACTGTGTTGTAATTTATTTTGAACGCTTAAGTTTTCACAATATTTCATACAAGCCAACAAGTTTAGAGAATTTCCAGTATATTAAGTTAATTATCTTTCTTAAGACCTATCATTCCTAATCATTCCTTCAAAAATACAAACCAAACTAGATTTTTCCTGTTTAATTTTATTTTTTACTTTCATTAAATTTCAACATTTTTTTCATCTTCAAATTATTATATTTAGCAGCTTTTTCTCATTTGTTGAGTTAACTTTAATCGGAAACATTTAAATAGTGAGATGAACTTTTATATTGTATACGAGTACATTAAGTAATTCTTTGTATATTTCATTTATATGAACCATCATCACATAATTCCTTTGGATGATCTATTAAATCATTCTCTATTGATGCTTTCATATTAAGTAATGTTTAATATTCTACTTATGCATGAATTTTCCAGTGTCTATTAAAAACTTCTTTACAATCATCCATTTGTAAGTTTTTTGTTACTCGTAACATTTCAAAAATATTTTCCACAGTCTAGGTTTTTTCGAATGCAACTTTTATTTTCAACGGTATTGACCATAGAAACTTTGAGAATGAATCATTTACAGTCTACAATAATCAATAATTTCTATTTTCTGTAGAATAGTTTCCCATTTCATCTAAATCAGCTCCATAAAAGATCAACTATTCCTTTCATTACATATCTACAATGCACAAAAAATTTTCGAGATTTAGTATAGAGTTCGTTTACTAAATTTCTTTTTGAAGCCATTAAGTTGTTTTACAGATTTTTTGGAGAGTGTTGTGATCTACTTGATAACCATCTTCTAGCTCTAATTGTATTTCACGTTGTACTCCATCAATTTGCATTTTAATATATTCTTGAATTATATTATACATATATTTATTTATTGTATCTTCAAATATGAACTAACAATAATTATTCAAATCTTAAATCTAAATATAATTAATTAGGCCCGACCAGTGTCGGACATAAACTTAGTGATAGCTAATAATAATACATAAGTTGTGATAAGCAAAAAAAAAAGTATTTTTTAAGCAGTTTCTTCTGGAGTGTTGAGCATTAGAGCCCTTGTGTCCCTCTTTTTTAAGCGGATGTGATTAGGATGAGACTCGAGTTTTGTAAGATATTTGCCTGCGTCTTTTGCAATTTCTTCAGTTACTTGTCACGATGTAAATTTGAATTTCTTATGTACCATGGAGCCGATGTTATTATCCGTAAAATTTTGTTTTGCCTTCGTTGAATTTTTTCTATATTTGAAGCTGAAGCAGCTGAAGTAGCTGAATTCCGTTGCACCATATAGGTTTTAAAAGCGACTTGTATATCAAAAGTTTACAATTTAGACTGAGGGTTGAATTTCTACCAATCAGCCAATGTATCTGAGTTAGTTTAAGTTTCATTTGCGTTAGCTTAGAGTCAATGTGGTGTTCCCATGTAAGCCTTCGATCAAGGTGTATACCAAGGTATTTCACTTGTAAATTTTGAGGAACAATTTGATTATTGATTGTAATGGGGGAACATTCGTAGGGTAAATGTTACTTGAGCACACTTCTGTTCGTTTACCTTTATTCTCCACCTGTTTAACCATAGTTCTAGCTGGGTAATATGTTGCTGAAGATATCGGGAAGCCTCGTGAGGGTTTTCGTGCATACTAAGGCAGGCTGTATCATCGGCAAATGTAAATGTGTGAATATTACTGCTCAAAGGCATATCACAAGTATAAATCAAATACAAAACTGGCCCCAGTATACTCCCCTGTGGCACACCGGATGAGATTGTTTCAGGCATACTCATAAAGTCTCCTTCCACAACAGTGAATTTCCGGGCAATAATGTAACTTTCCAAAAGATTTAGAATGTTTATTGGTAAGTAAGTCTTTAATTTTAAAATTAGGCCTTCATGCCACACTTTATCAAATGCCTGAGAAACGTCAATAAACAGCGCAGAGCAATACTTCTTTTCTTCAAAAGTTTTTCGTATAAATTGAACCAATCTATGAGTTTGTTCAATGGTGCTATGCTGACTTCTAAAACCAAATTGATGGTCCGGTATGCACTCATTATCAGTTAGAATTGGGGACAATTTTATCATGAGTAACTTTTCAAAAAGCTGTGACATTGTTGACAGTAAACTTATTGGCCTATATGACTCAGTCTTGGTAAGATCTTTGCCCGGCTTTGGAATCATTTTAACCTTGGCAAGCTTCCAGCTGTTTGGATAATACTCCAGGCGTAAAATGGCATTAAAAATGAATAACAGGATTCTAATTGCAATATGAGGCAACTTCATCAGCATCTGGTTACTAATTTCATCAATACCCGGAGCTTTTTTCGGGTTGAGTTTAGCAATTAGTTTTTGTACATCACGCGTCTTAAATTTTATGGGTCGAGGGGGTAGCGCAACTACACTCGGCAAATCAACAGCACCAGAACATGAGTTTGAGGTAAATACGGATTTTAAATGCTCAGCAAATAATTTACCTTTTTCAAAGTCGCTTCTTGCCCAATCTCCGGTAGATGTGCGCAGAGGTGGTTTAAACTCGACGGGTGTTTTAAGCTTTCTAGTAGTGCGCCACAAAGACCTCAAGACCTTCCAGATAATTTTTAAGAGATGCAGTTTTTTGAAATGCAAGCAACTCTTGGAGTCGTTTAGTGCACTCTTTAAACCTAGTTTTATGTTGAGGTGATCTGTGCAGTTGCCATTCCCTTCTAGCTCTTCTTTTTTCACGCACGAGACGTTCAATATCAGTAGAATAAATTCTATTAAACCCAGTCGGCGGATGGGAGGTAGTGGCATGTTCAGCAGCCTGTTTAATATTTTCATTAAGGTTGGTAATGTTAGATATTAATAATGATGATGCTGCTGAAGCTGATTTTTACTCACAGACTTCTAATAGGGAATATCTTTATACTGATTTTTCACTCTTGGAAGCGAGAAATGAAGTAGATATTCACTTTTTTCTACGCAAGAATCATAATAACAAATTGAAATTCGGTAGCAGTAACAATGAGCTAAATAAGGGTAAATACAAGTTGGCAGTCCCAAGACAGACTCTAACACCAGGCTTATTGTCTTTAATATTTGATAAAATATAAAAAAAAACCGGCAAATTTTAATTTGAAATTTACTAAAAGTTATAATTTCCACTAATGTATACAGAATCATCATCGTTCTCTGAAAAAGAAAGATATTGTCAATAATTTTTTCTACTCAAATCGAAAAACTAAATGACAAATTAATAATATAGTTTAAGGGTAGGGGCAATAATATAAATCAAGAATATATTCAAATGTAAATTGAATGACTACAACGTGAAATAAAATTAGAGATAGAAGACAATTACAAAATTGATAAAGATATTCTAAAAATTAAATCATCTTTTGAAAAACAAATTGAACAGCTGAACGATAAAATTTATAGATTAGAAAATTAACTACATGTTCGTATAAATAGCTGAAGGTGCATCAAGTAAATCATAACACTCTCCGAAAAAATCTGTAAAACAACTCAACGTCTTTAAAAAAGACATTAAGTAAATAAACTCCATCAGCAATATCGAAAATTATTTGAGTATTGTAGAAATATAATAAAAGAAATATATGGTATTTAGTAAAAATAGGGGTTATTCTAAAGAAAATATAAATTTGATACATTCTCAAAGTTTATATGGTCAGTACCGCTGAAAATAAAAAGGTGCACTCGAAAATACCAAGGAAATACTTTTGAATTGGGACGAGTATCAAAAAAGGCTTAAACACTTAAAGCACTTAAATTCATGTCTAAATAGAAGAATAAATATTAAATACTAAATATGAAAGCACCTATATTAGAACGATTTAATGGATCAATAAAAGGAATGATGTGCTGATGGTTCATATAAGTGTATTGAAATATATAAGGAATTACTTAATGTACTCGTATACAATATAAGAGTTCATCTCACTATTAAAATGTTTCCGATTAAAGTTAACTCAACAGATGAGAAAAAGCTGCTAAATATAGTAACTTAAAGATGAACAAAATGTTGAAATTTAATGAAAGTAAAAATAAAACTAAAAAGGAAAAATCTAGTTTGTTTTGTTTTTTTGAAGGATTGATTAGGAATGATAAGTCTTAAGAAAGATAATTAACTTAATATACTGGAAATTCTCTAAACTTGTTGGCTTGTATGAAATATTGTGAAAACTTAAGCGTTCAAAATAAATTACAACACAGTGTAATATTCAGTAACACATAATATTATCACTTTTTATAGTGAAAATTTTACATTTTCCATTTCGAAAGCTCTAGCAAGCAAAATTTTAAAATATGCCCATGGGTTATTATAATAGATCTTCACTCTATTCATTTATATAGCTATCAAATCTTTAGAAAATATAGATAAACTACATAAATTGGACTTCGATTTCCAATCTTTAAGAATGTATATGTGTATGAATTAATATCAAACAAACTTACTGAATAAATATGGACTTCAACTGGAATCATGCTGAAGCATACATAAATTGTAAAATGCAATGTAAGCAGATCTTACTTTATATCTGTATCTGTATGAGTATCAAATAAATTTACGGAAAAAATATTGACAGAATGCCGAAGCATGCAAATTTAAAAGAATGTCACACAATTTTGTAAGCAAAGAAATTTTATGACTCTGTGCTAAATGAAATACATAAATATGTATCTACTTTGTAAAAGAATAAAAAGAGCGAAATCGTAAATTCTAATTGTATAGATTTTTAATTGAAACACCACTACATGTCGGACTCTCGCGTTACTATCGATAGAAGCATGCTAAGGCATGCATGCTAGCAAAATATATAAATCTGTTAGAAGGTGATGAGAAACTTGTTTCTAATCATGAATCTGTAGACAGCAATTGTATCTGGATCAACCCAACTCATGAATGAAATGTATACAGATATGGTTGATGGTGATGAGGACCTTTTTTAAGTGAGAAATGATTACATCTGAATGTGATACAACTCAGCCTACGTCAACAATAACTTCAAGGGGGTCAACCAGCAAACCTCATGTAGAAAAACTCGATGTAAAAATTCTCTCAAACATAGATATTCTAATGTTTCTGACACTATGAAAATACAGACGGTGAATTGATGGTGGAAGTAACTGAATTATTTGAGATAGATTTTCTAGAATAGTTGATTATTAAACATGTATTTCTTTGTAGATAAAGTAATTTCTCTATACATACATACATATATTTACCTATATGTATAGATGAATACATTTAAAAATTACAAAAATATTCCCTTTTTCAAGTAGTAAAATCTGAAAAAATAGTAGTAATACATTAAAAGAAAAAAAAATATTAAAAAGAGAGACTGAGTGATCAACTGATACGTACACTTTGTCTGACAGGTAAATAAAGCGCACTTAAAAATAACAAAAATATATACACAATACGCTGAAATTTAATAAAATGAGAAAAAAAATCATCTAGAACATCAAATAAAGGTCATAGGCAAGTACCCTTCATAAGATACTAGAGGAACCGTTGAGAGGCCAGACCTAAATTGTAAAAAAACGATTTCGTTTTCTGTTGATCGCTATTCAAGAAGAAAACAAGTTTCCTCATTATGATTTAACTAATTTAAAAGTACATTTAAATTCAGTCTCATATCCAAATGATGATGATCTTAACATAAAAATTAAAAATAAACGTTATGCAATTCTATATTATATGTACTCGTATCTAAGATTCCAACAAAGCTATTATATGAAAGAATCTCAAGCACTTCCAAATGCACTAAAGTTTAAGTTAAAAGTTCCTTTTATTCAATAGCGGCCCAATTGATATAGAAATTTAATATGAAACAGTAAGCAAGGACCTCAGCTACTGCATTTTTACTGATGATCGAATAATAGAAAGTCCTGAAAGTTCTAAAATTTACGTAAAAGGTGAAGAAAAAAGATGATAGTTGGAAAAAATTTTACACCGAAAAATTTCTAACGTTGACTATATAGGCTACATCAACTTTAAACAAATGGAAATCAAATATATTAAATATTTATACTATAGTTACTACAACAGAAACTCCTCACAAACTTTTAAGTAAATATATCTAAAAATTAAAAGAACGTTTTTTTAATTTTAAATAAAAAAAACTATGGCGATATTTCACATCTATACACAAAAGACCAGGCGAATATTTACAACAGCAACAACAACAGACCGCAGATGACTAAAAAAAATGTATTTAAACAGGGAGCCCAGACTTATTTGTATGTACATACATACATACATAAAATCAATTTGTAGATCCATATGTACATATGTACACATATTATCAAATTTCTTACCCATGCTCAAGTATTTATTGGATTTTAACAATCACACTTACATATCTACATCATGAAAACATACAAACCGTTCTCCAAGCTATTTAGGCTTGAAGACGAAAGTCGAAGAAGACAAATTTACTTAAATAAACAAACTTATCACAGACCAGTCAAACTCTATCGCGCATACACACATACACACACAAAATCGCCACGATCGTACACAAGAATTATGCAAAATCTGAAATTAATATTTATACAAATATAAACAAATTTCTGACCGACAGACTTTAACACTGGACAAATTTAAGCTTGATAAAATATAAAGCAATCTCATCCTCCAATATGAAAAACATACTAGGATGAGGGAAGTTCAGATATATGATAATATTTTCTAGCAAAAAATGTTCTTATGAGAAATAACTTATTTCTACGTACATATAAATACTACGGTGAGAAAATCACATACACAAACACATACTAAATTTTTTTTTTTTTTTTTTTTTTTTTTTAATACATATAACTTATTTATTGCATCTTCAAAAAAAATGAACTAACAATAAGTAATCAAATCTTAAGTCTAGATATAATTAATGTGTCCGACCAATGCCGAAAACAATTTTAGTGATAGTAGTTATTAATACAATAATTATGTACTAGCAAAAAAAAATTATTCTCAAAAAGTTTCATCTGAGGTATTGCGTATTAGAGCCTTGGTGTCCCTCTTTTTTAAGCGAATGTGTCCAGTAAAGTTCAAGATGTTACGAGCAAGGGGATTAGGATGGGACTCGAGTTTAGTTAAATATTTGCCTGCGTATTTTGAAATTTCTTCAGTCACTAGTGGCATATTTAAATCACGATGTAAATTTGAATTTTTAATGTACCATGGAGCCGATGTTATTAAACGTAAAATTTTGTTTTGTCTTCGTTGGATTTTCTCAACATTTGAAGCTGAAGCAGTGCCCCATAACTGAATTCCGTAGCACCATATTGGTTTCAAAAGCGACTTGTATATTAACAGTTCGCAGTCTAGGCTGAGTGTTGAATTTCTGCCAATCAACCAATGTATTTGAGATAACTTAAGTTTCATTTGAGTTAGCTTAGAGTCAATATGATGTTTCCACGTAAGCCTTCGATCAAGGTGAATACCAAGGTATTTCACGTGAGAATGTTGAGGAATATTCTCATTGTTTATTCGAATGGGGGAACAAGTATCTCTTCTTAGGGAAAACGTTATATGGACACACTTTTGTTCATTTACTTTAATTCTCCATAAGTTCAACCATATTTCCAACTGGGTAATATGTTCCTGGAGATTGCGGGATGCCTCAGAAGGGTTTTCGTGAATACTCATACAGGCTGTATCATCGGCAAACGTAGAGGTATGGATATTATTGCTCACAGGCATATCACAAGTATATATTAAATACAAGACTGGCCCCAGAATACTACCCTGTGGGACACCGGAAGATATAGATTCGGGCACACTCATGAAGTCTCCTTCCACAACAGTGAACTTCCTATCAACAATATAACTTTCCAAAAGTTTTTGAATGTTTACTGGCAGGTATGTCTTCAATTTTAAAACTAGGCCTTCGTGCCATACTTTGTCAAACGCTTGAGAAACATCAATGAAGAGGGCAGAACAATATTTCTTTTCTTCAAATGTCTTCCTTATAACTTGCACCAACCTATGCGTTTGCTCAATTGTGCTATGCTGACTTCTAAAACCAAATTGATGATCCGGGATACACCCATTATCAGCTAAAATTTTGGAAAATTTAGTCATGAGCAGCTTTTCGAAAAGCTTTGATATTGTAGATAGTAAACTTATAGGCCTATATGACTCAGCCTTGGTAAGATCTTTACCCGGCTTTGGAATCATTTTGATCTTCGCCAGTTTCCAGTTATGTGGAAAATACTGCAATCGCAAAATGGCATTAAAAATAAATAGCAGGGTTCTTATTGCGATTAGAGGCAAATTCATCAGCATCTTGTTACTAATTCCATCAATACCTGGAGCTTTCTTCGGGTTAAGTTCAGCAATTATTTCAGCAAATAAGTTACATTTCTTATTCTTCTTCATTAATAGAGAGTGCGTACAGATTTTAAATGCTCAGCAAATAAGTTACATTTCCCACTATCGGTTTTGCCTATCCTCCGGTAGAAGTGGTGATTTCAGCTCAACGGGTCTTTTCAGATTTCTAGATATTTAAAGATATTTTTCCAGTAATGCAGTTTTTTCTGACGATATCAACTCTTGGAGTCGTTTAGTACATTTTTAAGTCTGATTTTATTAAGGGTGATCTGTGTTTGTTGCCATTCTCTTCTAGCTCTCTTTTTTCACATACAAGACGTTCAATATCCTTAGAATAAATTATATTAAACCCAGTCTCCGGATGGGAGGTAGTGGCATGTTCAGCAGCCTGCTTAATATTTTCGTTAAGATTGGCAACGTTAAATCCAATATCTTCGGATGTTCTTAGCCCCTCCCCTCACAAATCAAAGTCAGCTTAAAGTAAAGTAAAATACAATCTATCAATCTCAACAACCTAAATCATGATCAGCCTTAAACTTATATAGACATACATACACAAAAATACGGATACATATACATGAACACCTTGACCTCACCTCTCATTAATCATGATCAGCCTTAAACTCCTACATATATATACACAAATTGCGTGGTTATATATTACATGAACACTTCGCCCCTCATAAATCACGATAAGCCTTAAATTTCCTACAGATATACATACACAAATTCTCAAGGTCACATACAATCGAACAATCTCAACAATCCAACTCACGATCAGCCTTAAACTCCTATAGACATATGTACATGCACAAAAATTCCTACAGACATATAAACACCCAAATTCCTATAGATACATATTACAATAACACCCCCCGCCTACCTCAAATCAAGGAAAGCCTTAAACTGCTACATATACACCCATACATACACATACACATAGGCACATTCTATCTATCTATCACAACAACACCCTCCCCCACCTCAAATCACAATCAGCCTTAAACTCCTACGAACATACATATACACAGATTCCCCGGATACGTTTTACATGAACACTCTCACCTCGCCTTTCATAAATCACAGACAGCCTTAAACTCTTACAGACATACATACATACATACATGTACACAGATTCCCACGGATACCTGTTACAAAAACTCCCCACCGTCCACCAGTCGATCTACCTCAAATACACCCCGCCCCCCACTAAGCACAGCTTGGTTTAAATTCCAACAAGCATAAACGCATATTAGAAAACACCCTCACCTACTTAAATCACGGTCAGGCTTAAGGTTTCACAATCTAGACACTCCTCGCCCTCCACCAAGAACAGCCAGACTTCAATTCCTACAGCTAGACACACCTACAAATTTTCCGTCGGCATCAGGAAAAATCATTTCCATGATTTTCCCGTCGGCATTTGAAAAAAATAAACATGTTTTCCCGTCGGCATTAGAAAAAAAATAAACATGCTTTCCCATCGGCATTAGGAAAAATTATTATGCATTGCCGTCGGCATTAGGAAAAATTAATTTTCACTATTTCACCATTGGTATTAGGAAAAACCATCTCATGATTTTCCCGCTGGAAAACCAGACTTATTGAACCGCCCTCGTATGTAGTAATAAAAAAAAACTCCTTATATAAACAAAAAACAGTTAATGTAAACAAAAAAAACAGTTAATGTAAACAAAAAACACTTAATGTAAACAAAAAACATCAAAGCGCACCGACAACACAAATTTCAAATTTTAATTACCCAAATTTTAAAATTTCAGAAAATTTTGCACTGAAATTTACAAATTTCAGCAAAATTTCACAATTTTAATTGGTCCAGAACGCCCAATTCCCTACTACTCACCTACTACATTATTTTTTGTAGTAGGAGAGCGAGCATTTATCCCAACTGAAGAACCAACCCCTCTGATACGAGCACAAATACATTTATCCAACAAAAAAAATCTACACACATACACACTACTTAAATTCTTATTAAGTCAGTATGTAACTGCAGAAAACAAATTTCTACCCTGCAGAAAACATGGGGTTAATTGTCCCCAAGTCACCACTTTTGTCGACTATTTTGGTGACATTGTAAACAGAGCGTCTATTAATAATGGTTTTAATGCGCAGAAATTTTTTCAGATACACACAACTATGCTTCTTCTTAATGATTTATTGGTTTGTTGAAAATAAACGTGACGTCAAGCAAAATTTAAGTGCTTATAAAAATTATCTTAAGAAACAGAATTATAAGGTTAATATATATAAATGTATTTAACAATAATTAAAAACATAATACACAAAAATAAATAAAAAAGCAAATAAAATAACAATCAATATTGTATAAAAATATAAAATGTGAAAATTGAAGAGTTTTAAGTGAAAGGTGCAAATTATGGAAATTTTGACCCTGTGGAAGATTGTGTGCCGTAAGGTAAAGATTTGTCACATTTTAAGATCCATACGTAAGTGTTTGACTTTACTAATTCAGCGAAACACAATTTTTAATTTTAATATACATACATATGTATTTAATAGAAATGACAAACAATTTCCTGCAGGTGGTGACAGTGTCTATAGTGAATCAGTATAGTTTTACTACAGACATCGAGCGAGGAAATATCGATATTGTTGACTAGAGAACCTAAAATTTACTAGTGAATCTTTGGTGCCAATGTCTCCATGTGGTCCCAAAAAACTACTTAGTCAGTAGTGCTACAGTCTTCAATGACAAGCTAATGTTAAACGTCGTTGTCAGTAGTGGTACTGACAATGTCACTAGTAAATCACTACATTTTCACTATTCGCATATTCTGCAGGGTATGGTTACAAACAATATTATTAATAGGCAGACAATGACGAACCACTAAATGCCTTATGATGGGACATATATTAAACTGGAGAACCAAATTTCTATGACCATAATATTTATTAATAGCAAATATCGAACTTCTAAATCTCTCAAATCCCACAAAATACAGAAGTCAACGCCCCCTATCTCTCAATTACACACATACATACTCATATGTGACGTCACAAACCATGACCTTACACAACAGACAAATATAGAAAGAGATAGATATAGTGTTAGCAAGAGACGGTTTTTTGCCTTCATCATTACTTATCTACGTATGCCCTTCAGTACAATTTGCAGGCCTTTAGCACTCTTAAGCTGGTATGTGTAGAAACTTGTTTAACTTTTTTCAAAGTCAGTAACCATTGAGAAAATCTTTTTCTGCATAAATTTGAATTTTCGTTTCATCAATGTTATTACGTTTTATTGAAACAATGTGAAATTTATTCTCACGGTGTTGACGATTAGTGGAGGATGCGCTGTCATCCCTAGACATGTTTCGAGCAGATGAAATTTTTGCAGAATTTGGACTTCGCCCACGCTTAACACAGTTATATATCTGTCAATTCAGCCTTGAACCTTGGGTTTTGAGCAACTTGTTACCTGTAGTGATATCTTGGTTAATTGATGAACACAAGCCCGAAGGTGATGATATCGCTGAAGAAAAAGTGGCTTCACCGTTAAACAAAGACTATCATCAGGTTTTTTATTTTTATTGTTTTCATTAAGAGCTTCAGAACTCACAGTAAAATATGTGTTTCTGCCGATAGAACTCACTTCACAATTTTTTTTATTTGAGGTACTCATATAGAGTATTCCTCAATGCCACTTTGCGGTTTTTTGTTTATTTTTGTTGTTTCTGACTATATAAAGAAATATTAGATATATTTGCCTTGCTTATTTATCAAAGTTAATATGTACTACTAATATTATGTATTACGAATATTTTTTGTATGATTGTTTGTTTGTTTAGTATGTATATAAAAAAAAACTCCGCTAAGACGTCTGTTCACTATGAGGGTTCAATGAGAACTGTGCTAGTACAAATGAAACTAAAATTAACTCAAATGCATTGGCTGATTGGTAAAAATTCCACCATGAGTCTAGATTTTAACTTTTGATATACAAGCCGCTCTGGAAACCTGCGCTACGGAATTCAGCTATGGGGCACTGCTTCAGCTTCAAACGCAGAGAAAGTCCAATGAAGGCAAAACAAAATTTTACGGTTAATAACATCGGCTCCATGGTACATAAGAAACTCAAATTTACATCGTGATTTAAATATGCTACAAGTGACTGAAGCAATTGCAAAATACGCCGGCAAATATTTAAAAAAACTCGAGTCTCACCCTAATTCTCTTGCTCGTAAAATCTTGAATTAACTGGACACATCCGCTTAAGAAAGAGGGACACAAAGGCTCTGATACTTAACACTCCAGATGAAACTTCTTGAAAATATTTTTTTTTTTGCTTTGCACGACTCATGTATTATTAACTACTATCACTTGTTAATTGTGCTAACAATTATATTTAGATTTAAGATTTGAATACTTATTGTTAGTTAATTTTTGAAAATACAATAAATAAATATAAGGTGCTTATGCTTTGGTTAAATTTTTATTTTTCGCTTTCTAAATCTCATTTCTAATGTTCCATGTCGTGAATAAATTTTTCTTATACATTACGCAGTTATTTTTTTTTTTTTTTTTATGCATACATATATTTATTTATTGTATCTTCAAAAATTAAATAACAATAAGTATTCAAATCTTAAATCTAAATATAATTATTAGGCCCGACCAGTGTCGGACATAAACTTAGTGATAGTAATTCATAATACATAAGAGTTGTGCAAAGCAAAAAATAAAAATAAAAAAATAATTTCAAACAGTTTCATCTGGTGTGGTAAGTATTAGAGCCCTTGTGTCCCTCTTTTTTAAGCGGATGTGACCAGTAAAATTCAAAATATTACGAGCAAGCGGATTAAAATGTGACTCGAGTTTAGTTAAATATTTGCCTGAGTATTTTGCAATTTCTTCAGTCACTTGTGGCATATTTCGATCACGATGTAAATTTGAGTTTCTTATGTACCATGGAGCCGATGTTATTAACCGTAAAATTTTGTTTTGTCGTCGTTGGATTTTCTCTACATTTGAAGCTGAAGCAGTGCCCCATAGCTGAATTCCGTAGCACCATATAGGTTTTAAAAGCGACTTGTATATCAAAAGTTTGCAATCTAGACTCAGGGTTGAATTTCTACCAATCAGCCAATGTATCTGAGTTAATTTTAGTTTCATTTGTGTTAGCTTAGAGTCAATATGGTGTTTCCGTCGGTCAAGGTGTATACCAAGGTATTTTACATGTGAATGTTGAGGAACAACTTGATTATTGATTCGAATGGGTGAACAGGTATCTTTTCGCAGAGTAAATGTTACCTGAACACACTTTTGTTCGTTTACCTTAATTCTCCATAAGTTTAACCATAATTCCAGCTGTGTAATATGTTCTTGTAGATATCGGGAAGCCTCGTGAGGGTTTTCGTGCATACTAAGGCAGGCTGTATCATCAGCAAATGTAGATGTATGGATATTGCTGCTCAAAGGCATATCACAAGTATAAATCAAATACAAGACTGGGCCCAGTATGCTCCCCTGTGGCACACCGGATGAGATTGATTCGGACGCACTCATGAAGTCTCCTTCCACAACAGTGAACTTTCGAGCAAGAATATAACTTTGCAGAAGATTAACAATGCTTATTGGTAGATATGTCTTCAATTTTAAAATTAGGCCTCTATGCCACACTTTATCAAATTCTTGAGAAACATCAATAAAGAGGGCAGAACAATACTTCTTTTCTTCGAGTGTTCTTCTTATAAATTGAACCAATCTATGTGTTTGTTCAATGGTGCTATGCTGACTTCTAAAACCAAATTGATGATCCGGTATGCAAGCATTATCAGTTAGAATTGGGGACAATTTGATCATGAGTAACTTTTCGAAGAGCTTTGACATTGTTGGCAGTAAACTTATTGGCCTGTATGACTCAGCCTTGGTAAGATCTTTGCCCGGCTTTGGAATCATTTTGACCTTGGCAAGCTTCCAGCTGTGTGGATAATACTCCAGTCTTAAAATGGCATTAAAAATGAATAGCAGAATTCTAATTGCAATACGAGGCAACTTCATCAGCATCTTATTACTAATTTCATCAATACCCGGAGCTTTTTTTGGGTTGAGTTCAGCAATTAGTTTTGTACATCACGCATCTTAAACTTTAAGGGACGAGGGGGTAGAGCAACTACACATGGCAAATCAGCAACACCCATACATGTGTTTGGGGTAAATACGGTTTTTAAATGCTCAGCAAATATGTTACCTTTTTCAGTATCCTTTCTTGCCCAACCTCCGGTAGAAGTGCGCAGGGGTGGTTTAAACTCAACGGGTGTTTTAAGCTTCCACGCAGCGCGCCACAAAGAATAATTAGATGCTGGTGTAACATCAAGACCTTCCAGATAATTTTTAAGAGATGCAGTTTTTTCAAATGCAAGCAACTCTTGGAGTCGTTTAGTGCACTCTTTAAACCTGATTTTATGTTGGGGTGATCTGTGTTGCTGCCATTCCCTTCTAGCTCCTCTTTTTTCACTTACGAGACGTTCAATATCCGTAGAATAAATTATATTAAACCCAGTCTGCGGGTGGGAGGTAGTAGCATGTTCAGCAGCCTGTTTAATATTTCCGTTAAGATTCGCAATGTTAGATTCAATATCATCGGATGTACTTAGCGTTATGTTTTCTGTGCAATGACTACTAAGATATTATTTGAATCTCAGCCAATTAACACGATTGACCATCTTCACATATGGATGAGGTAAATCACTTCTTAGTGGATTACAGATTGTAACGATAGTGGGAGAGTGATCGGAGGAGAGATCTAGAGAAGCTTCAACATGAACTAAATCTCTAGAAATATTTTTCATGACGCCAAAATCTATAACATCCGGAATTTTTTGTATGTCAGTAGGCCAGTAAGTGGGCTGCCCACTCGAAATGACGTCCAAACCCATTTTTGAAATTGTGGTGAACAACGCTCTACCTCTAGGTGTAATAAGACGCGAACCCCAGAACGTATGCTTTGCATTGTAGTCGCCAGCTGCTACAAAACAAGGTCCAAGAGATTTAAAGACATCCTCGTATTGATCCTCATTGATTGAAAATCTGGGAGGGGAGTAAATTGATGATATAACGAAATTTGTACAAAAATTTTCGACGCAAATATTTGTTGCTTGTAGATTTTTTTCACAAACGTTGTCAAGAATATAGTGCTTGAGTCTTGACTTTATTAGAATTGCCGATCCACCGCATGCTCTTCCTCTAGGGTCTTTTGTATCATATAAGTTGTAGCCATTGATTTTGAAAAGGCTTCTCGAAGTCAAATGAGTCTCAGAGACCAACATTATATCAATATCTTTTTCCATAAGGAAGTGCTCTAGCTCATTTTTGTGTTGGCGAATGCCGTTTGCGTTCCAGAAACATATTTTTAACGTGTTCATGGCTTGTTAATTAATGCTTGAAGCAGAGTATTCTGCATTCGAAGCATTTCTTGCATCATATTAGTCATATTTGTTGTGAAATTGTTGATAGTTTGCACCAGATTATCAATAGTGGCTTCAAGGCGACTGAAATTAAAACTTGTGTTCGCATTTGTTAAATTACTTGGTGGGGACACTTTCTGCGTGGGAATAGAATTTATTTTAACAGCATCGGCATACGATACACGTGAGGTACTAGGTTGGCTCATTGGAGGAAAAGAGACAGAGTAAGCGTTAGTTGATTGAGCTGGAACTAATTTAGGTTTTTGACCCATAGCCTGTTTAACGAAAGAATACACAGGGCATCCTCTGTAGTTAGCGGAGTAATTGCCTCTACAATTACTACATTTTTTTTCTGCTTGTTCTTTTGGCTTAGTACAGCTAGCAGTACCATGCAATTCACCGCAGATAACACAAACTGTAGGTAAATTGCAATAGGATTTTGTATGGCCATATTCTTGGCAATTATGGCACTGTACGGGACCTGAACGCTTACGTGGCTCTTCAACTGTGATTTTTCGGTGTAATAGAAACTTTACATTATAAATAGGATGCGTTTCATTTTATTTCAACTGTATGTCATTCGGCTCCAATTCAACCCGAAATAGGGGTTGTGGGACCTTTTCTCTGTTAATTATATTGGTAACATTTTTAACCTTAAATCCTTTTTCAAGAAGTGCACATTTTACTTCTTCGGGGTCAACATATGAATCTATGCCTTTTAATACTATTTGTAGGCCTTTAGCACTTTTAAGTTGGTAAGTGTAAAAATTTGTTTTGTTTTTTTCAAATTCGCTAACAATTTTTCGAAAATTTTTTTCATCATAAATTTGGATTTTAGTTTCATCAATATTACCTCGTTTAATTGGAATGATGTGGAAAGTATTTTCACCAATGGCCGACAGCAGTTTTTTTAGAAGCGCGTTAGAATTTTTTTCTCTCAGATAGATAGGTGGTGGCTTAAAAGACTTTTGCGATGATGCAGCGGGCTTCTCGTTATTGTCTTGCAATATTGAAAAACGATTTTGACGATTAATAGAGGACGCGCTGTTATCCCTAGACATTTTTGGAGCAGATGAAATTTTAGAAGATTTTGGGCTTCGGCCACGCTTTACTACAGTTATATATCTGTCCATACCGACTTGGACTTTGGGTTTTGAACTGCTGTTATCTGTAGTGATAACTTTGTTAAGTGATGAACACGAGCCCGAAGGGGATGATTCGCTGACTTATATGAAGATGTACTAGGTAACTGTAATGTTAACGAATCACTTGTTGGCATTGGACAAAGCGAAGTTGATCGCTGACGAAAAAGTGGCTTTGCCGTTAGAAAAAGACTATCATCAGATTTTTTATTTTTATTGTTAACATTGAGAGCTTCAGAACTCACAGTAAAATATGCATTTCTGCCGTTTGAACTCACTTCACAATTTTTTGTTTTTGAGGTACTCATGTAGAGTATTCCTCAAGGGCACTTTGTTTGCGGTTTTTGTTTGTTTTTGTTTTTTGTTTCTTGCTATGTAAAAATAATATCAGCAATATTTGCTTTGCTTATTTATCAAAGTTAATATGTATGTATTACGGTTATTATGTATTACGAATATTTTTTATGATTTTTTGTTTGTTTAATATGTATATGAAAAAAAAATAAATAAAATAAAAAATCAATAAAAAATCGGTTTTGGTATTTGTGAGGGACTCTGCGCCGAGTAGACGTTAAAGGAACATTGCCAATGTATAAAAGTTTATTTAGATGAAACGATTTTTATTTTAAAATCTCGGTCAATATTTTGTTGTTTATTGCGGTAAAATTTATAATTGAAACAAGGTGCTTCAATATTACGTGATGATTTTTATGTGGACGATTGTCTCACCGGAACTGATTCTATAAGCACAGCATTAGAGTCATAACGACAACTAAGCACAATCCTAAGAGAAGCTGGTTTTAAGCTGCGGAAGTGGTGTTCAAATCATCTTCAGTTATTAAGTGGAATTGCACCTGAAGACCAGGAAATTAACTTGGACTTAGACGAAACCTCAGATTGCTCAATTAGAACACTCGGATTGATATGGCTCCCAAAGTCCGATCAATTATGTGGACGATCACAAAAGCCAACGGCCACAAAGGTAACAAAAAGAATAGTCAGTTTCGAACTAGCCAAGATCTTTGATCCTCTAGGAATTTTGGGCCGGTAGTTGTACGAGCCAAGATATTTTTGCAGGATCTATGGCAGTTATAGAAACACTAAACAAACTAAAGATAGATAGATAGATAAACTAAGAAAGATAGATTCGAACTAAAGCACGGAAACCCAGTCACTACAGAAATTCATACGTTTGCCGATGCATCTGAACGAGCTTATGGAACAGCAATCTACATTCGTTCAACATATAAGGACAAAACTGTTTTAACCAGGCTGATATGTTCCGAGCCCCGAGTAGCACCCATCAAAAAGCAAACGTTGCCCCGCTTGGAATTATGCGCCACGGTATTAGGTGTTGAGCTAACAAATAGAGTAAAAGAAGATCTTCGCCTGCAAAATACGGCAAACTTTTTTTGGTCAGACTCAAAAATTGTTCTTGCTTGGATAAACTCGTCAGCAGCATCCTTTCACACCTTTGTAGCAAACAGTATAACAAAAATTCAAAGTCTAAGCGATTTACATCAATGACGTCACGTTAGTTCTAAAGAAAATCCAGCTGACGCAATATCTCGAGGAGTGGCACCAGAAAACCTATCACAACATTCAATGTGGTTTTGTTGTCCTCTATTTCTTTCGGGACAAAAAAGTGAATGGACAACCTCATCTTCACAAGTTATTGATACACCTTGCAATGAAGAACGTAAAATAACGAAGCATGTTCTAACAATATCAGCTTCGCAACAAAATTATGAAGACATTATAAATCGGATAAGCCACCGGAACTCACTTAAAACTCTTCAACACACGATCGGTTATGTGTTGAAATTTATTAGAAATTCCAAAATTACAAATATTTATCGCCTAACCAAAAGGGCGCTCGATGCATTTGAATTAGAAGAAGCTATGAACATTATCATCAAGATCATCCAAGCTACAGAGTTTGGGGAAGAATTAGAAAGGCTATCACATCAAACACCCGTGCATAAGTCAAGTCCCGTGGCCTCGTTAAACCCATTCATGAATGAGTATCAGATAATGCGTGTGGGTGGTCGTCTGGAGCAGTCAACATTATCGTTCAAGACAAAACAACTGTTTGTAAATATTGAGCACCAACTGTTTGTAAATATTGAGCACCAAAGGTTTCCTTTGGAGCTCAGAGTAGAAACACTAAGATTGGTTAAACAATCAAGAAAGTTAATTTTTGTTTGCCAGCTTTTCTTTATTTTTGCCAGTCTTTTATACAAATTTTACTTTCTTACGTCTACATTAAAATTAATAGCAATGTACAATTTCAGCACTTGTAATAAAGCCTAACTTTGCATCTATTTATTTACCATTTATTGTAAGACTACGGTTAAATGCAAATTATTGAATTAATTGTATAAGGATATCTGAAGGTAAATGACTGCTTGTAATATGAAACTTATTAAGTTGTAAAGTAAAGTTCTTCAATGAACTTAAAATACAACACAAGCAGAATTTGCCTTAAATATATTTTTATAATAAACCATTGGTTAAATGAACTTAAAATACTACATACACAAATTTTATATTTATTATAATAAAAAAGAGTACATACAACTTCTATTAATAATAAATAAAACAATTAACTAAGGTATTAACATTCTCCGCCACGTTGAGCATTCAGCGAAAGGCTGTAGTGTTAAACTTTAGAAATAGAATGACGTGGTGTTACCCTTGGCGATGCCGGTGTTATGTTGATTGAGACGGTTTTATTGCATTTGACTCGAAATTGCCAGGCAGTAAGTGTGAGGATTATGATTAACGTTTTATAACGTTAACATGTCTTACGATAGCATCCAGAAGTCAGCATACTGATCAGGCGTCCGTAGGCGAATTATATACGTATAAAATCGAACCTGCCATGTTCAACTGGACGCATCAAATATTTAACTAGCAGTTTCGTTATACACCTTCATTAAAATCCTATCCAGATTTGCCCACCTGGATGCGTTATATGTACAGTCAAGAACACCACCCCCAGAGTTAGCTATTAAGACCATACATTTGGAGATTTTAGCACTAAACAAACAAAATTACGAAACCAGGCGCGCAAATTTATTGATAACAATCAAACCTAAATTTTATTCTACTAATGTTATTCAAATGAAAATAGATAACTTAAATTGGGTGCGCTTAATGGATCTCGGTAGAGTGGAAAACTTGCACAACATTTTCCGTAAAGACTTGTTGCCTCTGGATAACAGCGCATCATCCACTAATCGTCAAAATCGATATTCATTATTGCAATACAATAACGACAAGCCCGCTGCATCATCGCAACAGCCTTTTAAGACACCACTTATCTCTCTGAGAGAAAAAAATTCTAACGCGCTTCTAAAAAAATATTGTCGGCCATTGGTGAAAATACTTTTCACATCATTACAATTAAACGAGGTAATATTGATGAAACTAATATCCAAATATATAATGAAAAAGATTTCCGAAAAATTATTATTGAATTTGAAAAAAAAACAAAACAAATTTTTACACTTACCAACTTAAATTTGCTAAAGGCCTACAAATAGTATTAAAAGGCATAGATTCATATGTTGACCCCGAAGAAGTAAAATGTGCTCTTATCGACAAAGGATTTAAGCTAAAAAATGTTACTAATATAATTAACAGAGAAAAGGTCCCCCAACCTCTATTTCGGGTCGAACTGAAGCCGAATGACACACAATTGAAAAAAAATTAAACACATCCAATTTATAGCGTAAAGTTTTTCTAGCACCAAAAAATCACAGCTGAAGAGCCACGTAAGCGTTCAGGTCCCGTACAGTGCTACAATTGCCAAGAATATGGCCACACAAAAACTTACTGCAAATTACCTACAGTTTGTGTTATCTTCGGTGAATTGCACGGTTCTGCTAGCTGTACTAAGCCAAAAGATCAAGCTGAAAAAAAAATTTAGTAATTGTGGAGGTAATCACCCTGCTAACTACAGAGGATGTCCTGTATATTATTTCGTTAAACAGACTATGGGAAAAAAAACTAAATTAGCTCCACCTTAATCAGCCAACGCTTACTCCGCCACTTTTCCTCCAATGAGCCAACCAAGTACTTCACGTGTATCGTATGCCGATGCTGTTAAGACAAATTCTATTCCCACGCATAAACGGCATTCGCCAACACAATAATAAACTCGAGCACTTCCTTACGGAAAAAATATTGATAGAATGTTGGTTTCTGAGACTCATTTGACGTCGAGAAGCCTTTTAAAAATGAATGGCTACACCTTATATGATACAAACGACCCGAGAGGAAGAGCTTGCAGTGGATCAGCAATTCTAATAAAGTCAAGACTCAAGCACTATATTCTTGATAACAATTGTGCTCAAAATTTGTGTACAAATTTCACTATATCATTAATTTACTCCCCTCCAGGATTCTTAATCAGTAAGGATTAATACGAGGATTTCTGTGCAACACAATTTCAAAAATAGTCTTGGACTGCATTTCCAGTGGGGAGCTCACTTACTGGCCTGCGGACATACAACAAATTCCGGATGTTATACATTTTGGCGTCATGAAAAATATTTCTAGGGATTTAGTTCATGTCGAAGCTTCCCTAGATCTCTCTTCCGATCCCTCTCCCACTATCTAAGTGAGTTACAATCTGTAACTCACTTAGAAGTGATTTACCTCACCCATGTGTGAAGATGAATATCTTAGTGGTCATTGCACGGAAAACATAACGCTAAAAACATCCGATGATATTGAATCTAACATTGCGAATCTTAGCGAAAATATTAAACAGGCTGCTGAACATGCTACTACCTCCCAACCGCAGACTAGGTTTAATAGAATTTACTCTACGGATATTGAATGTCTTGTATGTGAAAAAAGAAGAGCTAGAAGGAAATGGCAACAGCAACAGCCCCAACATAAAATCAGATTTAAAAAGTGCACTAAACAACTCCAAGAGTTGCTTGCATCTGAAAAAACTGCATCTCTTAAAAATTATGTGGAAAATCTCGATGTCGCACCAGCATCTAATTACTCTTTGTGGTACACTGCGAGAAAGCTTAAAACACCCGTTGAGTTTAAACCACCTCTGCGCACTTCTACCGGAGGTTGGGCAAGAAGTGATACTGTAAAAGGTAACATATTTGCTGAGCATTTAAAATAGGTTGCATGAACAATCGCCCAATGTTTTTGGGCTTTTATTTATAATGAACAAAGACCCAAAAAAAAGTGTAAATCGCCTAAAATTTTGTGAAAAATCAGCCAAATATAAAATGAACGATCGCCCATTAATTTGGGTCATTATTCATTGTGTCAAATCACCCAAGTTTACGATGAACAATTGCCCAAAATGGCTGAATAAACAATCGCCCATAAAAAAATCGCCCAAATCACATAAATGAACAAACGCCCAAAAAAATTAAAAAAAAATTTGGGCGATCGTTCATTAATTTGGGTCTTTCGACATTATTGAAATACTTTAAAAATGTCAAAAGACCCAAATTAATTTTTTGGGCGATTGTTCATTTATCTTATTTTTATAAAAACGTAAAATTTGTATTGCAAACTAACTGTTCATCTTAATTTTTTATTATAATCAAGAATGTAGTAAAAAAATAAAATCAAAATACTTTTCATTCAAAGAGTGTAACTTAAGGAGTGTAGTTTAAACAATGGAACATTTACAATATTATTGAATGGAAAAAAATTTGTTCTTCTTCATTTGATAGAAGAAGAACAGATATATATGGGTATGTTCTGTATTCCACGTGGAATTAAAACGTGTGGAAATGCCATAGAATTGTTATTGGAAATATGTATTTAAAACAACAATGCTATGGCAATTCCGAACGATTTCATTTCACGTGGAATACAGAACATACCCGATAAAGTTAAATCAAAATCTTCCCAGAAAACATATTATGTATGCTATTATAAAAATAGTTTTTCCCGAGTCAACTAACTATAGATGGAAAATGCAGCAAACCACTTAGAAATAAAGTTGGACATAATCACGGGAGTCAGAAAGACCTCATTAATGAAATCAAGTGTATTGATGAGCTTCGCCAAGACTGTTTGCAATTAGCGGTATACGGAAAGCATTCAAAAGATCTTTGGAACAGTAAGTATTATTATGTATTTCAAACTTTAGTGCCCGAATCAATTCACTTTTTCAGAGAGAATGTGAATGTTGGGTCAGACACATAAGAGACTTACATATATGTATATGTATAATACCCTATTTTTTTCTACTTTTTAGAAACAATGAGGCAACCAAATACTTTAACTATGACAAAATGAAGCGAGGTCTTCAAAAGATTACAAACAAAATATTCTTGAAATCACCTCAGACTAAATCAGATGTCATAGATGCTTTCAAAAACGAAGACATTTGGAAACAATTTGGAGTTTCCAAAGACAATGAAAATTCTCCTTTTTATAAAGCGTGTATACGGGAGGATAATATTAGCTATTGTATATTTCCTTCAGAAAAAATTTGTAAATTAATAAGTGAAAATATTCCCTCCGAGAAACGAATGTATTTGGTAGATGGTACCTTTAAAATTGTTCCTCAGGGATGCTTTAAACAACTTTTGATCATACACGTTAACTATTTCGATATAAAGGTAGATTATACTAAGTTCAATAAATGTATTATCACTAATTGTCATATATATAATTTTTTATTTACAAGACCGTTCCAGTAATGTTTATTTTAATGAACAAAAAAATCGGCTAAAGCCTACAGGCATCTTTTTGAATATATTCAGCCTTATCATGAATTCCACATGTGTAAATTTCCGAATCAAATTTTTCGTTCACAAGGATTTTAATTTCGTTTAATCACTTCCAATAAAATTAAAAACTAACATATCTCCACTTTTTCCAACAGACAAATCTATGTGAATGAATTTTTTCATAAATTGTCAGATTATTTCGCAATCGTATGAAGTTTTTTGATACCGGTTTTTCACACGTTCGGAAATTTCCATATGAAATTTTATTTAGGATAAGCCTGATTGACAATAATATTTTTAAATTAGAAGCAAAAACTTTCCTGACGGACTATGAAGCATCCGTAAAGGCGGGGTTGCGAGAAATTTATCCAAACGCAATATATCAAAGCTTTTGGTTTCATTACTGTCAAGCGTTGCGTCGCAATATATCGACAAAACACAAATAATTAGCTGAGCTTGTAAGAAGGAATAGGCATGTTTCAATACATTTTCATAAGTATATGGCATTACCTTTGTTACCTGATTACTGCATAGAGCCAGCATATTTAAAAATGAAGCAAAATATTGTAGAACTAAATGCAGGTAATGAGTTCGAATCACTTTTGCAATATTTTGACTATCAGTGGCTTAAATAATCTTATTATTCATTTTTTTAAACATATGTTTAATATGATCCGCATATTTTTAGATTGGACCAAAAAATTTTTCAGTTTTTAAAAAAGTTACCAGGACAACATCTGAAATTGAAGGATACAACAGTGTCTTGAGTCGCATGATTCCAAAACATGGAAATTTCTTCAAATTTGTTAAAGTCATTCAGGAACAAGAATTGATGAAAGGTAAAGAATTTCAATCGCTTATTGACAGTGGTGGCTTAATTGGGGCGAAGCGTCGAAGAATTTCATCAATTATTAGAAATAAAAAGATACTCTAAGCTTGCAATCTATTGGAAATCGGATCAACAACTTCTATGCAATTTTTAGATAGAATGGTATATCCTAAAAATAATATATGTGTTGATATGGAGCCTTTTGAGGATATCTTCGAAGAGTTTCCTGATGATGAAGACACTGGCGATGAAATCAATTATCCTGGTAATACAAATTGTTGCATAATTTGTTGCAACTTATCGCCCAACATTGTCCTACACCCATGTAAACATTTAATAATTTGTAACGAATGCAATTTAAAATTACAAGCAAAGAGTATTGTATGGAAACAAATTTTTACATCATTCGACTAAAATAAATTTTATTCACATTTTTCTTTCCTTTTGAATTTCAGGAGAATTATGTTTTATTTACAAACCTTTACAAGAAGCTTGTATTTTTTTTAAATTAATTTAAAAAAAAATCAAGAAAATTGTGTATATTTGTTTCTTTACAATATGTATGTATATATGTAGTAAATTTTTTTCTAGCTTTTCTCAAAAACTGACGTATCGACAAGCCGCTTAGTTATATGAAATAATTTATGCCTAGAGAAACTCTCCGGCATAGCCGCCGTTCGGAAGGGCTTACTAATTTTTTCTGTTATGTAAGTATGTCCAACAGTCGCTTCGCTGCAGAATGATTTAATGCGGCTTCGCTGAAGAGTGATTTTCTTTCTCGAAAGCCTTCGACCGGGCTTTTATGTATGTTCACTGTTATCTGCGCGCCTTAATGATTTTTTCATCTGTGTATGCTCATCAGTGATTTCGGGAAATACCATGGTGGAGAAAATCAAAAACATTTTAGGCAGCAAAATTTTGCAAGGCAGAAAATCTCTAGTATGCTCCTCCGTTTCGGGAAATACCATGGTGGAGAAAATCCTTAAGCCCGGCCAAAGGCCGACAATTTGAAAAACATTATTAGGCAGCAAAATTTTGCAAGGCAGAAAATCTTTATTACGCTCTGCCGTTTCGGGAAATACCATGGTGGAGAAAATCCTTAAGCCCGGCAATTTAGAAAACATTATTAGGCAGGGAAACTTTGCAAAGCAGAAAATCTGTATTAGGTTCTTCAACAACAGTGGCTTCGCTGTAGAGTGATGTTTCGGGTATTGATGAAATTAGTAATCAGATGTTGATGAAATTGCCTCGTATTGCAATTAGAATCCTGTTATTCATTTTTAATGCCATTTTACGACTGGAGTATTATCCACACCACTGGAAGCTTGCCAAGGTCAAAATGATTCCCAAGACGGGCAAAGATCTTACCAAGGATGAGTCATACAGGCCAATAAGTTTACTGTCAACAATGTCAAAGCTCTTCGAAAAGCTACTCATGATAAAATTGTCCCCAATTCTAACTGATAATGCGTGCATACCGGATCATCAATTTAGTTTTAGAAGTCAGCATAGCACCGTTAAACAAAGCCATAGATTGGTTCAATTTATAAGAAGGACATTTGAAGAAAAGAAGTATTGTTCTGCCCTGTTTATTGACGTTTCTCAGGAATTTGACAAAGTGTGGCATGAAGGCCTAATTTTAAAATTTAAGGCATACCTACCAAAAAACATTCTTAATCTTTTGCAAAGTTATATTCTTGCCCAGAAATTCACTGTTTTGGAAGGAGACTTCATGACTGTACTCGAATCAATATCATCCGGTGTGCCACAGAGGAGTTAACTTGGGCAACTTTTGTATTTGATTTATACTTGTGATATGCCTGTGAGCAGTAACATCCACACATCTATATTTGCCGATGATACAGCCTGCCTTAGTATGCACGAAAACTCTCACGAGGCATCTCGATATCTTCAGGAACATATTACCTAGCTGGAACTATGGCTAAAGTTATGGAGAATAAAAGTAAACGAACAGAAGTGTGCTCAGATAACATTTATCCTACAAAAAGACACTTGTTCCCCCATTAGAATAAATAATCAAATTGTTCCTCAACACTTACATGTGAAATACCTTGCTATACACCTTGACCGATGGCTTACATGGAAACATCACCTTGAATATAAGCTAACACAAATGAAACTAAAATTAACTCAGTTACATTGGCTGATTGGTAGAAATTCCACTCTGGGTCTAGATTGTAAACTTTTTATATACAAGTCGCTCTTGAAAACTATATGGTGCTACGGAATACAGCTATGGGGCACTGTTTCAGCTTCCAATATAGAGAGAATCCAACGAAAGCAAAACAAGATTTTAAGACTAATAACATCGGCTTCATGGTACATCAAAAATTCAAATTTACATCGTGATTTAAATATGCCACTAGTGACTGAAGAAATTAAAAAATACGCAGGCAACTCTAGTCTCATCCTAATTCCCTGCTCGTAACATCATGAATTTTACTGGATACATCCGCTTAAAAAAGAGGGACACTATGGCTCTAATATCAACACTCCAGATGAAACAGCTTAAAAATATTTTTGTGCTTATACGATATTTATATATTACTGACTACTATCACTAAGTTTATGCCTGACACTGGTTGGGACTAATTATTATATCTAGATTTAAGATTTGAAAACTTATTGTTAGTTCATTTTTTGAAGATACAATAAATAAATATACGCATGAAAAAAAAATATTATTTTTAAGAGCATATTTTTGGAGTTTTTAGTGTATATTTTCAAGTTTTTAGTGCATATTGAATGCGCATAAAACACTTTCTTTCTGGTTTCCCTGATTATGACAATATGTTCAATTATATATTTCTTAAATATTTTTGGTTTTAAAGCGCCTATAAAAAATTTGGACGATATATTTTGAAAATTTCAACTACATACATCCTTTAATTATGTGAATAATTTTAATTTTACAAAAAAATATCTGATCAAATTTCTTTTATTTATTATTTGATTACAGCCTTAACTATTCATAAAAAATATTTCTGTTTAATAAGAGGTTTATAGAGGAAATTTTCTATGATAATTTTATAAATAAACCCTTTATAAAACCAAAATATTTTTTGTGAATTAGGTATTTAATATTTTAATTCGTAAACCCAATACAAAGCAAAAAAAATTGGTATAGAATAAAACAAAAAAAAAACTATGCGTTCAAATCATTGGTGACTCTTAGAAACCAAGAAAGTAATGACGAAAATGGACTAAATTATGACGATTCTTTCATACCTTGTATCTAGGATGAAAATCCTTAAAACGAAGAACTTTTTTGTGTAATCGGGAGATATTTTTAGTCATGAAGCCATGAACAGTGAGCTGAATTTTATTAGAAATTGGGAAGTACGTAATTTTGTTTTCTAAATGATCCAAGAAGTGTTCAAGTCTTATATTTGTGGAGGAATATTAAGCATGGGAGGAATGTTATATACATGCCACATCTTCACATCAGCTGCACTGTGCTTAGGATATTTGTTTTGTTGGAAGTAATAATCATTTCGAATTTTCAGTTTAGCATTACTTTAACTTAAATTACTCCTAACTAATTTTAAATATAGTCTTTTTCATAATTTCATTTATAAATTCCAAGTTACCCACACCTGCAGCTGACATACACCTCCATACCATGACACTACCACCTTCATGCATAACCGATTTACGCTTGTTCTTCGGATTAGGATTTTCATTTATTTTATCCCAAGTCCATTCAACCCAAAAATATTTTCTTGACACATCTGAAGAAATTACTATCTCAAAACTCACTTGTTTTGTTTTTATATAGAGTTTCTTTAGTATAGAGTTTCTTACGTGTTGTATGTATATTAGCATTCGGCTCCGTTGATCGATCTGCCTACTGTATCTGCAGAAAAATTTCGCCTAGAGATTTTTGTAACTATGTGTCAATCTTTGGTGCACTTTCTAATGGATCGTTTTTAATTATAGGTACTATTGTTCTATCTTCTCTTATAGTTAGTTTTCGAGGACGTCGTGTTCTTGGTTTATTTTAAATTTTTTTTAAAGCGATTTATTGTTTTTTTTTTTTGATAGCTGATTTGCTTTAATTCATTATATTGCCCATTTCGAAGTATGATTTTCCTCTTTGGTGTTTGTTAATTACAGTATTACGAAACATTTTTATATAAAAAAAAACTAGGGATTTTTTTCAACTTGTTTGCAAAAAAACCGTTTTACTAACACACAGCAAAAATGAGCTTGTTGACTAGAGCAGATGACGTGAGGACTTATTCTGTAAGCATGTCACAGCAATTCAAAGCAAAATGTCTGAGTTCTAGGAGAGGGATTCCGGATGGACTCTTACTCGCATAGTTCGAGCTGAATTAAATATTAATAAATCTTCTTTAGTAAAAGGGGCTCATTGAATTAGCACACCAGAGAAGCTTGTTAGTCGTGGTGCTTGCATTAACATACAAAACAGTGATAACTACTGTTTTAAGTGGGACTTAATTGCGGCAATGACTACCTCGGCTATCAATGATCCGACTCAATGCTTTTCATATAATATCGAAGATATTAGTGCTGATATAATTTCTCTACAAGATGAAACTATAATTGATTTTTCAAATTTAACATTTCCGATGTCACTAAAAAAGATTAAAGAATTTGAGAGGCTCAATGATGTTAGTGTGAATGTGTTTGGATATGACGACGAGACTGATGAAGTAATTGGACCATTTTACATATCTCAAGATGAGAAGACCAAGCATGTAAACTTATTGCTATTGGAAAACATGAATGGACATCACTATATCTTTATAAAAGATATTTCAAAGTAAGTAATATATTGGAAAGTATTTAAAATTAAATAATACAATACGGGTGTTTGATCACTTACAGACTACTAAAAAGGCAAACAACGACACATTGCGAACGACTTGTATTTTGCAACAGCTGTCTGCAATACACTCATCATGGAGAACCATAAAATGGAATGTGGTAAAATAGTTACTACAGTGCCAAAGGTAGAAGACTCCATACTGCGGTTTAAGAGTCATCAAAGAAATGTGATGTGCAGATTTTGAATGTGTTTTGCAACAGATAGACTTTAATGTAAGTAATAAAACTAAACTAAATCAGAGACATGTACCCTGCGCATTCAGCTATTTCATTAAGTGTAAGCATGACGATAAATTGTATAAGGTAACAATTTATACGGGTAAAGATGCTTCTGAAAAATTTGTTTAATTTTTTAATCAAGATTGTTGAGATATATATAACAATTATCTCACAAAAATAATTGAAATGGAGAACTTGACAGATGAAGAAAATGTAACATTTTACAGTGCAATAACTTGTCACATATGTGGAAAGTACTTAAACAATGATCGTGTGAGAGATCATTGTCATATAAGCGGTAAATTTCGAGGTGTAGCACATAAGAGCTGCAACCTAAATTATAAAGTACCTAAGTTTATCCCAATTTATTTTCATAACTAACCATCCTATGATTCTCACCTTTTTGTACAAGAATTAAGTAAAGTTGCGACAAATATAAAAGTCCTTCCCTTAAATAAAGAATTATATATGTATATCAATATCTCAGTTTATTAGAATGAGTGATGGTACAGATCTTGAACTTAGGTTTCTTAATGCAATGCGTTTTATGGCCGATAGTTTGGAATCGTTGGCAAATAATCTTACTGTCAACGATTTTCATACTATTAGATCACAATTTCAAACAAGTCAAGAGTTTAATCTTATAAGGAAAAAGGGAATTTTTCCTACTGATTATATTGACTCTTGAAAAACTTAATGAAACGCAACTTCCACCTAGAAAAGATTTTTTTAATAAACTTAAAAACAAAGAATGTTCTAGTGAAGACTATGCGCATGCGAGTGAAGTCTGGACAATTTTTAACTGCAAAACTTTGAACGATTATATGGAATTGTATTTATAGAGTACGATTTTCCTTGTAATTTGAGCGATTTTTAAATCGACCCGCCCTAATACATATAACCATTGTAATGTATTTTCAATAAAACACACAAGCGTTTATTCTGTGATCAATCAAAGTGTATTGATATTTTATTTTATAATTTCTTCTGCTTATATACTAACAGTGAGAAGCTCGCTTTTCTTATTTTTAATTATTCTAATATACAAACATTCATACATTTATATTATATTGCATAAAATATACATACATTGTATTAAATAACTATACATTGTATTAAATAACTATACATTGTACCAGGCATACGTTTGAAGTTCAGTGCCATTTCGCTCTACTCATAGTAACAGTTTATTCAAGTCAGCATAATTCAAATTATTTAGCAATAGCGAGCGTTGACCGAAAACTATAAGAATATTATGTTACCGAAATTCCAGCGTTTATAACTAAAGTGTATTTGCAATTAAAAATCGTCACCGACCTATCACAACAGGACGTTGACTTTAAGTTAGTTCAATTTGTTTACATACTTTTGAATATTATTGTTTTTTTTTATGAATATCAGATTGCTGTGACTGTTTGGTGCGGTTCATGCATATGTCATACTATGTATACACTACACCCCTACTCTTTCAGTTAAAATTACATAATTTTGTCAATTTTGTAATTTTATAAAAACTTTTTGGTAATGTGTTGCCTGCGTGGTACAATGTTTACATTATTTTATTTTATTATTAAAATTTTTTTTTTTTTTTTTTTTATTGTATTTATTTATCAAAAAAAAGTAGTGTGTTATTTAAGTGGTATAATATTGGTTCATTTTTATAGTTCTTAATTTTAGTGTTATGTTCTTATGGAACTTATGATAACTAATTAAAAAAATGTTTTTTTTTTGTATTTTGTCAATAAATGTTTGCAATTCTTATGCTAAAGATATTTTTATTCATACGTTAAATAATTTTTTTATTTCTTACATTTCTTTAATAAATTTTTATGTACAGTTTTAATTTTTCCATTGATTTTTAATTCTACATTTACATTATTTATGTTTATTATTTCGTAAGGACCATGATATGGTGCTTCATATTTTCTTCTATTCTCCTTTTTTATTAAAACTAAGTCTCCTATTCTAAGATCTATTTTGTTAGTTTTATTATATGATTCTAACTGTCTCTTTTTCTTTACTGCTTCTATAAGCTTTCTAGCATTTTCTAGTGAATTTTTTATTCTAACTCTTAATTCACATGCGTAATTGTCTAGATTATAAGTCCTGTTTTCATTATTCATTATTTCTTCACCTGGCAAGGTAGGTATCTTGCCAAAAATTAACTCAAATGGTGTATAATTTGTGTCTACGTGAGGCGTTATATTGTATGCGAAAGAATAATAAGGTATCCAGTCGTGCCAGTAGTCATCATTCACGAATGACAAAAAGTATTCATTTAGAACTCTATGATTTCTTTCTACAGTACCGAGTGTTTCATGATGGTACGGTGTGGATATTTTATGTTCTATTTTTAGCAAAGTACATATTTCCTTCATTAATTCAATTACAAACTCTGTACCTCTATCCGATTTTAGTGTTTTAAATATGCCATACTTCAATATTAAATTTTCCGTCAAACATTTTGCGATTGACTTGGCATCTTTTGTTTCCATTGGTGCAGCTATAATGTATTTGGTCAATTCACATTGCATTGTTAATATATATCGATTGTTTCCAGAAGGTCGCAAAGGGCCAACTGTATCTATGACTATAGTGGAAAAACTATTATTTGGTGTGTCCGTAATGCATAACGGTTCTTTGGTGTGTCTTACTTGTTTGTTTCTCTGACACAGATCACACTCCAAAACATACCTTTTTACCATTTTGTACATATTTTTCCATATGTATTTTTGTTTCAATTTGATTAAAGTTTTTCTTACTCCGAAATGTCCTCCGCATGGTGTGTTGTGATACAATTCAATCAATTCCTTTTTTCTGTTTTCATCTGTTATTCTTTGAGGATTGTTATATAACATTATTTTTACATCATTTTCTTTGCACGTGTTTAACTTTTCTTTAAACTTTTCTATACTTATTTTCTTAAATATTTCGTCACCCTTTTCTAGTGCGAATCTTACACAATTTGTTCTGCCTAAAACAGAGGATAGCTTCTCCAATATATTATCTAGATAATAAGGATTATCGCCACATCTGATGCGCATTTCATTTAGGACAGAATCGTTTTCGATTTTCATTTCTTTCTTTGATTTTTCAAATATAAATCTCAATTTTCTTGCTAGCTTTATATCATTTATGGATGTACAATCCCAAACTTTGAGTTGATCAGACTCATTAGGATCTGTATTACCGTTCTTTTCATTTTTCTTATATTTACCTAGGTTTTTGGTTTCCTCAATTTGTATCCTCTTTTTGTTCATATTTCTTGTTATCATCAGCGATTTTTTTACATTTTCATAAATTTTATTAGGAATCATTTCTTTTAACATTCCTGAATCTAATTCTATTCTTGATAATGCGTCTGCGTTAGTATTATTACTTCCTTTTTTGTATATTATTTCAAAATCATAGTCCTACAATCCCATACGAATTCTAGTTAATTTTGAATTTGGATTTTTATGTGAATGTAATGACAAAAAACTTTCTACCATATTTATAACGTCTAAAAAATTATGTCCTAGTATATAGCTATCAGTGTTATTGCTTTTTTCTTATTTTTGCTCGATTTCTTCTGTAATATTTCCAAAATATTGCAACCAATTTTTATAAATCATTTAATCTTCCAATATTTTATGCATTCTATCTATGAAATATTAGTTGTTACTTAAATTCTATTAATTGCTTAAAGATTAGTTTCAAGTTACAACTTCATAGTTTTTATTTATCGTTACATGAAAAAAAATTAAATTTTCCCTTTAAAATAACTTTCCTTTTACACAATTTAGTGAATATTACTTAACAAAATCTAAAGAAATATTTTTTTTTGATTTTTTTTTTTGATTTGAAAAATATTTTGATATTTCTGAAATTGAATTTATTATTACTTTTATTTTCTATTTTTGCTATTCGACATTATTATATGTTTGGAATTCAGTGGGTTGAAACATTCGTCATTATTTAAATTTTTCTAATTTAATAGTTTTAAGTGGGATATTGTGAAGTTGAATATACTTGTAAAAGACTCGGTATAAAATTTTAATTTAAGCATTTTTTTATACTTTTTTTTTGCATAAGAAGTTTTTAAAGACATGGTAGAAGTTTTAATTAATAATTAATTTTTTTTTAAGAATCGAAAAGTTGTTCACTAGTATTACTGGAATTAGAATATATTTAAAATTTTATAAACGGAATGTGTTTTTGTTTTTTTGTTTATTTGTTTGTTTGTTTATACCTTATAGGAGACCAGACCTCTTGACCGATCTTCCTGAAATTCTCACAAAATTTTTCTGGGAATCTGGATTGAATTATAGCCTACTTTTTTCACCCACGCCTTACTTTTGCGCCCACTTTTTTAAATTATGTTACTCCTTCTACGTAGTATTTAACAGGTTTGTTGTATAATATTAACGAGTCCACTTCATATAAAAAAGTCCACTTTTTTGTGAGGGGAGGTGGGTGTCGCAGCTAATTGCCCGCCCCAGTAATTGATTAAAAATAACTTCGTCAACTTTTTGCATATTCAAGAGGTCCACTAATTTTTGTTAATGTTGGAAGGGGGAGAAGTGACTAAATGTGCCCGCCAAAAAAATGGATATCCAAATTGCTCTGTCGTTTGTAGATCAATTTTTTAAATTTTTTTTGCATATAGAAAATTTCTACTAATTTTTTTTTTAAATTTTTGGGAGGGGGAATTACAGTGTCCGCTCCAAAAGTGTATTATCAAATAACTTTGTCATTTCTGGACCAATTTTAATATTTCAATAGCATATGGAAATAGTTCACTGAAGTAATTTTTTTTAGAAAATAGGGAGTGCGGGAAGTAAAGTGCCTGCATTTAAAAAGTCCAGAGGTCGTGGGTTCGATTCCCGACATAGACCCTTGGTGTATTCTGCAGACAAGCTATATATATGTCGTATGTCAACCAATTTCCAAAAACTCATTTTTCATATGAAAGAGGTCCACTGATTTTTTTTTTAAATTGGCGAAGGGGGGTGCAATTTGCCTGCTTTGATAACTGAAAAAACGGATTATCAAACTAATTTTTCGTTTGTGGACCAAAATTGTTTTTGTATGTGGAAAAGGTCTACTAATTTTGTTTTCTTTTAATTGGGTGCGTGGAGGAAGCAGAGTGATTACACCGAAAATTGATTACTAATTAACTTTGTCATTTGTTAACCAATTTTCACATGTTTTTGCATGGAACAGGAACAGGGTTAAGCTAGTATGGTATAGTGTATATATAGTATGACATATGCATGAACCGCACCAAACAGTCACAGCAATCTGATATTCATAAAAAAAAACAATAATATTCAAAAGTATGTAAACAAATTGAACTAACTTAAAGTCAACGTCCTGTTGTGATAGATCGGTGACGATTTTTAATTGCAAACACACTTTAGTTATAAACGCTGGAATTTCGGTAACATAATATTCTTATAGTTTTAGTTAGTATTGCTAAATAATTTGAATTATGCTGACTTGAATAAACTGTTACTATGAGTAGAGCGAAATGGCACTGAACTTCAAACGTATGCCTGGTACAATGTATAGTTATTTAATACAATGTATAGTTATTTAATACAATGTATGTATATTTTATGCAATATAATATAAATGTATGAATGTTTGTATATTAGAATAATTAAAAATAAGAAAAGCGAGCTTCTCACTGTTAGTATATAAGCAGAAGAAATTATCAAATAAAATATCAATACACTTTGATTGATCACAGAATAAACGCTTGTGTGTTTTATTGAAAATACATTACATGGCGATCCTGCCCTAAATCAGATACAAACAGCAAATAAATCTGCTATAATCTGGTTACAAGAGCACCAGGACGATATATATAGCTTATGCTTAGCTGGAATATATCAAGAAATTTTTTTTAAAGACACCATCCTTAAACGCATTGACCATCCTTATAACGTGGAAGTCAATGAGTTCCTACATAAACTGGATGAAGGAAGAACAAAAATAATTATCAGATGTTTAAGATGGATCTCAGAATTTTTGATTTGATGGTTTTAATGATGACAACAATGCAGATGTTAATACCGCAATTGTATACAAAAACAATGATGGCAAAAAGGATAAAGAAGAAAAGGATAAAACATAACCTTTATAAAATTTTAAATTCCATTAATACTAGTGAACAACTTTTCGACACTTAAAAAAAATTAATTATTAATTAAAACATCTACCATGTCTTTAAAAACTTCTTATGCAAAAAAAAAGTATAAAAAATGCTTAAATTAAAATTTTATACAGAGTCTTTTACAAGTATATTCAACTTCACAATATCCCCCTTAAAACTATTAAATTAGAAAAATTTAAATAATGACGAATGTTTCAACCCACTGAATTCCAAACATATAATAATGTCGAATAGCAAAAATAGAAAATAAAAGTAACAATAAATTCAATTTCAGAAATATCAAAATATTTTTCAAATCAAAAAAAAAAATTTCTTTAAATTTTGTTAAGTAATATTCACTAAATTGTGTAAAAGAAAAGTTATTTTGAAGGGAAAATTAAATTTTTTTTCATGTAACGATAAATAAAAACTATGAAGTTGTATTGAAACTAATCTTTAAGCAATTAATAGAATTTAAGTAACAACTAATATTTCATAGATAGAATGCATAAAATATTACAAGATTAAATGATTTATAAAAATTGGTTGCAATATTTTGGAAATATTATAGAAGAAATCGAGCAAAAATAAGAAAAAAGCAATAACACTGATAGCTATATACTAGGACATAATTTTTTAGACGTTATAAATATGGTAGAAAGTTTATTGTCATTACATTCACATAAAAATCAAAATTCAAAATTAACTAGAATTCGTATGGAATTGTCGGACTATGATTTTGAAATAATATACAAAAAAGGAAGTGATAATACTAACGCAGACGCATTATCAAAATAGAATTAGATTCAGGAATGTTAAAAGAAATGATTCCTAATAAAATTGATGAAAATGTAAAAAAATCGCTGGTGATAACAAGAAATATGAACAAAAAGAGGATACAAATTGAGGAAACCAAAAACTTAGGTAAATATAAGAAAAATGAAAAGAACGGTAATACAGATCCTAATGAGTCTGATCAACTCAAAGTTTGGGATTGTACATCCATAAATGATATAAAGCTAGCAAGAAAATTGAGATTTATATTTGAAAAATCAAAGAAAGAAATGAAAATCGAAAACGATTCTGTCCTAAATGAAATGCGCATCAGATGTGGCGATAATCCTTATTATCTAGATAATATATTGGAGAAGCTATCCTCTGTTTTAGGCAGAACAAATTGTGTAAGATTCGCACTAGAAAAGGGTGACGAAATATTTAAGAAAATAAGTATAGAAAAGTTTAAAGAAAAGTTAAACACGTGCAAAGAAAATGATGTAAAAATAATGTTATATAACAATCCTCAAGGAATAACAGATGAAAACAGAAAAAAGGAATTGATTAAATTGTATCACAACACACCATGCGGAGGACATTTCGGAGTAAGAAAAACTTTAATCAAATTGAAACAAAAATACATATGAAAAAATATGTACAAAATGGTAAAAAGGTATGTTTTGGAGTGTGATCTATGTCAGAGAAACAAACAAGTAAGACACACCAAAAAACCGTTATGCATTACGGACACACCAAATAATAGTTTTTCCACTATAGTCATAGATACAGTTGGCCCTTTGCGACCTTCTGGAAACAATCGATATACATATATTAACAATGCAATGTGAATTGACCAAATACATTATAGCTCCACCAATGGACACAAAAAATGCCAAGTCAATCGCAAAATGTTTGACAGAAAATTTAATATTGAAGTATGGCATATTTAAAACACTAAAATCGGACAGAGGTACAGAGTTTGTAAATGAATTAATGAAGGAAATATGTACTTTGCTAAAAATAGAACATAACATATCCACACCGTACCATCATGAAACACTCGGTACTGTAGAAAGAAATCGTAGAGTTCTAAATGAATACTTTTTGTCATTCGTGAATGATGACTACTGGCACGACTGGATACCTTATTATTCTTTCGCATACAATATAACGCCTCACGTAGACACAAATTATACACCATTTGAGTTAATTTTTGGCAAGATACCTACCTTGCCAGGTGAAGAAATAATGAATAATGAAAACAGGACTTATAATCTAGACAATTACGCATGTGAATTAAGAGTTAGAATAAAAAATTCACTAGGAAATGCTAGAAAGCTTATAGAAGCAGTAAAGAAAAAGAGACAGTTAGAATCATATAATAAAACTAACAAAATAGATCTTAGAATAGGAGACTTAGTTTTAATAAAAAAGGAGAATAGAAGAAAATATGAAGCACCATATCATGTTTCTTACGAAATAATAAACATAAATAATGTAAATGTAGAATTAAAAATCAATGGAAAAATTAAAACTGTACATAAAAATTTATTAAAGAAATGTAAGAAATAAAAAATTATTTAACGTAAGAATAAAAATATCTTTAGCATAAGAATTGCAAACATTTATTTACAAAATACAAAAAAAAAAAATTTTTTATTAGTTATCATAAGTTCCATAAGAACATAACACTAAAATTAAGAACTATAAAAATGAACCAATATTATACCACTTAAACAACACACTACTTTTTTCTTTCTAAATAAATAAATACAATAAGAATTTAATATTTTTATATAAAAAAAAATTTTAATAATAAAATAAAATAATGTAAACATTGTACCACGCAGGCAACACATTAACAAAAAGTTTTTATAAAATTACAAAATTGACAAAATTATGTAATTTTAACTAAAAGAGTAGGGGTGTAGTGTATACATAGTATGACATATGCATGAACCTCACCAAACAGTCACAGCAATCTGATATTCATAAAAAAAAACAATAATATTCAAAAGTATGTAAACAAATTGAACTAACTTAAAGTCAACGTCCTGTTGTGATAGGTCGGTGACGATTTTTAATTGCAAACACACTTTAGTTATAAACGCTGGAATTTCGGTAACATAATATTCTTATAGTTTTCGGTCAACGCTCGCTATTGCTAAATAATTTGAATTATGCTGACTTGAATAAACTGTTACTATGAGTAGAGCGAAATGGCACTGAACTTCAAACGTATGCCTGGTACAATGTATAGTTATTTAATACAATGTATGTATATTTTATGCAATATAATATAAATGTATGAATGTTTGTATATTAGAATAATTAAAAATAAGAAAAGCGAGCTTCTCACTGTTAGTATATAAGCAGAAGAAATTATCAAATAATATATCAATACACTTTGATTGATCACAGAATAAACGCTTGTGTGTTTTATTGAAAATACATTACATGGCGATCCTGCTCTAAATCAGATACAAACAGCAAATAAATCTGCTATAATCTGGTTACAAGAGCACCAGGACGATATAACTATAACCAGCATATATAGCTTATGCTTAGCTGGAATATATCAAGAAATTTTTTTAAATAAAGACACCATCCTTGAACGCATTAACCATCCTTATAACGTGGAAGTCAATGAGTTCCTACATAAACTGGATGAAGGAAGAACAAAAATAATTATCAGATGTTTAAGATGGATCTCAGAATTTTTGATTTGATGGTTTTAATGATGACAACAATGCAGATGTTAATACCGCAATTGTATACAAAAACAATGATGGCAAAAAGGATAAAGAAGAAAAGGATAAAACATAACCTTTATAAAATTTTAAATTCCATTAATACTAGTGAACAACTTTTCGACACTTAAAAAAAATTAATTATTAATTAAAACATCTACCATGTCTTTAAAAACTTCTTATGCAAAAAAAAAGTATAAAAAATGCTTAAATTAAAATTTTATACAGAGTCTTTTACAAGTATAGGGTGTTTTTTATTGAGGTATAGAACTTTAAGTTGGCATCACTTTTTTAACTGGCGGCCATTTTGTCAGCTGTCAAGTGATTAATATTTAGTTTGGTTTGCCATTTCATCATGAACAGGTTGACAAAAGAACAACGCTTGCAAATCGTGCAAATTTATTTCGAAAATAATGGTTCAGTTCGCGAAGTTTACCGCAAGCTCCGTCCATTTTATGGTCGACATAATCGTCCATCAGAGCAATTAATTCGGTTAACCATGGATTGGCCACCAAGATCGTGTGATTTGACACCATTGGATTATTTTCTTTGGGGATATGTGAAGTCGCTCGTCTACGCCAACAAACCAGAAACGTTAGGGGACTTGGAAGCCAACATTCGTGGCGTTATTGCCAACATACGGCCCCATATGCTCGAAAAAGTGGTTGAAAATTGGACCTGTAGAATTGGCTTTATTCGAGCCAGCCGCGGCGGCCACATGCCCGAAATCATATTTAAACGTTAATGGCATAAAATTATCCTTCCAATAAAGCCAAATTGATGGACATTAAAACAATTTTCTTGTGTTTTATTTCAATTCGAAGTTCTATACCTCTAAAAAAAACGCCCTGTATATTCAACTTCACAATATCCCCCTTAAAACTATTAAATTAGAAAAATTTAAATAATGACGAATGTTTCAACCCACTGAATTCCAAACATATAATAATGTCGAATAGCAAAAATAGAAAATAAAAGTAATAATAAATTCAATTTCAGAAATATCAAAATATTTTTCAAATCAAAAAAAAAAAATTTCTTTAGATTTTGTTAAGTAATATTCACTAAATTGTGTAAAAGGAAAGTTATTTTAAAGGGAAAATTTAATTTTTTTTCATGTAACGATAAATAAAAACTATGAAGTTGTAACTTGAAACTAATCTTTAAGCAATTAATAGAATTTAAGTAACAACTAATATTTCATAGATAGAATGCATAAAATATTGGAAGATTAAATGATTTATAAAAATTGGTTGCAATATTTTGGAAATATTACAGAAGAAATCGAGCAAAAATAAGAAAAAAGCAATAACACTGATAGCTATATACTAGGACATAATTTTTTAGACGTTATAAATATGGTAGAAAGTTTTTTGTCATTACATTCACATAAAAATCAAAATTCAAAATTAACTAGAATTCGTATGGGATTGTAGGACTATGATTTTGAAATAATATACAAAAAAGGAAGTAATAATACTAACGCAGACGCATTATCAAGAATAGAATTAGATTCAGGAATGTTAAAAGAAATGATTCCTAATAAAATTTATGAAAATGTAAAAAAATCGCTGATGATAACAAGAAATATGAACAAAAAGAGGATACAAATTGAGGAAACCAAAAACCTAGGTAAATATAAGAAAAATGAAAAGAACGGTAATACAGATCCTAATGAGTCTGATCAACTCAAAGTTTGGGATTGTACATCCATAAATGATATAAAGCTAGCAAGAAAATTGAGATTTATATTTGAAAAATCAAAGAAAGAAATGAAAATCGAAAACGATTCTGTCCTAAATGAAATGCGCATCAGATGTGGCGATAATCCTTATTATCTAGATAATATATTGGAGAAGCTATCCTCTGTTTTAGGCAGAACAAATTGTGTAAGATTCGCACTAGAAAAGGGTGACGAAATATTTAAGAAAATAAGTATAGAAAAGTTTAAAGAAAAGTTAAACACGTGCAAAGAAAATGATGTAAAAATAATGTTATATAACAATCCTCAAAGAATAACAGATGAAAACAGAAAAAAGGAATTGATTGAATTGTATCACAACACACCATGCGGAGGACATTTCGGAGTAAGAAAAACTTTAATCAAATTGAAACAAAAATACATATGGAAAAATATGTACAAAATGGTAAAAAGGTATGTTTTGGAGTGTGATCTGTGCCAGAGAAACAAACAAGTAAGACACACCAAAGAACCGTTATGCATTACGGACACACCAAATAATAGTTTTTCCACTATAGTCATAGATACAGTTGGCCCTTTGCGACCTTCTGGAAACAATCGATATATATTAACAATGCAATGTGAATTGACCAAATACATTATAGCTGCACCAATGGAAACAAAAGATGCCAAGTCAATCGCAAAATGTTTGACGGAAAATTTAATATTGAAGTATGGCATATTTAAAACACTAAAATCGGATAGAGGTACAGAGTTTGTAATTGAATTAATGAAGGAAATATGTACTTTGCTAAAAATAGAACATAAAATATCCACACCGTACCATCATGAAACACTCGGTACTGTAGAAAGAAATCATAGAGTTCTAAATGAATACTTTTTGTCATTCGTGAATGATGACTACTGGCACGACTGGATACCTTATTATTCTTTCGCATACAATATAACGCCTCACGTAGACACAAATTATACACCATTTGAGTTAATTTTTGGCAAGATACCTACCTTGCCAGGTGAAGAAATAATGAATAATGAAAACAAGACTTATAATCTAGACAATTACGCATGTGAATTAAGAGTTAGAATAAAAAATTCACTAGAAAATGATAGAAAGCTTATAGAAGCAGTAAAGAAAAAGAGACAGTTAGAATCATATAATAAAACTAACAAAATAGATCTTAGAATAGGAGACTTAGTATTAATAAAAAAGGAGAATAGAAGAAAATATGAAGCACCATATCATGGTCCTTACGAAATAATAAACATAAATAATGTAAATGTAGAATTAAAAATCAATGGAAAAATTAAAACTGTACATAAAAATTTATTAAAGAAATGTAAGAAATAAAAAAATTATTCAACGTAAGAATAAAAATATCTTTAGCATAAGAATTGCAAACATTTATTTACAAAATACAAAAAAAAAACATTTTTTTAATTAGTTATCATAAGTTCCATAAGAACATAACACTAAAATTAAGAACTATAAAAATGAACCAATATTATACCACTTAAATAACACACTACTTTTTTTTTGATAAATAAATACAATAAGAATTTAATATTTAAAAAAAAAAAAAAATTTAATAATAAAATAAAATAATGTAAACATTGTACCACGCAGGCAACACATTACCAAAAAGTTTTTATAAAATTACAAAATTGACAAAATTATGTAATTTTAACTGAAAGAGTAGGGGTGTAGTGTATACATAGTATGACATATGCATGAACCGCACCAAACAGTCACAGCAATCTGATATTCATAAAAAAAAACAATAATATTCAAAAGTATGTAAACAAATTGAACTAACTTAAAGTCAACGTCCTGTTGTGATAGGTCGGTGACGATTTTTAATTGCAAACACACTTTAGTTATAAACGCTGGAATTTCGGTAACATAATATTCTTATAGTTTTCGGTCAACGCTCGCTATTGCTAAATAATTTGAATTATGCTGACTTGAATAAACTGTTACTATGAGTAGAGCGAAATGGCACTGAACTTCAAACGTATGCCTGGTACAATGTATAGTTATTTAATACAATGTATAGTTATTTAATACAATGTATGTATATTTTATGCAATATAATATAAATGTATGAATGTTTGTATATTAGAATAATTAAAAATAAGAAAAGCGAGCTTCTCACTGTTAGTATATAAGCAGAAGAAATTATCAAATAAAATATCAATACACTTTGATTGATCACAGAATAAACGCTTGTGTGTTTTATTGAAAATACATTACAATGGTTATATGTATTAGGGCTGGTCGATTTAAAAATCGCTCAAATTACAAGGAAAATCGTACTCTATAAATACTCCATATAATCTTTCAAAGTTTTGCAGTTAAAAATTGTCCAGACTTCACTCGCATGCGCATAGTCTTCAATAGAACATTCTTTGTTATTAAGTTTATTAAAAAAATCTTTTCTAGGTGGAAGTTGCGTTTCATTAAGTTTTTCAAGAGTCAATATAATCAGTAGGAAAAATTCCCTTTTTCCTTATAAGATTAAACTCTTGACTTGTTTGAAATTGTGATCTAATAGTATGAAAATCGTTGACAGTAAGATTATTTGCCAACGATTCCAAACTATCGGCCATAAAACGCATTGCATTAAGAAACCTAAGTTCAAGATCTGTACCATCACTCATTCTAATAAACTGAGATATTGATATATATAATTCTTTATTTAAGGGAAGGACTTTTATATTTGTCGCAACTTTACTTAATTCTTGCACAAAAAGGTGAGAATCATAGGATGATTAGTTATGAAAATAAATTGGGATAAACTTAGGTACTTTATAATTTAGGTTGCAGCTCTTATGCGCTACACCTCGAAATTTACCGCTTATATGACAATGATCTCTCACACGATCATTGTTTAAGTATTTTCCACATATGTGACAAGTTATTGCACTGTAAAATGTTACATTTTCTTCATCTGTCAAGTTCTCCATTTCAATTATTTTTGTGAGATAATTGTTATATATATCTCAACAATCTTGATTAAAAAATTAAACAAATTTTTCAGAAGCATCTTTACCCGTATAAATTGTTACCTTATACAATTTATCGTCATGCTTACACTTAATGAAATAGCTGAATGCGCAGGGTACATGTCTCTGATTTAGTTTAGTTTTATTACTTACATTAAAGTCTATCTGTTGCAAAACACATTCAAAATCTGCACATCACATTTCTTTGATGACTCTTAAACCGCAGTATGGAGTCTTCTACCTTTGGCATTGTAGTAACTATTTTACCACATTCCATTTTATGGTTCTCCATGATGAGTGTATTGCAGACAGCTGTTGCAAAATACAAGTCGTTCGCAATGTGTCGTTGTTTGCCTTTTTAGTAGTCTGTAAGTGATCAAACACCCGTATTGTATTATTTAATTTTAAATACTTTCCAATATATTACTTACTTTGAAATATATTTTATAAAGATATAGTGATGTCCATTCATGTTTTCCAATAGCAATAAGTTTACATGCTTCGTCTTCTCATCTTGAGATATGTAAAATGGTCCAATTACTTCATCAGTCTCGTCGTCATATCCAAACACATTCACACTAACATCATTGAGCCTCTCAAATTCTTTAATCTTTTTTAGTGACATCGGAAATGTTAAATTTGAAAAATCAATTATAGTTTCATCTTGTAGAGAAATTATATCAGCACTAATATCTTCGATATTATATGAAAAGCATTGAGTCGGATCATTGATAGCCGAGGTAGTCATTGCCGCAATTAAGTCCCACTTAAAACAGTAGTTATCACTGTTTTGTATGTTAATGCAAGCACCACGACTAACAAGCTTCTCTGGTGTGCTAATTCAATGAGCCCCTTTTACTAAAGAAGATTTATTAATATTTAATTCAACTCGAACTATGCGAGTAAGAGTCCATCCGGAATCCCTCTCCTAGAACTCAGACATTTTGCTTTGAATTGCTGTGACATGCTTACAGAATAAGTCTCTCACGTCATCTGCTCTAGTCAACAAGCTCATTTTTGCTGTGTGTTAGTAAAACGGTTTTTTTGCAAACAAGTAGAAAAAAATCCCTAGTTTTTTTTTATATAAAAATGTTTCGTAATACTGTAATTAACAAACACCAAAGAGGAAAATCATACTTCGAAATGGACAATATAATGAATTAAAGCAAATCAGCTATCCAAAAAAAAAAAACAATAAATCGCTTTAAAAAAAATTTAAAATAAACCAAGAACACGACGTCCTCGAAAACTAACTATAAGAGAAGATAGAACAATAGTACCTATAATTAAAAACGATCCATTAGAAAGTGCACCAAAGATTGACACATAGTTACAAAAATCTCTAGGCGAAATTTGTCTGCAGATACAGTAGGCAGATCGATCAACGGAGCCGAATGCTAATATATATACAACACGTAAGAAACTCTATACTAAAGAAACTCTATATAAAAACAAAACAAGTGAGTTTTGAGATAGTAATTTCTTCAGATGTGTCAAGAAAATATTTTTGGGTTGAATGGACTTGGGATAAAATAAATGAAAATCCTAATCCGAAGAACAAGCGTAAATCGGTTATGCATGAAGGTGGTAGTGTCATGGTATGGAGGTGTATGTCAGCTGCAGGTGTGGGTAACTTGGAATTTATAAATGAAATTATGAAAAAGACTATATTTAAAATTAGTTAGGAGTAATTTAAGTTAAAGTAATGCTAAACTGAAAATTCGAAATGATTATTACTTCCAACAAAACAAATATCCTAAGCACAGTGCAGCTGATGTGAAGATGTGGCATGTATATAACATTCCTCCCATGCTTAATATTCCTCCACAAATATAAGACTTGAACACTTCTTGGATCATTTAGAAAACAAAATTACGTACTTCCCAATTTCTAATAAAATTCAGCTCACTGTTCATGGCTTCATGACTAAAAATATCTCCCGATTACACAAAAAACTTGTTTATTCAATGTCAATTGGTAACATAAAGTTCTTCGTTTTAAGGATTTTCATCCTAGATACAAGGTATGAAAGAATCGTCATAATTTAGTCCATTTTCGTCATTACTTTCTTGGTTTCTAAGAGTCACCAATGATTTGAACGCATAGTTTTTTTTTTTTTGTTTTATTCTATACCAATTTTTTTTGCTTTGTATTGGGTTTACGAATTAAAATATTAAATACCTAATTCACAAAAAATATTTTGGTTTTATAAAGGGTTTATTTATAAAATTATCATAGAAAATTTCCTCTATAAACCTCTTATTAAACAGAAATATTTTTTATGAATAGTTAAGGCTGTAATCAAATAATAAATAAAAGAAATTTGATCAGATATTTTTTTGTAAAATTAAAATTATTCACATAATTAAAGGATGTATGTAGTTGAAATTTTCAAAATATATCGTCCAAATTTTTTATAGGCGCTTTAAAACCAAAAATATTTAAGAAATATATAATTGAACATATTGTCATAATCAGGGAAACCAGAAAGAAAGTGTTTTATGCGCATTCAATATGCACTAAAAACTTGAAAATATACACTAAAAACTCCAAAAATATGCTCTTAAAAATAATATTTTTTTTTCATGCGTATATTTATTTATTGTATCTTCAAAAAATGAACTTACAATAAGTTTTCAAATCTTAAATCTAGATATAATAATTAGTCCCAACCAGTGTCAGGCATAAACTTAGTGATAGTAGTCAGTAATATATAAATATCGTATAAGCACAAAAATATTTTTAAGCTGTTTCATCTGGAGTGTTGATATTAGAGCCATAGTGTCCCTCTTTTTTAAGCGGATGTATCCAGTAAAATTCATGATGTTACGAGCAGGGAATTAGGATGAGACTAGAGTTTTGTTAAGTATTTGCCTGCGTATTTTTTAATTTCTTCAGTCACTAGTGGCATATTTAAATCACGATGTAAATTTGAATTTTTGATGCACCATGAAGCCGATGTTATTAGTCTTAAAATCTTGTTTTGCTTTTGTTGGATTCTCTCTATATTGGAAGCTGAAACAGTGCCCCATAGCTGTATTCCGTAGCACCATATAGTTTTCAAGAGCGACTTGTATATAAAAAGTTTACAATCTAGACCCAGAGTGGAATTTCTACCAATCAGCCAATGTAACTGAGTTAATTTTAGTTTCATTTGTGTTAGCTTATATTCAAGGTGATGTTTCCATGTAAGCCATCGGTCAAGGTGTATAGCAAGGTATTTCACATGTGAGTGTTGAGGAACAATTTGATTATTTATTCTAATGGGGGAACAAGTGTCTTTTTGTAGGATAAATGTTATCTGAGCACACTTCTGTTCGTTTACTTTTATTATATTTTTTTTTCATGCGTATATTTATTTATTGTATCTTCAAAAAATGAACTAACAATAAGTTTTCAAATCTTAAATCTAGATATAATAATTAGTCCCAACCAGTGTCAGGCATAAACTTAGTGATAGTAGTCAGTAATATATAAATATCGTATAAGCACAAAAATATTTTTAAGCTGTTTCATCTGGAGTGTTGATATTAGAGCCATAGTGTCCCTCTTTTTTAAGCGGATGTATCCAGTAAAATTCATGATGTTACGAGCAAGGGGATTAGGATGAGACTAGAGTTTTGTTAAGTATTTGCCTGCGTATTTTTTAATTTCTTCAGTCACTAGTGGCATATTTAAATCACGATGTAAATTTGAATTTTTGATGTACCATGAAGCCGATGTTATTAGTCTTAAAATCTTGTTTTGCTTTCGTTGGATTCTCTCTATATTGGAAGCTGAAACAGTGCCCCATAGCTGTATTCCGTAGCACCATATAGTTTTCAAGAGCGACTTGTATATAAAAAGTTTACAATCTAGACCCAGAGTGGAATTTCTACCAATCAGCCAATGTAACTGAGTTAATTTTAGTTTCATTTGTGTTAGCTTATATTCAAGGTGATGTTTCCATGTAAGCCATCGGTCAAGGTGTATAGCAAGGTATTTCACATGTGAGTGTTGAGGAACAATTTGATTATTTATTCTAATGGGGGAACAAGTGTCTTTTTGTAGGATAAATGTTATCTGAGCACACTTCTGTTCGTTTACTTTTATTCTCCATAACTTTAGCCATAGTTCCAGCTAGGTAATATGTTCCTGAAGATATCGAGATGCCTGGTGAGAGTTTTCGTGCATACTAAGGCAGGCTGTATCATCGGCAAATATAGATGTGTGGATGTTACTGCTCACAGGCATATCACAAGTATAAATCAAATACAAAAGTCGCCCAAGTAAACTCCTCCGTGGCACACCGGATGATATTGATTCGAGTACAGTCATGAAGTCTCCTTCCACAACAGTGAATTTCTGGGCAAGAATATAACTTTGCAAAAGATTAAGAATGTTTTTTGGTAGGTATGCCTTAAATTTTAAAATTAGGCCTTCATGCCACACTTTGTCAAATTCCTGAGAAACGTCAATAAACAGGGCAGAACAATACTTCTTTTCTTCAAATGTCCTTCTTATAAATTGAACCAATCTATGGCTTTTAAAAAATTGAAGACGTACCTACCAATAAACATACAAAAGCTTTTGGAAAGTTATATTATTGATAGGAAGTTCACTGTTGTGGAAGGAGAGTTCACGAGTGTGCCCGAATCTATATCTTCCGGTGTGCCACAGGGCAGTATTCTGGGGCCAGTCTTGTATCTAATATATACTTGTGATATGCCTGTGAGCAATAACATCTTAACTTCTACATTTGCCGATGATACAGCCTGTATGAGTATACACAAAAACCCTGATGAGGCATCCCGCAATCTCCAAGAACACATTACCCAGCTTGAAATATGGTTGAACTTATGGAGAATTAAAGTAAATGAACAAAAGTGTGTCCACATAACGTTTACCCTAAGAAAAGATACTTGCTCTCCCATTCGAATCAACAATCAAAGTATTCCTCAACATTCTCAAGTGAAATACCTTGGCATACACCTTGATCGAAGGCTTACATGGAAATATCACATTGACTCTAAGTTAACTCAAATGAAACTTAAATTAACTCAAATATATTGGTTAATTGGCAGAAATTCAACACTCAGCCTAGACTGCAAACTTTTGATATACAAGTCGCTTTTGAAGCCAATATGGTGCTATGGAATTCAGCTATGGGGCACTGCTTCAGCTTCAAGTGTTGAGAGAATCCAACGAAGGCAAAACAAAATTTTACGTTTGATAACATCGGCTCCATGGTACATCAAAAATTCAAATATACATCGCGATTTAAATATGCCACTAGTGACTGAAGAAATTGCAAAATACGTAGGCAAATATTTAACAAAACTCGAGACACATCCTAATCCGCTCGCTCGTAATATCTTGAACTTTACTGGACATATCCGCTTAAAAAAGAGGGACACAAGGGCTCTTATTCTCAACACTCCAGATGGGACTTCTTGAAAATACGTTTATTTATTTTTTTTCCTTTTTGATTATCACTACTTATGTATTATTTATAACTATCACTAAGTTTATGTCCGACACTGGTCGGGCCTAATAATTATATTTAGATTTAAGATTTGATTACTTATTGTTAGTTCATTTTTGAAGATACAATAAATAAATATATGAAAAAAAAAAAAAAAAAATCTATGGCTTTGTTTAACGGTGCTATGCTGACTTCTAAAACTAAATTGATGATCCGGTATGCACGCATTATCAGTTAGAATTGGGGACAATTTTATCATGAGTAGCTTTTCGAAGAGCTTTGACATTGTTGACAGTAAACTTATTGGCCTGTATGACTCATCCTTGGTAAGATCTTTGCCCGTCTTGGGAATCATTTTGACCTTGGCAAGCTTCCAGTGGTGTGGATAATACTCCAGTCGTAAAATGGCATTAAAAATGAATAACAGGATTCTAATTGCAATACGAGGCAATTTCATCAACATCTGATTACTAATTTCATCAATACCCGAAACATCACTCTACAGCGAAGCCACTGTTGTTGAAGAACCTAATACAGATTTTCTGCTTTGCAAAGTTTCCCTGCCTAATAATGTTTTCTAAATTGCCGGGCTTAAGGATTTTCTCCACCATGGTATTTCCCGAAACGGCAGAGCGTAATAAAGATTTTCTGCCTTGCAAAATTTTGCTGCCTAATAATGTTTTTCAAATTGCCGGCCTTTGGCCGGGCTTAAGGATTTTCTCCACCATGGTATTTCCCGAAACGGAGGAGCATACTAGAGATTTTCTGCCTTGCAAAATTTTGCTGCCTAAAATGTTTTTGATTTTCTCCACCATGGTATTTCCCGAAATCACTGATGAGCATACACAGATGAAAAAATCATTAAGGCGCGCAGATAACAGTGAACATACATAAAAGCCCGGCCGAAGGCTTTCGAGAAAGAAAATCACTCTTCAGCTAAGCCGCATTAAATCATTCTGCAGCGAAGCGACTGTTGGACATACTTACATAACAGAAAAAATTAGTAAGCCCTTCCGAACGGCGGCTATGCCGGAGAGTTTCTCTAGGCATAAATTATTTCATATAACTAAGCGGCTTGTCGATACGTCAGTTTTTGAGAAAAGCTAGAAAAAAATTTACTACATATATACATACATATTGTAAAGAAACACAATTATACACAATTTTCTTGATTTTTTTTTAAATTAATTTAAAAAAAATACAAGCTTCTTGTAAAGGTTTGTAAATAAAACATAATTCTCCTGAAATTCAAAAGGAAAGAAAAATGTGAATAAAATTTATTTTAGTCGAATGATGTAAAAATTTGTTTCCATACAATACTCTTTGCTTGTAATTTTAAATTGCATTCGTTACAAATTATTAAATGTTTACATGGGTGTAGGACAATGTTGGGCGATAAGTTGCAACAAATTATGCAACAATTTGTATTACCAGGATAATTGATTTCATCGCCAGTGTCTTCATCATCAGGAAACTCTTCGAAGATATCCTCAAAAGGCTCCATATCAACACATATATTATTTTTAGGATATACCATTCTATCTAAAAATTGCATAGAAGTTATTGATCCGATTTCCAGTAGATTGCAAGCTTCGAGTATCTTTTTATTTCTAATAATTGATGAAATTCTTCGACGCTTCGCCCCAATTAAGCCACCACTGTCAATAAGCGATTGAAATTCTTTACCTTTCATCAATTCTTGTTCCTGAATGACTTTAACAAATTTGAAGAAATTTCCATGTTTTGGAATCATGCGACTCAAGACACTGTTGTATCCTTCAATTTCAGATGTTGTCCTGGTAACTTTTTTAAAAACTGAAAAATTTTTTGGTCCAATCTAAAAATATGCGGATCGTATTAAACATATGTTTAAAAAAATGAATAATAAGATTATTTAAGCCACTGATAGTCAAAATATTGCAAAAGTGATTCGAACTCATTACCTGCATTTAGTTCTACAATATTTTGCTTCATTTTTAAATATGCTGGCTCTATGCAGTAATGTAACAAAGGTAATGCCATATACTTATGAAAATGTATTGAAACATGCCTATTCCTTCTTACAAGCTCAGCTAACTATTTGTGTTTTGTCGATATATTGCGACGCAACGCTTGACAGTAATGAAACCAAAAGCTTTGATATATTGCGTTTGGATAAATTTCTCGCAACCCCGCCTTTACGGATGCTTCATAGTCCGTCAGGAAAGTTTTTGCTTCTAATTTAAAAATATTATTGTCAATCAGGCTTATCCTAAATAAAATTTCATATGGAAATTTCCGAACGTGTGAAAAACCGGTATCAAAAAACTTCATACGATTGCGAAATAATCTGACAATTTATGAAAAAATTCATTCACATAGATTTGTCTGTTGGAAAAAGTGGAGATATGTTAGTTTTTAATTTTATTGGAAGTGATTAAACGAAATTAAAATCCTTGTGAACGAAAAATTTGATTCGGAAATTTTCACATGTGGAATTCATGATAAGGCTGAATATATTCAAAAAGATGCCTGTAGGCTTTAGCCGATTTTTTTGTTCATTAAAATAAACATTACTGGAACGGTCTTGTAAATAAAAAATTATATATATGACAATTAGTGATAATACATTTATTGAACTTAGTATAATCTACCTTTATATCGAAATAGTTAACGTGTATGATCAAAAGTTGTTTAAAGCATCCCTGAGGAACAATTTTAAAGGTACCATCTACCAAATACATTCGTTTCTCGGAGGGAATATTTTCACTTATTAATTTACAAATTTTTTCTGAAGGAAATATACAATAGCTAATATTATCCTCCCGTATACACGCTTTATAAAAAGGAGAATTTTCATTGTCTTTGGAAACTCCAAATTGTTTCCAAATGTCTTCGTTTTTGAAAGCATCTATGACATCTGATTTAGTCTGAGGTGATTTCAAGAATATTTTGTTTGTAATCTTTTGAAGACCTCGCTTCATTTTGTCATAGTTAAAGTATTTGGTTGCCTCATTGTTTCTAAAAAGTAGAAAAAAATAGGGTATTATACATATACATATATGTAAGTCTCTTATGTGTCTGACCCAACATTCACATTCTCTCTGAAAAAGTGAATTGATTCGGGCACTAAAGTTTGAAATACATAATAATACTTACTGTTCCAAAGATCTTTTGAATGCTTTCCGTATACCGCTAATTGCAAACAGTCTTGGCGAAGCTCATCAATACACTTGATTTCATTAATGAGGTCTTTCTGACTCCCGTGATTATGTCCAACTTTATTTCTAAGTGGTTTGCTGCATTTTCCATCTATAGTTAGTTGACTCGGGAAAAACTATTTTTATAATAGCATACATAATATGTTTTCTGGGAAGATTTTGATTTAACTTTATCGGGTATGTTCTGTATTCCACGTGAAATGAAATCGTTCGGAATTGCCATAGCATTGTTGTTTTAAATACATATTTCCAATAACAATTCTATGGCATTTCCACACGTTTTAATTCCACGTGGAATACAGAACATACCCATATATATCTGTTCTTCTTCTATCAAATGAAGAAGAACAAATTTTTTTCCATTCAATAATATTGTAAATGTTCCATTGTTTAAACTACACTCCTTAAGTTACACTCTTTGAATGAAAAGTATTTTGATTTTACTTTTTTACTACATTCTTGATTATAATAAAAAATTAAGATGAACAGTTAGTTTGCAATACAAATTTTACGTTTTTATAAAAATAAGATAAATGAACAATCGCCCAAAAAATTAATTTGGGTCTTTTGACATTTTTAAAGTATTTCAATAATGTCGAAAGACCCAAATTAATGAACGATCGCCCAAATTTTTTTTTAATTTTTTTGGGCGTTTGTTCATTTATGTGATTTGGGCGATTTTTTTATGGGCGATTGTTTATTCAGCCATTTTGGGCAATTGTTCATCGTAAACTTGGGTGATTTGACACAATGAATAATGACCCAAATTAATGGGCGATCGTTCATTTTATATTTGGCTGATTTTTCACAAAATTTTAGGCGATTTACACTTTTTTTTGGGTCTTTGTTCATTATAAATAAAAGCCCAAAAACATTGGGCGATTGTTCTTTAGGCGATTGTTCATGCAACCTATTTTAAATGCTCAGCAAATATGTTACCTTTTTCAGTATCACTTCTTGCCCAACCTCCGGTAGAAGTGCGCAGAGGTGGTTTAAACTCAACGGGTGTTTTAAGCTTTCTCGCAGTGTACCACAAAGAGTAATTAGATGCTGGTGTGACATCGAGATTTTCCACATAATTTTTAAGAGATGCAGTTTTTTCAGATGCAAGCAACTCTTGGAGTTGTTTAGTGCACTTTTTAAATCTGATTTTATGTTGGGGCTGTTGCTGTTGCCATTTCCTTCTAGCTCTTCTTTTTTCACATACAAGACATTCAATATCCGTAGAGTAAATTCTATTAAACCTAGTCTGCGGTTGGGAGGTAGTAGCATGTTCAGCAGCCTGTTTAATATTTTCGTTAAGATTCGCAATGTTAGATTCAATATCATCGGATGTTTTTAGCGTTATGTTTTCCGTGCAATGACCACTAAGATATTCATCTTCACACATGGGTGAGGTAAATCACTTCTAAGTGAGTTACAGATTGTAACTCACTTAGATAGTGGGAGAGGGATCGGAAGAGAGATCTAGGGAAGCTTCGACATGAACTAAATCCCTAGAAATATTTTTCATGACGCCAAAATGTATAACATCCGGAATTTGTTGTATGTCCGCAGGCCAGTAAGTGAGCTCCCCACTGGAAATGCAGTCCAAGACTATTTTTGAAATTGTGTTGCACAGAAATCCTCGTATTAATCCTTACTGATTAAGAATCCTGGAGGGGAGTAAATTAATGATATAGTGAAATTTGTACACAAATTTTGAACACAATTGTTATCAAGAATATAGTGTTTGAGTCTTGACTTTATTAGAATTGCTGATCCACTGCAAGCTCTTCCTCTCGGGTCGTTTGTATCATATAAGGTGTAGCCATTCATTTTTAAAAGGCTTCTCGACGTCAAATGAGTCTCAGAAACCAACATTCTAACAATATTTTTTTCCGTAAGGAAGTGCTCGAGTTTATTATTGTGTTGGCGAATGCCGTTTGCGTTTCAGAAACATATTTTTAAAGTATTCATGGCTTGTTAATTAATGCTTGAAGCAATGTATTCTGCATTCGCAGCATTTCTTGCATCATGCTAGTCATATTTGTTGTAAAGTTATTTATAGTTTGAACCAGATTATCAATAGTAGCTTCAAGGCGATTGAAATTAAAGCTTGTGTTAGCATTTGTTGAATTATTTGGTGGGGACACTTTATGCGTGGGAATAGAATTTGTCTTAACAGCATCGGCATACGATACACGTGAAGTACTTGGTTGGCTCATTGGAGGAAAAGTGGCGGAGTAAGCGTTGGCTGATTGAGGTGGAGCTAATTTAGTTTTTTTTTCCCATAGTCTGTTTAACGAAATAATATACAGGACATCCTCTGTAGTTAGCAGGGTGATTACCTCCACAATTACTAAATTTTTTTTTCAGCTTGATCTTTTGGCTTAGTACAGCTAGCAGAACCGTGCAATTCACCGAAGATAACACAAACTGTAGGTAATTTGCAGTAAGTTTTTGTGTGGCCATATTCTTGGCAATTGTAGCACTGTACGGGACCTGAACGCTTACGTGGCTCTTCAGCTGTGATTTTTCGGTGCTAGAAAAACTTTACGCTATAAATTGGATGGGTTTAATTTTTTTTCAATTGTGTGTCATTCGGCTTCAGTTCGACCCGAAATAGGGGTTGGGGGACCTTTTCTCTGTTAATTATATTAGTAACATTTTTTAGCTTAAATCCTTTGTCGATAAGAGCACATTTTACTTCTTCGGGGTCAACATATGAATCTATGCCTTTTAATACTATTTGTAGGCCTTTAGCACTTTTAAGTTGGTAAGTGTAAAAATTTGTTTTGTTTTTTTTTTCAAATTCAATAATAATTTTTCGGAAATCTTTTTCATTATATATTTGGATATTAGTTTCATCAATATTACCTCGTTTAATTGTAATGATGTGAAAAGTATTTTCACAAATGGCCGACAATATTTTTTTAGAAGCGCGTTAGAATTTTTTTCTCTCAGAGAGATAAGTGGTGTCTTAAAAGGCTGTTGCGATGATGCAGCGGCCTTGTCGTTATTGTATTGCAATAATGAATATCGATTTTGACGATTAGTGGATGATGCGCTGTTATCCAGAGGCAACAAGTCTTTACGGAAAATGTTGTGCAAGTTTTCCACTCTACCGAGATCCATTAAGCGCACCCAATTTAAGTTATCTATTTTCATTTGAATAACATTAGTAGAATAAAATTTAGGTTTGATTGTTATCAATAAATTTGCGCGCCTGGTTTCGTAATTTTGTTTGTTTAGTGCTAAAATCTCCAAATGTATGGTCTTAATAGCTAACTCTGGGGGTGGAATGCTATAAAGAAATCCAGCATGGTGTTCTTGACTGTACATATAACGCATCCAGGTGGGCAAATCTGGATAGGATTTTAATGAAGGTGTATAACGAGCAGCAAGAAATGGACGAAATAATATATTTCATAGAATGCAATATTTTAATGGAAAAAACTTAATTGGTGTGAATTGCGTTTCTCATATCTTGAACAATTGTATTCAAACTGCTGCCGATTCCCTACCAGTTGATATTGAAGTGATAATTGTCAAAATTTACTCTTTCTTTTACATTTACACAATAAGAGTAGAAAAACTTAAGGAGATTTGTAAAGATGTTGACGTTGAATATAAAAAATTATTGGGTCATAGCAAAACACGCTGGTTGACATTAATGCCAGCGTTAGAGCGAATTCTACAATTGTTCGTGCCATTAAAAGAATATTTTCTTTCTCAACAAAAGTGTCCGATGATATTACAAAAATTTTTTAATGATCCATGTGCTGAGTTGTGGTTACTTTTTGCACATATTCAAGCTTTTATATTCCATAAATATATTTGTCGTCTAGAGTCACAACACATTTCAATGCCCGAGGCAGCTCTGACTTTAAAGGACTTAAAATTAAAATTAAGAGCACGCAAAGAAGAAGTGTTTTTACCATTGGTTATTAAAAATAATCTTGCTCAATCAACTCTAGTACAGGGTGTTTTTTTTAGAGGTATAGAACTTCGAATTGAAATAAAACACAAGAAAATCGTTTTAATGTCCATCAATTTGGCTTTATTGGAAGGATAATTTTATGCCATTAACGTTTAAATATGATTTCGGCCATGTGGCCGCCGTGGCTGGCTCGATTAAAGCCAATTCTACAGGTCCAATTTTCAACCACTTTTTCGAGCATATGGGGCCGTATGTTGACAATAACGCCACGAATGTTGGCTTCCAAGTCCCCTAACGTTTCTGGTTTGTTGGCGTAGACGAGCGACTTCACATATCCCCAAAGAAAATAATCCAATGGTGTCAAATCACACGATCTTGGTGGCCAATTGACAGGTCCATTCCGCGAAATTATGCGCTCATCAATAAATCGATTGTGACGTGCGCTGTGTGGCATGTAGCGCCGTCTTGTTGGAACCACAACTCATCCACATTCATGCCATCCAATTCGGGAACAAAATAGTCGGTTACCATGGCTCTATACCGGTCTCCATTAACGGTAACTGACTCTCCAGCATTATTTCGGAAGAAGTATGGCCCAATGACTCCACCAGCCCATAGAGCACACCAAACAGTCAGTTTTTGTGGATGTAATGGCGTCTCAAGGGTCTCATGTGGATTCTCTTCACTCCAAATGCGGCAATTTTGCTTGTTGACGTAGCCATTCAACCAAAAATGAGCCTCATCACTGAACAAAATTTTGCAATGAAAATCAGCATCGAGATCAATCTCATTTTCGGCCCATACACCAAAATCACGACGCATTGCATGGTCTCGCGGCTTTAATTCTTGCACAAGCTGGATCTTGTAAGGTCGCAAGCCAAGATCTTTGCGCAAAATCTTCCATAAAGTTGATGGACAAAGCTCCAATTGCTGTGCACGGTGGCGAATCGATTCATTCGGGTCCTCTTCAACACTTTGCTCTACAGCGGCAATTGTTTCTTCGGTGCGCACTGTTCGACGTCTCTGCGGATGCGTATTATCACATAGAGTAAACGTAGTGCGAAAACGATCCATGGTTAACCGAATTAATTGCTCTGATGGACGATTATGTCGACCATAAAATGGACGGAGCTTGCGGTAAACTTCGCGAACTGAACCATTATTTTCGAAATAAATTTGCACGATTTGCAAGCGTTGTTCTTTTGTCAACCTGTTCATGATGAAATGGCAAACCAAACTAAATATTAATCACTTGACAGCTGACAAAATGGCCGCCAGTTAAAAAAGTGATGCCAACTTAAAGTTCTATACCTCAATAAAAAGGTAAAATTGATGGATTTAAGTTTAATGAAACAGTTAGTAATTTTTATGGCCTTTTTATTGACTATTTAAATCAATGGGATGCAGCATTTAGAAACATGGAACATTTTGATTGGGTTGTTTTGAGTAGAAAGCCATGCTGGCAGTCTATTGAAAAAAGTTTAGCCCAGATAAAAATTAAAAATTATGCAGATGCAGAAAAATTGAGGAGTGGAGAAAAGACAACATATTAGTGGATCAAAATGGGTGGAATTTTTTTTTAGCTATTTCAATGAAAAAAATATTGGATGTAAAAATATAATGAAGCTTGTGGAATTTTGTTTGTGTCTACCAGCTTCTAATGCGCCAACAGAAAGAATATTTTCAATTGCATATAATTTTTGGACATCGGAAAAGTCCCAACTAAAAGTGAGTACCTTAGAATCACTTTTAATAACAAAGTGCAATTTTCAAATGGACTGCGCAGAATTTAAATTGTTTTTATCAAACAGCGATATACCAAAAAAAAAATACATTCCGCAGAAAAATACCAATAATAGTTTAAGGATTTTTGAATTGCTTTTATTTATTTTTCATTATTAAATATTTTGTTTTAAAGCCGTGTGAACTTCTGTTCCTAGGTTATTTCTATTATAAACATTAAAAAAATACATTACTACTTGTCCAAGTGATTAATATTACATTGTTGGAATTATATTATTATTTTATGTGATATAAAATAAACTTAATACCAAAAATTTTTTATATCATTTTCAATGTCCTTTTTTTTCGTTGAAAAATATGGTCACCATAATTATAATACAAATTTCTTATATTAATGAAAATAAATGTCTTTTACTAACAGCATTTCATAAATATGCGTGCTGCAAAAGTTTATATACTCGTATTTGTGAAATAATGTCCACTTTTAATTTCACGTTTTCCCAGGAAAATCTCAAAATTTCCGGAGAATATTGGGGGCTATTCTGGAAAACGCGGCGAAGAAGTGATACTCTTTACATTAAAATAAAATATTTTCAAAAATTTTTTTTGTGTGCCATACATTTCACCAAGTCGATGCGTATTCCAGAATAGACACCATTAGGTAGCCATTTCCCGCCCGGGAATTCCCGTTTACCAAACCTTAAAAATAAAAAATTATTGGCTCATTGTCAATGCACTGAATTTTGCGGTATGTGATTGAAGAGTAAATGTGTTAAACAAAGTTTTTTTTACAAAATTTAAAATAATTTTTTTTTTTTCATGCGTATATTTATTTATTGTATCTTCAAAAAATGAACTAACAATAAGTTTTCAAATATTAAATCTAGATATAATAATTAGTCCCAACCAGTGTCAGGCATAAACTTAGTGATAGTAATCAATAATACAAAAATATCGTTTTAAGCACAAAAATATTTTCAAGCTGTTTCATCTGGAGTGTTGAGTATTAGAGCCATAGTGTCCCTCTTTTTTAAGCGGATGTGTCCAGTAAAATTCAAGATGTTACGAGCAAGTGGATTAGGATGAGAATCGAGTTTTGTTAAGTATTTACCTGCGTATTTTTTAATTTCTTCAGTCACTAGTGGCATATTTAAATCACGATGTAAATTTGAATTTTTGATGTACCATGGAGCCGATGTTATTAGTCTTAAAATCTTGTTTTGCCTTCGTTGGATTCTCTTTATATTGGAAGCTGAAGCAGTGCCCCATAGCTGTATTCCGTAGCACCATATGGGTTTCAAAAGCGACTTGTACATTAAAAGTTTACAATCTAGACTGAGTGTTGAATTTCTACCAATCAGCCAATGTATCTGAGTTAATTTAAGTTTCATTTGTGTTAGCTTTGAGTCAATATGGTGTTTCCATGTAAGCCGTCGATCAAGGTGTATACCAAGGTATTTTACATGTGAATGTTGAGGAACAACTTGATTGTTGATTCGAATTGGGGAACAAGTATCTCTTCGCAGGGTAAATGTTAGCTGAACACACTTTTGTTCGTTAACTTTAATTCTCTGTGTAATATGTTCTTGTAGATATCGGGAAGCCTCGTGAGGGTTTTCGTGCATACTAAGGCAGGCTGTATCATCGGCAAATGTAGATGTATGGATATTGCTGCTCAAAGGCATATCACAAGTATAAATCAAATACAACACTGGCCCCAATATGCCCTCCTGTGGCACACCGGATGATATAGATTCGGGCACACTCATGAAGTCTCCTTCAACAACCGTGAACTTCCGGGTAGTAATATAACTTTCCAATAGCTTCAGAAAATTTATTGGTATATATGATTTCAATTTTAAAATAAGGCCTTCATGCCATACTTTATCAAATGCCTGAGAAACATCAATGAAGAGCGCAGAACAATATTTCTTTTCTTCAAAAGTTTTTCGTATAAATTGAACCAATCTATGAGTTTATTCAATGGTGCTATGCTGACTTTTAAAACCAAATTGATGGTCCGGTATGCACTCATTATCAGTTAGAATTGGGAACAATTTTATCATGAGTAACTTTTCAAAGAGCTTTGACATTGTTGATAGTAAACTTATTGGCCTATATGACTCAGCCTTGGTAAGATCTTTGCCCGGCTTTGGAATCATTTTAACCTTGGCAAGCTTCCAGCTGTTTGGATAATACTCCAGACGTAAAATGGCATTAAAAATGAATAACAGGATTCTAATTGCAATACGAGGCAACTTCATCAGCATCTGGTTACTAATTTCATCAATACCCGGAGCTTTTTTCGGGTTGAGTTCAGCAATTAGTTTTTGTACATCACGCGTCTTAAATTTTATGGGTCGAGGAGGTAGCGCAACTACACTCGGCAAATCAACAGCACCAGAACATGAGTTTGGGGTAAATACGGATTTTAAATGCTCAGCAAATAATTTACCTTTTTCAGAGTCGCTTCTTGCCCAATCTCCGGTAGATGTGCGCAGAGGTGGTTTAAACTCGACGGGTGTTTTAAGGTTTCTAGCAGCGCGCCACAAAGAGTAATTAGATGCTGGTGTGACATCAAGACCTTCCAGATAATTTTTAAGAGATGCAGTTTTTTCAAATGCAAGCACTCTTGGAGTCGTTTAGTGCACTCTTTAAACCTAGTTTTATGTTGAGGTGGTCTGTGCTGTTGCCATTCCCTTCTAGCTCTTCTTTTTTCACACACGAGACGTTCAATATCAGTAGAATAAATTCTATTAAACCCAGTCTGCGGATGGGAGGTAGTGGCATGTTCAGCAGCCTGTTTAATATTTTCATTAAGGTTGGTAATATTAGATTCAATATCATCGGGTGTTCTTAGCGTAATATTTTCTGTGCAATGAGTACTAAGATATTTTTTGAATCCCAGCCAATTAACACGATTTATCATCTTCACATAAGGATGAGGTAAGTCACTTCTTAATGGGCTACAAATTGAAACGATCGTGGGAGAGTGGTCGGACGAGAGATCTAGAGAAGCTTCAACTTGAATTAAATCCCTAGAAATATTTTTCATGACGCCAAAATCTATAACATCCGGAATTTTTTGTATGTCAGTAGGCCAGTAAGTGGGCTCCCCACTCGAAATGACGTCCAAGCCCATTTTTGAAATTGTGTTGAACAACGCTCGACCTCTGGGTGTGATAAGACGCGAACCCCAGAACGTATGTTTGGCATTATAGTCCGCAGCTGCTACGAAACAAGGGCCAAGAGATTTGAAGAAATCCTCGTATTGATCTTCAGTAATTGCGAATCTGGGAGGGGAGTAAATTGATGATATTACAAAATTAGTGCAAAAATTTTCAATACAAATATTCGTTGCTTGTAGATGTTCTTCAGAGATGTTGTCAATAATATAGTGCTTGAGTCTTGACCTTATTAGAATTGCTGATCCACCGCATGCTCTTCCTCTTGGGTCCTTTGAATCATATAAGGTGTAGCCAGAAATTTTAAAAAGACTTCTCGAAGTCAAATGAGTCTATGAGACCAACATTATATCAATATTTTTTCCGTGAGGAAGTGCTCAAGTTCATTTTTAGGTTGGCGAATGCCGTTTGCATTCCAGAAACATATTTTTAACGTGTTCATGGTTTGTTAACTAATGCTTGAAGCAGTGTATTCTGCATTCGCAGCATTTCTTGCATCATGCTAGTCATATTTGTAGTAAAGTTGTTTATAGTTTGCACCAGATTATCAATAGTGGCTTCAAGGCGACTGAAATTAAAGCTTGTGTTAGCATTTGTTGAATTACTTGGTGGGGACACTTTCTGCGTGGGAAAAGAATTTGTCTTAACAGCATCGGCATATGATACACGTGAAGTACTTGGTTGGCTCATTGGAGGAAAATTGGCGGAGAAAGCATTTGCTGATTGAACTGGAGCTAAT